>JAVGVS010000040.1:30000-222500 GCA_032718565.1 Distichodus sexfasciatus
CTCTCTGTCTCTCTCGCTCTGTTTTTCTTTTACGGCCGTGCTCGGCAGCGCTCTCCGGTGGGCTGCAGGGGCAGAGCGCCTCCTCTGTCAGCTCGGAGATCAAGTCGGAGGACGAGGGCGACGAGAACCTGCAGGACTCCAAGCCGCTGGATGGCAAGAAGGAGGACGGCGACAGCAAGGAGCTCAAAGCTTTAGAGAGGTCAAGATCTAGGTAAAGCGTTTAGTTCAGAGCTCGCTTCATTCAACTTCCCCCTGCGGACTTTGATGAAGTGACCGGCCTGCTGTGAGAGAGAGCTAAATGGAGAGAAACACACACAAACTCAACGAACGCGGAAATAAACAAACGACAAAAATCTAGCTTACGCTCACCGACATAACGTGATGAGGATTTCCATTAGCAAGGTGACGATACATTGATCTACATCGATACATCGTTTCAGTGATCAAGGAGCACATCCATGCAAAATGAAAATCAGACATCATAGCTAGTGTAATGTCACTTTATGTTGAACAGGAGCTGTATTCACCAATATTTGCACAAATATGCACATACTAAAATTGAAGTAAGAGTGCTCTGCAGCGTAAGTAGATTCTGTTCTAAAAAAAATCTAGGACTTCAACAGGAAGATTGGTTCAACTGCTCTTAGGCCAGCAGGAGAGCTTGTTAAAAACCATGTAGAGCTTTTACCTGCCCCTGTTCTTCCTCACACACCTGGCTGTTCTCAGGTCAGTGGGAGAGACTTTAAAACTGTCCAGATAAGTCAGTTTAACTGCGCTCAGGTCAGTTGGAAGGACAGTCAAACATTAGGACTTCTCTTCTTATCTGAGGCAGTTGTTAGTGCAACAGTTAGGGAGTTGACCCCATGATATGAAGGTCGTCGGCTCAAATTCCAGTAAAGGTACTACTGAGGTACTCATGAGCATGGTACCCTCCCCATGCACTGCTCTGTGGGCGCTGCCAAAAATGCTGCCCACTTTCCACTTTCATGGATGGGTCAAATGCAGAGGTCACATTTCAGTCCACTGTGTGCTGTGCTGTGCTGCGTTCACAACGACAAAAAAGTCACTCACTTAAATTCACGCAAAGAACTAATCTCAAATGAGACTGGTGAAAGTGAGAATGTTGGTAAAATGGGGTACTAGGAACAAATTTGGTTAATGTCGGCACTTGTCATTTAAATGTCTGGTCAGGTATAAAAATGTCAAATAATACTCAAGGTGCTGTTTGTGATTTGATCTGAGTGGAAGTGATTGTGTTAAATCAGCTTGTGATGCTGTCTCGTCTCAATCACTGGCTCTTAAATTGGACTGAATGGAAATCATATCGTAGCAGAATTAAGTCGTCTGTCGAATTGATATAATGTAGTGTCTTGATGAAACACATCTAATTTCCAGTCTGTTGGTGTGTGGACATATATTGTGTTCACGTGTAAAATGCTTACAAAGATTATTAGCCCATTATCTCTCACACACACACACACACACATTGCTTTGTTCCGCTGTTCCTCCTAGTCTTGAGCTGGGTTTTAGCTTTCTCTCACACATCAGAGTAAGGGCTCGTCCAGATTCCCCAAAAATCTTCCTCAAAAGCTTCCGGGATGAACTCCAGATCCTCATATGTGTTGGGAGTTTATAGCTTTTTCACCTGGAAACACCAATTTGGACTTAGAACAGTTCCTAATTGCTGATGTTCTCAGATTATTATTTTTTTCTTCACTTTTTACCTTTACCTTTTGAATGTTAAATGTTAATGTTGCTTGATTAATATTATGATTAATGGTAACACGGTTCATACATTTACATTTAATAGTAATAATATAATGAACATTTAATGGTAATAATATAATATATATATATTAGATAAATGATGAATACTATTTGCTGAGAAATCGTGACCCCAGAATATTAAGGTTCAACCTAAAATCTGGTCAAAAATCTCTTTATATAAAGTGGAATATTAGTGTGTAAGTGTGTAAATGTGAAATTTACCCATGTTTGATGTTTTTTCATATTTGCTATAATAATATATATATACATCTTTACTAATCACAGATAGAACCTTAATATTCTAAGATCACAAATTCTAGAAACATATTCACATGCTTGTGTCTGCACACGCACACGGCGACGTCCCGCAGCAACAACGACGACGAGGACCTGACCCCAGAGCAGAAGATCGAGCGCGAGCGTGAGAGGAGGATGGCTAACAACGCACGAGAGCGTCTGCGCGTGCGCGACATTAACGAGGCGTTTAAGGAGCTGGGCCGCATGGTGCAGCTGCACCTGAAGAGCGACAAGCCGCAAACCAAACTGCTGATCCTGCACCAGGCCGTCGCCGTCATCCTCAGCCTCGAGCAGCAGGTCCGGGGTAAGTAGACGCGCCCCTCTTCCTCCTCACACACACAAAAAAATATAGGACTTAAACAGGAAGATTGGTTCAACTGCTCTTGGGTCAGCAGGAGAGCTTAAAACCTGTAGAGCTTTTCCCTGCCCCTGTTTTTCCTCACACACACACCTAGGTGTTCTCAGGTCAGCTGGAGGGACGATAAAACTTTAGAGCAGTTTAAATCAGTTAAATCAGCTGGTCTCTGAACTGATTTAAACGTACAGACGTGGGTTTATACAAGAAGATCAGTTCAACTGCTCTCAGGTCAGGGAGAGGGACTGCAAGATTTTAAAAGTTATGCTAGTAAATCGGTTTAACTGTTCCCCGGTCAGTGGGAGGGATGGTAAGACTGCATCAGTTTAACTGTTCCCAGACCAGTGGAAGGGTTCAGCTGCTCTTGGGTCAGCAGGAAGGCTTGTTGAAAACAACTACAGAGCTTTTACCTGCACCTCTTCTTCCGCCACACACCTAGCTGTGGGAGAGACTTTAAAACTATCCAAATAAATCAGTTTAACTGCTCCCAGGTCAGTGAGAAGGACAGTAAGACATTAGGACTTATGCAAGTAAACTGGTTCAGCTGCTCTCAGGTTAGTTAACCAATGCCATGCCCCTCTGATCAGTATTCTCATCTTGATAACTGATACCATGCCTCTTTCAGGTCTGAGATCAGTGAGACCTGTTTTGCTCTCATTCAGACCCATGTAGACTCTTAATATTAGACCGTAAATATTAGATGGCCATTTATTGGAGAAACTGGGGGATTGGTGTGTGCTGAAAAAGTAAAAAGGGATAAAGTGGTAAAAACTGTGCCTCCACGTTGTCAGACGGATGTGGTGGGGTTTGTCTTAATGAATAGTGAATACCACACGTCTCCTCAGTAAGACAGACGCTGTTTCTGTTCTACACTACGAGGCAGCTGCAGTCTGACCGAGCGTCTGATTTTGGTTGTAATTTTAGATCTGACCACAAGGTGGCACTTAAGTAACCTGTCCACCCTGATACACCTGTACACACTCGCATACTGTCACAGCTAACTGAAACGTGTGTGTGTGTCTCCTTCCTCCAGAGAGGAACCTGAACCCCAAGGCGGCGTGTTTGAAGAGGCGAGAGGAGGAGAAGGTTTCGTCGGACGGCCCGCCCCTCTCGCTGGGCGGGGCTCACCACGGCATGGGCGACGCCTCCAACCCTATGGGACAAATGTAAAGAGCCAAGCCACACCCCCCCTACCTTAAATGGTCAGAAAATTTCCCTTCATGCTGATCTGCCGTTGCTAACCCCATAGCGTTCAGTCCGACCGCAACCCCGATTAACCACAGTGCCAGTCACGATGCCCGGCGCTCTTCCCCTTTAACGAAAGAAAGCGGCAAACATCAATCCTGATGAGTTCTCCTCTCAGCAGCTTTATGTCGGTGCCAGGAGTTGGCATTCGTGTGCCCCTTGACCTCTCAAAAACCCACAGATGAGCGCTTGGGCAATTAGGAAAGCCCCTTATCTGTCCTGACTAGAGCCTCAAAATTTAATATTCCACCTTTAATTCTTATACAAAAAGATGAACCATAAGGTTTAATAGAACCTTTAATGTTCCTGTTCCCACTCATAGCAGATCAGCACCTGCTGTCTGCTTACAACCTTTACCTCCTGAATATTTATCCATTTATAAAAATTCCAACTTTCATTAGACCATGAAAATACATTAATACAGTGTGAGTCCGTAAAATGAAGCTTTGGCATTCATAAAAGGAAGCCCGGAACGGTACTTTGCTCATGAGTACCTCAGTGGTACCTTTACCAGTCTGGGACAACGTTTCGATCACGGGGCCTAACTTCCTGACTGAACCTGTCGTATTAGATACATAAAACCTTCAGGATCATGTTCAAAATGCCCCACCTTTTTGTCTTTTGCACAGTGCTGTAGCTACACGAGTAAGCACTCTCCACACGGGCGTTAGAATCTTGGATAAATGAACGCACTCTGAACGCGCCAACTTGTTTTTGTTGCGTTTTCTAGCTGCGCTTGATTAACATCAGTGAGGCGTCACAGGGCATTCGTTTGATGCTGTTTAACGCCAACCTGCAGCCAAATTTGCAGTTTCGTGTGTTTACCTGTGAGGGCAATAATCAGCCTGTCCAAAGTGTTTACCTGTGTGGCAAAATGTAAAATAATTAAATATATATTTAAAATATATGCAAATATAAAAAAAGAAATCAAAAACAAGTTCTGTGGCACATGAAGGAAATTAGTCTCTGCTGCACAGCTAGTTTTACATCACCTGCTGAAACGCATAATAGGAATATTAAACTAATTATGGGATATATGAGGTCCTCCAGAACGTCAACCGAACGCCATGTTAACGCAGAAGTGACGTTTTCTTTGCGTTCGTCTGGATTTCAGCAGCAGGAAAACGTTGCATGCGGCGTTTATTTGACGCCGTCCAAACGTGTAGCCAACTGAACGCAGGTCACGAACGCCCGTGTGGACACTCAAATGAGCAGGAAAGCGGTCAGCGTTCAGTCCACGCACCTGACGCCACAAACACCAGAGAAACACCTGATATAGACGTCTGTGTGGACCAGGCCTTACAGTGTGATGGACATTATAATAATGGCTTTGTTGCAAATTTCATACTGACTGCAACAGTGGAATATTTTTTGTAAATTGTCAAAGCTAAAGAGCTCCCGTTTTTGGCTTACATCGTACAAATATTCTACCTCAGTCCAAATATATTTTATTAGAACTTTCAGAAGTCATTTTACTAGTTGCTTCACATGATCAGTTCATTTATTTCATTTCATGGTTTCGTTTTCTTGCTAGTTTGTTTTCCAGTACAAATCATAACATTTTCATGGTCCACATCCACGTTTTTGTGTTTGTGATTTTTATCCATTTGCTCATCATAAAACCATGTGAGAGTGTGTGGAGATAAACTTGAATTTTCCAAAACTCCTGCGCTGATGAAATGCCTTGCGATAAAGTAGCAGAGTTCTTACGTAACAGGTGATAGAGTTGAACGAGGGCAGAATGTGGAAAGCTGTGCCAAAGGTTCACAAATAATTAGTGGCTTTATTATCCACAAAACCCAGGCCCAGCTACGAGCATTGTGTTCAGCCTTAAAGTGATCCACCTCACAGGAGCACTCCACCCAAAACCATGTTAAAACCAAAAGGAAAGGAGAGAGGGAGAAAGGGAGGGATGGAGAGAGGGAAAACAGAAAATGAGGAGGGAGGAGGAGAGAAATGGAGGCAGGAGAGAGAGATAGTGAGGGGGGACAGAAAATTGGGGGGATGAAAAGGGAGGAGAAAAGGAGAGACGAGAAAAGAGGGATGGAGGAAAGGAGGAAGCAAGCAAAGTTGTCATTAATTAACTCGTAGTGGAGAGCATGAGAACCTTACCGTTCTCTTCATTCAATTTCTTATTCCATTTTAAAAAGTTCTTATGATCAGTAAATTTTTCTTAATAAGATAATTGTAGCCAACGCTTCTTAAAATTAGATTATTTATCTTACACATACAAGTCTAGTCAAGTCAGTTATTCTTAAAATAAAAAAACAAGATCTATTTTTTCTTTTTAAGATTTTCCGGCTTGTTAAGATTTCATTTTTTGCAGTTTTTGAGGTTTGCTAATGCGTAACGGAGCAGATGCAGTAGTTTGTTGCATTCAAGTTTTTCTTCTTAGATGTTTGGTGTTTTCTTTTCTTCCTCTGGTTTTCTTAATAAACCAACTCTCTCTCTTCCTTCCCCTTCTCTTTCTTCTTCTCTCTCTCCATACCTCTCTCCCTGTCCTCCCCCTTTTTTTTATCCCTTCCTCCCTCTTTGTTCTTCTCCTCTCCATCCCTCCCTCCCTATCCTTCCCTCTCTCACTGCCTTTTTTTCCTTCCTTTCTTTTGCTGCCTCCCTTTCTCTCTTCCTTTTTCCTTTGCCCCTTCTCTTCCCCCTTCCTCTTTATCCTTTTGGCCACTCTCTCTCCCTCCATCCCTCCCTCCCTCTCATCCCTTTCACCTCTCTTCATTTCTTTTTTTTCCCTCTCTCTCTTTCTCTCTCTCTCTCTCTCTCTCTCTGTTCTGCAGGTCGAAGCTGTCGGACTTTTTCAAACAGGCCGAGCGTTTCCTCTGACAGCGTTGATGTGGCCGTTGTCGTGTCCTGCAGCTGACGGTCTGTTAAACAATCAAACCCCCGATCAGATTAATCAATCAGCCAATCAGACCATCAGCCTTCCACCTGACCAGCCAGCGTCTCTCTCTCTCTCTCTCACTCTCACTCTCTCTCTCTACTCCTCCCTCGCTCCCTCCTTCTTCCTGCTTCTTGTAAAGACTTTTTCCTTACATGTACATTTTCTCACACACGTGGGGAGATTCTGCCTTTCCTGGTTTCAACATTCCCGGTTTAAAAACAACACAACGGAACAGTAAATATGTGTGAAAAAGAGATTTTTTTTCCTTCTTGTTTTTTTGGTTTGGAATATGTGCAAATATCGGTGGGGGGACTCTTCAAACATATCATGGTGACGTGTACGAGCTGGGCTGAGCTGTTTGGAGCAGCGCACGGGTGTTTTCATTTTTTGTGGCAATCTCTCCACACTGTGGAAAACTTTTGCAGTGGTGCCTAAAAGAAGACAAGAAATAGATTTATCCCTAGACAAGTTGGTCTGTTCATCCTGAGAGAAAGAAGAAAGGCTTTTACTATTATTATTATTATTCCACCACACCACCACCTTAGAGGAAGATAATACAAATCAACAACAAAAAGGATGGAATCGCTCACGAAATCGTGCCCAACTTGCAATAACGGTTTCCTTTTTTCGGGAGAAAAGTGTACTTCTGAAGCGAGGCTCCGCGCCCCAGCCCCACCCCGCACACGGGAGAAGACGTCACCAACGACGACCGTCACCGCCAGCGTGTCTTTTTAGGGGTAGGGGTTGAGAGAATGAAGGGATGAGAAAAACGACACAGAAACCAGCAATTTTTTTTTTCCCAGAAGGCATAGGGAGAATCGAAGGGTGAAGGGCGTAACCGGGTGTTGGCGTGCAGACAGACGACGGCTTTCTGAATCTTTCCCTTCCTCCTTCCCCCCTCCTACCCCTTCCCTTCCCCCCGTTCCCACGACAACCTGTCGTGTGATTTGTTCGTTTGTTCATTCGTTGGTGCGTTCGTTTGGTCGGTCGTGCCTGTTTTTTTTTTGTTTTTTTTGCCGTCCGGTCTCCATTTCTCAGAGGCTCCACCCCTTTGGACCCTAGCCCCTCCTTCTTTCCTCAGACCCTCCCTCAACCCTGCCCCCGAGATGCAATTGAAACACGCTACACTACTACTACCGACGTGCCTTTTTAGAGTCCATATCATCACACAGCGCAGAAGGACATTATCAGAAAAAAAAACATTTTTTTAGGATGCAAGCTTAGGGAATTGTTAGTCATTAGGTCTATGCAGTCAGGTCTTTTGCAGCCTGGGATTTAAAAAAAGTTTAAAAAAAGGAAAAAAAAGTATTTTTTGGATAAACTGTAATTATTGTACTGTATGCCTATATGTAATTAGGAGGCGTGTCCTGAACAGACTCCTGTTTTGAGTAATGTATCCCACCTCCTCCGTTCCCTGAAATTCCACCCCCTTTTACTCCAGCCCCACCCCCTAAAAATCCACCCCTCCCTCCACCTACTTTGTTTCATCGTGAAACGACACGTCTGTTATTAAGCGTTGTATTATAGCTTATCGGCTTTTTATGAATATTGGCTTGTCCGTGAGCCGCCGTAGTCTTCAGTACAAACGTGTGGTTGTATGTGTAAAAAAGTTTTTTTTTTCTCATTTTTTTAAGCGAAAAAATATCTTTCTCTTATTATTCCTCGTCTGTTCTGGTTTCTCTGTCGGAAAAAAAAGAAAAAAGATTTTAAAAAAACACAATCGGCTGTCGAATTGACAGCAGCGACTCCTTTTTTCTGTGTTTTTTTTCCTTTATCCAATCAACGCAAGGCACTGAAACTGGAAAAAAGTCTATTAGAAAAAATCAATATATATAAATGTAGAAATATATACAATATATAAAGAGAAAAGCGTCGTTTTTCCGTGACGGAGAGTTTTCAGACGGTTTTTCCGGGTTTCCTCCGAAGCTGGGCGGAAGTTCGCGGGTTTTTTCTTAAAGTCGCGTGACTTTGTTTTCCGCAGCAGGACAACAAAATGGGGGACGAGAGCGACCCCCTCCCCTCCCCACAGCGCCCCCTCTCTCCTCCAGCTGGCTTACGGAAACACAGACATTTGTAAATTTTATGCAAGAAATGCAAACTTTACCATTATTTTGAAATTGTGTATGTAAAAGTTATATTTTTACATGTAGACTGTTGTTCTTTTTTGTGTTTAGACGATGCGTTGTATCGGTTCCTTTTTCCCCTTTTCCTTTGTTCAAAAGCGGAAAAATCAGTATTTCAGTGTGTGTTGAACAATGTGTCACATTGAAAATGTAGTGAGGTCAAAAGCTTCGAAATTGTTTCTTTTTACAAAAAAATATGATTACATTTCTGGGAACATTTTCTTTAAAAAAAATAATAAGAATGGGGGTTTGGAAAAAGTATTTCACAGTTGTTTCGAACTCCGCGCTCATGACATTGCCATGTTTAAATGTACTTTTTAAAGAAGAGTGTGTAAATAGTCAGGGCTGAGGTGGTTTTTGGTCCAGTCGTAATGGGAACGGCGGCCGGGCGCGGAGCAAGTCTTTCCCCTTTTTCCAAAAATTCTCACAGGTGAAAAATACTGGTATTTTTGAAAAGAGCTGGTCTTTCATGGTGCTCCAAAGCTGAGGTTCGGAGTGTAACGATGTCCAGAATCTCTCCCCCTCTCTCTTGCAACAAAAAAGCGAGGTGTGCCGTTCAGCCCAAAAGAAACTAATTGCCAAAATTCGCTCTCCTCCAGCCTCCTCCTCCTCTTCGTGTCAAGCCGCGCCGTTTCTGCCTCGATCGGGTTCCTTTCTCCGAGGGTTTCTGCAGAAAGATGCGACACTGTTTGGGTTATTTTCTTGCTCGGTTGTTCATATTGTACATATTGGTTCTTGCTTTATTTTTTATTACCTGACGTTTTAGACACCGTGGAAATGACGACTCAAGCGACAGTATTCTCCACTTTACCCTGTTCCTAAAAACAAAACTGGTTAACAGATGTATAACTGCCTCCCCCCACCTTACACACAGACACACACCTGCGGTGGAAAAAATACCCAAGTTTAAGTAATTTGAAGTCCAGATAGCCTAAAGAGGGTTTGGAGCAAATAATATAAAAATTAATCCAACAAAAACATATCCAAGTGAAGAGACCGGTCAAAGTAAACTTTACTGTCATCTCAACTACAGTATATACAAAAATATAGCAAGACAGGAGGAGTTCGAAGTGTTGAGAGCATTAACCTGTTAACACACGCAAATAATCTCGAAACTTTACCACGTTTTTTTAAACTTATTTTTTTAAACAACAATTCATGATTTGGCGCATGACTCCGGCGCATACGTTTATCTGACCGAAGCCTGGTTTATATTTGAGGTGTTTACAAATAACACATTCTTGTACACATTTATTAAGGAGGAAAACGTCACTTTTTGCAGTGTACATCCTACTTTTTGAATATACATGTCATGTTTTATTTAAAATTTTAAAAGCATATTTAAAACGGGCGTTTAATATGGATTAATTGCTGTGATTAACGTGATAAATGTTAATTCTCAGCACTGAAAAAAAAAATTTTGTTCCATAACCCTCCCGAACATTGCGTTGATCCTGATTAACGCCTCTGTCGCGCTAGATCTATGAGAGCGGTGAAAATCCAAACATAGTTTCGGTCTTATCACAGTTAGATCTGTATTTGCTTCCACTGCCACAAGAATCCGGGTTATGCATTTAATTGACGTGAGCTTTAGTTTGGGGTGTAGCTCATTTGAACAGAAAGTCACATTTTAACAGGATTTCAGTTGAAACCGGATTTTGTTCAGGTTTTCGTTCTGCTGCCACTCCGCTTGAGGATGCAACTCGTAATTCCACGGTCTTCCATACGGCTCTGTATCATTAGCTTTTGTTTCCGTGTGTCCTTTCCAAGACAAAAGAGATTTGAGGGTTTTAAAACTTAACCTTCAAAATTCCTCGCTTAACAAGCACAAACTTGGTGTAAATGTTCGGAACCGTTAGCGTACAAATTTCCACTTTAAATCCGGAATTTGAACGGCGGGGGCGCCGCGGCTGCGGAGCTCGCCTTTAATAATCCCAAATTATTATTGTTATTATTTTAAGTGTTTTTCCGTTCTTTTGTATTTGTCATCCTCACGTGGTGATTTTGAACGCGTTCATTTCCCGAGTATTATAGTCATATGTAATGGTGAAACACATATAAACTGTGGCCTTTTTCATTCTTCTTGTTACTTGTGATGCAATTTAAGTGACGGGACAAAAAGGAAAGAAATCATACCGTAAAGCAGAGAACTACCATGTACCAGTGCCTGGCTTTTTGTTATAAAGCTTCTTTTGTCTAGTGCTCTTTTGCTATCGAAAATAGACTAGCACTCCCTGTTATGAAGAAAAGACAAAAACGACGACGAAATTTTAAAAAGAGGAAAAAGAGCAGTTATATTTGGCTTATTTTTTGCAGCGGCAGCCCTTTTATACCAGGAATATTGATGAAATAAGAGAGAGAAGCAAACAGTCCAATTCAAAGCTATTCCACTTTGTAGGGTTTTTTTTAATCATTCACGAAATTAAGAATTTATTTATTTGTATTTCTTACGTGTTGTCGAGACGAAGCTGTGCGGCTGTGTGATGTGATGGGACTCGGTCGGGGGCGGGGTTAAAGGAGGGGGCGCGGCGTTTCCATCCAAACCTGAGCAGTGAGTGAAAAACGTCAAAAACGGAACGACGGTTCCTCCTTCTTTCCAGCGTGTGGCTGTGTGCCTCAAGCCTTTCTTCTCGTTTTTATTTTCATGTAATTCTTTGATATGTGTTTGTTTTTATTCTTTGGTTTCTTAATTATTGTTTTATTATGTTGATTTTTTTGTATTCATTTGGATTTTGTTGGTTATATATTATTATAATTATTGTTGCTGTTGATGATGTTATTACTTTTTTGGATCCTGACTAGTATCAGTGTTGAAAAGAGATTGTGTGCTGGAGTTTTCACTGGGATGCCAGCTCATCCTCCTCCTAGGCCATCGTCTGTTGGTTCTCATCTTGTAGTTACTCGATGAAGTCATGTACATGAGCGTTCTGTAGCAATAAATGTGCCATTTTTATAACCCAGCGCTCACATGCCTCCTGCTTCTGTTTCTTTATTCACCAGCACACCGGCGTCCAACACTGCAGAGACTAGGTCCTAAAGGGTTAAAGAGGCACTAAACTCCACACACACACAAGTCTGTGATGTAACTGAACACTGCACCAATTTATGTTGGATAGATAAATGGACAGACAGACAAAGAGATGGAAATACACAAAGAGATAAAGATAGATAGATAAATTGAAAGACAAAGAGATAAACAGGCATAAATACAGGTCAGCAGACAAAGACAGAGAAAATTGAGAGATATAAAGAAACAGAGAGAGATAGGCAGGCTGATGGATGGATAGATAGAAAGAGACTGACAGACGGAGACACAGAGCACAGACAGACAGACAGACAGACAGACAGACAGACAGACAGATAGATAGATAGATAGATAGATAGATAGATAGATAGATAGAAAGGCACAAAGTGATAAACAGACACATACAGATCAACAGAGTAAATGGATTAATATAAAGATAGGGAAAAAATGAGAGAGATAGGTAGGCAGAGAGATGGATGGATGGATGGATAGATAGATAAAGAAAGAAAGAAAGAGAGAGGCAGACAGAGCAGAAAGATGGACTTATAGACAGGATAGACAGGAAAAGAGAAAGTTAGATATAGAGAGATGGATAGACAAAGAGAAGATAGGTTAGTGTAAGGTTGGGCTGGTGCTTATGGTAAGTGATTCAGAAAGTCTCTCTCTCTTGTTGGGAGTGTGTGTTGGTGTGTGTGTCCTCCACATTCTCTTACATGTGTGTGAAAACAGCCGTGACCTCATCGCCCCCTCCTTAGCTGCCGTCATCACAGTGACGTTGGAGTGGATGAGCAAGCAGCCAACCTCCGTTCCCGAAACACTCCTCATTCTCGTTCAGACGAAAGTGGATCACCTGGAGCGCCTGGGAACAGTTCCTCTTAAATCCTTCCTCACCTTTATACCCATATTTGTTATAACCTGTAATTATCTCAAAAATGCCGAGATGATTCACTTTGAGATGGGTGCTAGATGCTGGCTCGATGGAAATGAAAGTGTACTTTGTGATCACACATTTAAGAGGGAATGTCTGTATGCCTTCTAAAAGGGGCATGTAAATGACAGCTGTCCACATGAGGCGATATGACAATTCCATTTCTGCAGACATCACAAAGTGTCAACCATACAATTTCCATTCAGGAGCTGGCGATCAATATCAGACAATATCATCTGACAATATCATTGATATCATCACTTCCATTCATACCAAACCACAAAAAGCAGCTAAAGCATTATTTGGCATTATTGTTCCTGAGCTCGTTTAAATGAAAAACAATCTTTAATTCAATTTTTTTTAAGTGACCTGTTTAAACTTAGATATTTTCATTGATATCTGTTCAATGTTTTATTTTGGATTGAGCTATGTGCTTGTTGATCATTTAATCGGTATGTTGATGTAGATTGATGTAGTGTTCTTCCACTTCTCTGTGAAGTTGTCTTTTTGTTTATACATATTTATCAAATGCCTGCTCCAAAACACGTTTAGACATGTGAAAAGTGAGATGAATTTAGCCTCAAGTTCTGAGCGGCTGTAAATGTGTTGACCAGAAGATGATGCATCAAATCCCAGAAGAGTCTGGAGCTGGACCCCCAAGAGAGTTCCATAATGCTAAATTCCTCTGGGTACTAAGCTCAGTAGTTTTGCCGCCCCAGTGTTGGGGTACTCGTACTTTTAATAGTCTTGGTCTTGTCTCGGAATCGGTCGTATTTGTACTCGGTCTTGTCATGGACTCGGGATTTTATTTCAAGATTAACCAAGACCACAACTTTACAAGAATATTACTATTAAAACTCTTTGAGAGCGACGCAGGCTGGGCGGATTGTTTATTAATTAGTGTTTAAATAACTCAAAATTCATTTACCTTACAAGATTTTGAACTTACCAGACATTATATTCATTTCTCTGTACGTGAAATTATTTCCGAGTAATTCTCTGCACAAAAACTGAAGTAATTGCGTTAAAAGACATTAATTATTATTATTACAAACACTCGTTAATTCTAGCGACTCTAATATGGAACACCATTATGCGTAAAAATGTAATTCTCTTCCAGAACGGCCAAAAGCAGCTCATTTTATAGGCCAAAATGAATCCAAATCGGCTCAAAATTACCCAAAACTTAAGCATTTCTCCATTTTCAATCAGAAAATAGTTTTATTTTTCCCATTTTATAATGTTAGAGAGTACTCAATATGGAACAAATAAATTTAGAAAAAAGGTATTGTTTGTTATCAAATAATTTTATTCTGTATTCAGATAGATACCAAATGGATAAAGAAGTGTTTCCACCTGACTCTAACCTTATTTTTCTTCACAGTACTGATCCATAGAATGCCTTTGCAAAATAAAAACTCTGAAAGCCAATAAAACAGTGAGTTTGGTCTTGAGGAGTGTTGACTGTGGTTTAATGTTGCTTAGGCTTTGCATGTTTGACTTATTTGTCATGTGGTGCAAAACGTGCATTTGTCCGGTCTCGCTCTTGTCTCTGTTTTGTCTCTTCAGAGTCTTGATCTTGTCTCGTTCTCGGTTTAGGTGGCATTGTCCCGAACTCTACTTTGCCCACAACTTCACAGTTCACTGTTGCATTCAGAATTTCAATTGCTCAAATGTGATGATTATTATATGACCCACTAGACCTTAAATATGTCGCTACAATACCTTATGAATGGCATTATAATTGTTTCTGTGTGTGGGGGGGTCAATATAATAAAACTTAAATATAACTTAAAGATAAAGATATAGACTGACAAGGCAAAAGAGGGGATAGACAAATGGAGGGAGGAAAAACAGATGAAAAGAAAAAGAGACTGACAAAGACATGTACAATTTAGAAAAGTTGCTAAGATCACACGACAAAGCTATAAAGCTCCCTCTTTTTGACTCACATGATACATGCAGTAATTGAAACGTAATTAAATGTTTGTCAAAAATCACACTCCCTTCTGTGGCATGCATGTACAACACACACCCCACATCTGCCTGCTAGCACACTCACACACAGCCTGTGAGTACAATAGCCTGAAGGATGTTGGGTAGCGAACCTTGTTATGAAACGCAGGGTGTGGTAGACTGCTTATCCAAACCCGGTTTCCTTCCCAACACGTCCCCTTCACGTTCAGCCATGTTCAGGGAATAAGTGTGTGGGTGTTTATCACACTGAGGTCACAGAGACCCTGAGAGATTTCAGAATATATGCGGAGGAGTCAATGCCAACTGATGGCTCATATCATTGAAAAGCATTCCAGCGAAAGGCAGGCCGGAGATCTCGCTACAATGCCACACTTATGACTGACTTGGTATGTGGTTTGTTCTGTTGGCTCAGTCAGGGCAATTAAAGGGCAAAGATGGTTTATTAATTACAAATATGTGTGAAGGAAGCTGGCGAACCCTTAAAAACACACAACCAGTACAAACCAAACAAGTGACCATCACAAAGCAGCTATCTTTAGACTTTTTATTTCAGTTTAAACAGATTTTATACTTTTAATTTTAGATTCTATTATTTCACAAGTAAGTGAAAGTGAAGTGAGTGATCATTTGTCATTGTGAACACAACACAGCACAGCACACCACAACAAAATGTGACCTCTGCATTTGACCCATCCGTGAAGGAGCAGTGGGCAGCTAACAAGGGGACGGTATCTTGCAGGCCAAACGTCCAACCGTTACCCCACCAACTGCCCATAAGTTAACAGCGCATAAAAAGAAAAAAGGAAAAAACCTATGTAAGAGCAACAGGGAGCTTTTAATAAATAGTGGTTGTCTACTGGTTACCTCTGGATCAAGAGTTCATGGGTTCGAATCCTACTTACAGGCACTACCACCACTGGGTCCCTGAGTAAGACCATTAACCCCAAGTTGCTTTCAGAGAATCTGTCTCTGAAATTAGGAAAATAAAAGGAAAAAGGTTTTTAAAAATATAAATATAAATACATTTTTGGAGTCTCAGTGACTGTTATTAGTTTTATGTTATTCCTCAGGATTGTGAAGTATCTCAGCATGTATTTTAATTAAATTTTGAAACCTTATTTAATGTAACACTAAAGTGTATATAAGCACATGGCCAGAAGCAATAGAAAATTAGCATTGTATCTACTATTTCATAGCCTTTGCTTTTTTAAATTAAAATTAGTTAGTATATTTACTGCACATGGATTCACATCCGTCCAAAATGCAATGCATAAACTTCTAATATCCATTATCAAATAACATATTTAAGGATAATATAATTTAAACATCCTATTAATTCATAACTAAAATTTATCGGCAATGTCTCAGATTAATTATTAAGATAATTTTTCAAAAGTTTATATAATTCATGGTTAAAAACTTCTCAATAAAAACGTTGAATCATTAAACACCGTTTCAGAATTTTTATTTAATTAAAAAATAATGTAAAAAGTACAGGTGTACGGTCACGCGAGGCCCCGCCCCCGTTGCTGTGTACAGGTGTGTGAGTGTGTGCGCGCGTCAAGCCCCGCCCCTGTTGCTGTACAGGTGTACGGCCGCGTGCGCGCTTCATTCTTACCGAGCGCGTGGAGCAGCAGCCGCAGACAGACGCGACGCGCCTTCACCTTCACTTCACCTCAACTCACCGGTCACCCGCGCTTCAGCTGTGAAACGGGTTCGGACCACGCAACCTCGGACTTTGTAAGGTGCGTGTTTGTGAGTGTGTGGATTCGAAACCCCGCGGTTTAAAGTCACGTCTAGTATCCATCAGGAGAAGCAAGTTGTGTGTGTGTGTGTGTGTGTGTGTATGTATGTGTGTGTTCTTGTACTGGCTACTTAGTGTGAACCAAAATGAGTTTTTAACCAGCAGAGTGAGGACATTTTTGGGAAGTGAGGACTTTTTTAGTGGTCCTCACTTCTTTAAACTGCTTTTACAAAAAAATACAAGTTTATTTGCAAAACTAAAAGCGTAGAAAGATTAGCTTTTGGTTACTGAGGTTATGTTTAGGATTAGGTGTAGTATTATTTAGATACAGTACTATAGAAGTCAGTGGAGGTCCTCACTACTATGTAAGTACAAGGATGTGTGTGTGTGTGTGTGTGTGTGTGTGTGTGTGTGTGTGGCGCCGTGTGTGCGTGTTTAAAGTCTGTCCTTTTAGACCTATGTTACCTGTGAACTACTTGTTTATGATGCCCCTTCACCTGGGTTTGCACGGACCTTGACTGGCCTCAAAATGAAATTGTCCGTGATTCAGATGACTTTCACTGCAACCTCATGTTAGTGACCATAAGATTAGGGGATTGAATCTTGTGAGAGCCTAAAATCCACTTTTAGGCCCCTAAGCAAGACTCTAAATCCTGTATCCTTTAACTGATTTAAATTTGCCACAAAGTGATTATTTTATTGCCCATCACGTCTTAAAGGTATATCTACAATACCATGCAAAAACAAAATAATGTTTAAAATGGTCAGGAGCGTCATTGCAGAAGAGATCACTCAACACCAATGGCGACTGTGTGTGGAAGGGGGGCATTTTGATCATTTTTTGTAACGTTAACTTGGCATTCCAAAAAATGTGATAAATGTTGTTGGATTTGGTCCTACATTGAAATTTTTAACATTCACTTTTTAAATTTTAATACTGGAAGTAGACCAAATTATAGCTACAGGTACAGAGCACCCTTTTTTTGGACTCCTATTTGTAGAAGCAGCTCGGGATTGTACTCATGAGAGCATGTGAAATGTTGTGAGGTTAAAGGTGAGTGTTTAAGAAAGGCATGTTGGTACATTTAGATTTTCTCCACTGTTGTTAAGTCTCATTAATGCCGTGAAGCGACTGTGGTTTAGTGCACTGGCAGACTGGCGCTTTATGATGATTTGTTGGTGATAATTGATTTGGGGCTATCTGATTGGGGAATGATGTCAGCCTACGGGCCAAAGTCCTGCACCCTGTTGGCGTTCTTGGGAGCAGAATGAGATTTCCTCACGACTGTAGGTGTGTATTCAATTAAACTGAAATTGCGTGTGATGTCACAGGCCTGTACAGCCAGGTGGATTTGCTGTTACATTCCAGACCTTTGTGCTTTATGATTGCAAAGTGTCACAGTTTTCGTCTTCTGTGTGTGTGTGTGTGTGTGTGTGTGTGTGTGTGTGTACGCTTCATTCTGACCAGACCTGTTGAGCAGCCCAGAGGTCAGTGACCTCTGAGGTCAGGGTGCATCAAAACAGAAACGTTTTAAATTTTCTATTGTTTATAGCTGTTACATATTGAGAAAAAGTAACATGCTTTGAATCTAAAATATACTTAGAGGCCCCACTGCTTAACTGATGCGTTCATTTCCATTTATAATTAAAAAAAAAAAAAATTAGGGTATAATCCACAAATGCTGGTTGATACTCAGCCTTTAGTTATTTTATGGAGATTTAATGAAAATCATATACTCAACTTATTAGAATTATTTTAATCAAAGTGTCAAAATATAAGCAATATTATTGCCCTTTAATTACTCAATTAACTATGCTTTCTAATAGATATGCAGTGCAAGCAGTTGACTGTTAACATATCTTTGTTAGATACTCTGTAATGTCAACACAGAAAATGTTTGTTTTGCTCCATTTCCGTGCAAATGGAATTCGTGGGAACCGTTAAATACGCTTCAGTAAAGAAAAAAAATTTATGAAGTGATGTGTCTTGTTGTGTAACAATATAGCCCAGCCAGCTCAGTTCTGAGACATATTTTTGTTGCCCCCTATCTTAACTTCTCCTAACTCCTACATTTATAGTATTGTTGGGTCAAGTTATGGTAGATGTTCATATTATGAATTTGTACTGAGGTGGAGGAACGCAGTCTTCTGTTTATCTCTGAGGAGACGTGTGTGTGTGTGTGTGTACATGAGTGTGCATGTGTGTGTGTGTTGGGTAAAAGTGCCACTCCCTTGATGCTTTTTAATGGTACGTGATGCATTCCTGCCTTGCCTTTGACGAGCTCACTGGCCGGACCTGCTCTGCATGAACCAGGCTCTGTGTGTGTGTGTGATTGTTTTTGTGTGGCGCTGCAGAGCTCCTAGGTGCTCAAGTCCCTCTCCATAACAAGAGCGGGAGTGGCTGCTGTGTTCGGCCCTGCCCGAGACAATAGGGCAGAAATTTGGTTTAATATTAGCTCGAGTTAACGACCATAATGGAGGTGAAAGCCATTTCAGGATTAATGGCGACTCGTCATTGCTTCTGTATAACAGTAAAGCATGTGGTATATTAAGGACTAATGAGTTCAAAAGGAGAGTTCTGTACTTTTGCCTATAGCTATACAAAGATTTTTAAAATTACTTTACTGCTGCATTCAGAATTAAATTCGCAGTCAAGGTAATTATTATTATATAACTGATCACACCCTGAACATGTAGCTGCAAAACCCTGTGAAATGACAATTATCACAAACAACATTTAACAGTAAGATGCCAATTTGTGATCAAATTCAACAACTCTGTTTTTGCAATTCCAAGTTAGTGTTCAAAATTCAAATAGCTCCAGGCAGTTGTTAACCAATTTTGGGTTTTGCAAGACACTGGTCAACATGCCAGTTTGCACAAAGCTATAGAAGTCCCCTTTTTGACTCTGTTTACATAAATTTTACATTAAATATTAATAATATCTTTCGGGTGGCAGGTTTTGTCTGTTGCTTAGTGTGAATCCAGTGCCCTTTGGGCTGGGTTTAATCTTTATGGTATTTTTACACACGCTGCAGTGTGTATAAAATTTGTGTGATAAGTTGTGGTATGTTTGAAATGAGAGAAATAATAAGTTAAAATGACATCGATCAATACAAACTTTTTGTGTTTGTTAGGAAAAAGCTTAAACAAGCTATTGACTCTCAAGCGTATTTGCCATTTAAATCGTCACAGCCGACTAGTCAGACCCTCCAGGATTTCACGATGTTGCAACTGTTTACGTAAATTCAGCCAATCCCTGCAAATGTATCACTACTGTTTAATTTTGACAAATTATCGCAACTTCCTTGCAATTTTTGACCCTTCATTGTCGTTTCCTGCTGAATGTTGAGCCGTATGTCAGCAAACTCACTTCCTTGTTACGTTTAGAAGACGCAGGAAACGTGTGATTAAAACCTGACTAGTCAGTAAAACTGACCAGCAAACTTTTTTTTTCCACTACTTCCACTGTTTTTTTTTGTTGTAGAGACACTTCACAGGTTAAAATGTTCACTTTAACTTAGCATGGCATATACAGCAGGGCAGCACGCCTTCAAGTGCCTCTCTCTTGCAGCCGCAGGCCGTCTTTCCATCTTGTGTGGATACATTTTGGGTTCAGACCAATTCTAAATAGTAGGTCCATAAATCTAGCCTTTCTTTTGCCCAATAGCCCCGAATGTTTGCAATGAAGCCATGTAGTTTACAATACATATGTATATTATATATGTGGCTTGGTTGTGGGTTTAGAAACATGTCGTGAGCTTGCGAAATTACTGCAAAACGCTAAGTGGTCGTGGAATTCTCACTAGACCCTTTAGGAGCACCATTAGCAGCATCTCTACATTAACATTTACATCAGTATGATTGGGATTCCATCTGCACACGTCCCTCAACCAATCCCACCAATCACAGTTAACAATTAGGAATTTTTTGACAGACTATCTAGATACATTTTGAGCATCTGACAATCCACCTCTTTACACGTTTAGTCCTGTCTCGCCTCATTAACCCAAACTAATCTGCAATTCCTCCTAATTTTAGCAGGGATCTACTTTTATTGCGTCATCGTCTCGCCTCGTCTTCATTGCTGAACATTTTGTCATATTTTTCGTTATTGAGATTAACACTGTTAAGCAATAAATCTGAGATCTCACTTCCTGTGATTACTCATCCCCACTTTAGTCATGGCTCCGACCCCACAGAGCCGAGCACTTCTCCTTTAACCAGACAGAACTTTCATAGTCATGTTTACTTGGCATTACACCTTCGCCCGCCCATCATTGTCTTATGTCACTTTCTCGCTCTTCAAGTCCTCCTGTAATAGCCGCTCTTGACTCGTTGGAGCGCCGATCCCTCCCTGATACTGCCATTACTTTTACATCAGGTATGCAATAAAGCAGAGAGTCAGATGAGCGCTATGCTGGCGATGTGGAAACATTCCTGCCCTCCGTACCCTCCCCGTATCCCACACACACACAGTGCTGTTGTTATTACCCAACACCAAGGAAACCGGGACAGACTGTTAAAGAATCACAGTGAGGATCATCAGCTGAATTATAGCTCTGCTTTTGAAACTGCTTCTTGCACTTCTGCATTCATAAGTATGACTCCAGCCCAGTTTCATTCCAAATAAAGTTAAAGTTTATACCCTTATATACCCACCAGTCCAAAGTTTGGACATATTTACCTCTTATTTATGGACACATTTGTTTAGAATTTAGTCATCACTACTTGTAATAGTGTAAGTGGAACTGGTGGGAACCAAATGGTTCTAAAGAACGATTTTGACTACTCCCATTAGGGGTCACTGCAGCAGATCATCGCTGAGCAAAATTCAAAATTCGATGAAAAATAATTTTTCATTAATCGTAACCCAGTTCAAATTAATCGTGATATTGATTTGAGATCGCGTCAACGAGCCCTAGTCATCACTCTGTAATGTGTGAATTATTGTATCACAAATGAATTGCACTCTTTACTCTCTATCCCGTGTTCGTTGCGCTTATTGCCTAGATACGTGTGATATGTGATGTATTTCCTGGACACGGCCCTGGCTGAAAGAATAGCAGCTGATCCCTGCTGTCAGCCGGCCTGAGAGAGGTATGAGGGGAATGGTGTGTGTTCATCTAGATGATTTAAGTCTTACTGCAGGCTACATGCTGTCCTTTGTCACACACACACACACACACACCTGCTTGTGCATCACGGCTGGCTGTAACGAGTGCGGCGGGCCGCGAATGCCGGCAGGTGAGCGCCAAAAACCTCCCTGGCATGTGTACCGCCCTGATGCGGAATGCCTCCCCATGCTTTCCCCAAACGCCACGCCTGCGTTTCATCCTGCCCGCTGCCGCCTCCGTCCCTGTTTACCTGCCCCTGTAGCTATGGAGATGGTTAGAGAAAATCAGTGAGTCATTTGGGGAGCTTTACGGGAAGTTATGGGATGTGGTGAGAATCTACAGTGAGAGTCTTAAACTGGGTTTGCTGCTGTGGCAGAGAAAAGCAAATGCAGTTCAAAGTAAAAAGAAAAAATACATACATTTTAATAGAGTTTGTGTATAAGGGCCTGTGTCCACCAAATGCGTTTTTGCGCTGAGAGAGGTCAAAGTCTCACTTCCAGAGCACTTCTCTCTGCGCTTGTTGCTAAGTTACGAAAAGCGTCATCGGTCACTTCTGCGTTCGTTCCTGTTTCGTGTAAACATTGTAACGTGTTCCTTTGAGGTCGGTAGTTTAGCCAACGTAAAAGAGATTATCTTTATAAGGAAGAGAAATCACATCTTGGCGTTAGCGGCAGCGTTTGAACTAGATACTCACATGTCTTCGAGACGTAGAGATTGGGTGCATGAGATAAACCGTGGGGGGAGTCGCACCGATTAGGGGTTTGATCACATAATTGTAGTATTTTGCCTTATTCAAACTGTGTAAATAAAGCCAAAAATAAGCTTCTCCAGCTGCTCCAAATACGTTACCACTGTTGTTGGCGAGTTCTGTATGTCCTGCCCCTTCCTCGATTTTGATTGGCTAGCAAGAGAGAAGTGACATTGGCGAGCCCAGCGCTGTTCTAATAGCTGAACGGATTTCAACTTGAAGCGATTTGAGCGCTGTGGTTAAAAACAGATTCCGCCGACATCTTTTATTTTTCGATTAGCGCTCTGAACGCTGCAGCTCATAGGATTTGTATTAAAAATAGACGCTGCCATGTTTGGTGGACGCAGGCCCTTAAAGGGCAAGATTCTACATTTACATTTACAGCAACTAGCAGATGCTCTTATCCAGAGTGACTTCAGGGACAGTCTCCATGCGGTAACTTGGCCTTAAGGGTTTAGCTCAGGGACCAGTGCTGGTCGTGCTGGAGGTAAGATTTGAACCTACGACCTCTTAATCCAGAGGTGAGTATCCTAACCACTAGACCACCACTACCTCCGCTGTCCGGGTCTGTTTGGGCAGTTATGGTCTCAGAGGACCGGAATCCCACAGGTTTTCTATCATATTTGGCTTCGGAACTGGTCTCAGGTAGACAGTAGACACCAGGTAGGATGAGACACCTCCAGGATACCGGCCTCCAGGACTTGAATTAGGGTTTGAACTCACGACTGAGTCATAGATTCTCACTGGAAGTTTTACTCTGGTGGTGTAAACTCCTGAGTCATGTAATTTAAACTCCCCTGATGCCAAATCAGCACTAAAATCTGAAATTATGTCTAAAATTATGGGTCAATGCAGAGGTCGCATTTTGTTATAGTGCCCTCTGTGCTGTGCTGTGTTTACAACGACAATCACTCAGAATGCAAAAGGATTTTGACTTCAATTTTGTGTTGGGGAATGTATTCTAAATTAATTCTAATTTATTTATGTTTTTACCACATACATCTATTAGCTCATTTATCCGTTTCCTTAGTAAACATACTGGTTGACTTTTTGCTACTTTAGATGTATGTGTGTTTTGGATAGATTTTGAATAACTCTATAATTCTCTAAAATGTGATTTGCCTCTAGAAGTAAACTCAAGATTTTAAAGAGATTTCTAAGATTTTTGATTAGTAATATTTTGATCTAGAATTTGTATATTTGATTTTTAAACTGCATTACAGAGAAAGTAGCAAAATGTTCACACTAGTGTTTAGTGTGTGTGTGTGTGTGTGTGTTGTATTTGAGTATCTAAAAATCTACACCCACTTTGCTGTGACTCCTGCTTTTCAGACATATCATTATCCTTTAAAACCATGTGCTGTATCTACTCTTTATCCTCCTGCTGCTGTTGAACGCAACTCTTGTTAGTAGTTCCCATTGGAGTTTATTCACTGTTAGCTGTATTAGCTTATTTCAGTCAGAGTTCCCTTTAAAAAGTCTTAGCAGTTTTATCCTCCTGGATAAAATGTGGAACTTCCTGCATTAACACCTTCTTCATTTCGAGCATGCCAAAGGAAAATGCAGCTTTTGTTCCCGAGGCCATTAGCATTGCCGTCCCGTACAAATGACAAGCACGCAGCGTGTTCTCTGTTCTCACGGCAAGACGGGCGAAATGTCGGCGCGCCGCTTTGCTAACATACTTGGCGTGAGTCAATCACAGTCATAAGCCTGGGAAAACCTTTAGCATACCATCGTCGGCCTGCAGGCAGCCAAGCAAGACCTCGTTAATCCATCATTTGAGTTGCCAAAACAATATTCTGTACAGACTGTCTGCTCCAGCAGCAAAATGATTTTTCTGCGATTTGACCTCTTAGTCTTGTAGCAAATAGGGCTCGGCCGATATGGCTTTTTAGGTCTGATATTGATTATTGCTGTGATAACCGATATTTTGAAATCAATATACAGTATGTCTGCTGTAAACATGGAAATTGGTGTTAACATTTAGAATAACAAATATTCTAACACCAAACTTAATGTAAATGTCTTTTAGCGTTTAATTCTGATAGCACAAAAAGCTCTCAACTTGTGTGTCGGAATGCCAAACTTTCCGCAATGATGGGCTAAACTGGTGATGTATAACCAATCAGAGACTGCAGTGGGGGAGCTGTATGCTCTAGAGCACAGAGTGGTAACTATAAACAAAGGAAGGCAGCTGCAGCAAAGCCAAAGTAGCACATTTTTACATTTATTTTAACTAGTATATTGGTTAAAAAATTACTACTATCCTTAAAAATTCACTGATAATCAGTTGCCTCTTAATAACAACCACTGCACTTTAGCAACAAAGTTTCTACATCTTTCTCTTCATACCGTATAACCACTTCAACCTCAGTGTACATTAGTGAGGGCCAGGAGAATGTTTTTGTACACCTGTGGTTTTGAAACGTCTGCTCTGGTGGATTTTGGTTTTGAGATGGCATGTGGGGAATTTAAACTGTATGACTAGTTAAGTCTGGATTCAAGTGGTAAATTGTGACTCATACAAAGTGCAGTCGCAATCGTTAAAAGTATTGTTGATAAATATAGTGGCCAATAATCGGTCGACCTCTACGCTAATGCTCTGTTATGAGCTTCCAGATCTAGAACCACAAAAGTGTCTAATATACTGTATATGTACAGCTTATCCTTTTATGTAAGATATTTTTTAAGCGGTTACTGACCTGTTGAGTAGAATAAATCATTCATGTTACTTAGGCTTGTAGTCACAGAGGGGTCCAAGCACATAGCTTTACATTAACAGCATTTAGCAGCCTCTCTTATCCAGAGCAACCTCTAGAGCAACTTGGGGTTAAGGGTCTTGCTCATGGACCCAGTGATGGTAGTGTCAGAGGTAGGATTCCAACCCATGACCTGTAGGTCCAGATGCGAGTGTCATAACCACTAGACCACCAATACCCACTATGTAGCTTTTACACTACAGTGCTTGGACCCCGCTGGTGACTTTAATGATTATAATTATTATTATTATTAAGATGATGGTTATGGCCTCATTGTATATGTCAGTTCAGGATTTTTGCCCCCGAGTCTCTCTCTTCATTGTGTTTTCGGTGCCTCCGAACATGTCATCGCTTCTAACAATAAAGAGAGAACAGTGCAGAACAGTTGGCAGGATCTAATTTGTAAAACCACCAGCTTTCATCTCTTACTAACAAGACTGTTTGCTTGCTAAAGTGCTCGTTGCATCTCTCAGATTTAGTCGTTCGTACGACATGAGCTCCACGCCTCGGCGCGCTTGCTTTAACGGGCGGGAAAACCCTCTCCACCCGAGTCCGGGCGTCTCCGGCCCACAATCGGAGCTTTAAATCAACTGTCAATCAGCCGTCAGCATTCACCGTGGTCTTAGCCGGCACATTCTCCTTCATTACTCCCTCATTAGCATGGCGAATGCGTCGCCTGGCATTTTCGACGCTCCCCAAAGGATCAGCCGCCGCTTTTATCCCGGGAACTGGCGGCGGCCCAATATCTGGTCACCAATTATTTTGTAGCGTGATTGGGTTCCTCTGTCTCCGGGAGAATTAAGTAGCACTTTAGGCAATCTTCCGGCAAAGTTTTTGTTTGTTGATTACATTTTGCCGAACTTTCCGTTCGGCGTGGCCTCATAGCGCCACCTAGCTGAGCTAAATCAGCACTGCTATCACACTGATCTCTTCATTATTTCTTCTTCTTCTTCCCACGTTTGACCCTACACTCCTTCCACGTTATTTTTATTTCTCATTTTTAGCTTTTCTCACCACTTTCTCTCTTTCTGCTTTCTTCAATTAAATTTTTCAACATTTTTAAAACTTTTTTTAAAAACTTTATTTCTTCTTTTTACCTTTTTCACCACTTTTGGGGCAGCTGTTACTCTAACAGATAGGGAGTTCGCCCCGTGATTGGAAGGTTGCCAGTTCGAATCCCAGGACCGTAAAGGTATCACTGAGGTACTCATGAGCAAGTTACGGTCCCCAAGCACTGCTCCCAACTGCTCCTTAAAGGATGGGTTGAATGCAAAGGTGGTTGTGGTGCGCTGTGTGCTGTGCTGTGGTGGCACTTTCACTTATCGTTTATCGCTCTAGAACAAGTTAATTTGGTCACTTGTTAATCTTTTGTTAATTTTGTTGTATTATGTCACTTTAAGGCCTGTGTCCACCAAGCTTTCTCTGCGCTTTCTCTCAGCCCTCGTTGTTGCTAAGTTACGAAAAGCACCATCGGGCACTTCCACATTCGTTCCTATTTTCTTTGAGATCACTAGTTTAGCCGGAAAGATGGAGAGAATTCGCATCTTAGCATTAGTGGCAGCGTTTGAAATAGATTCTCACATCTCTTTGAAGCAAGACTGGGTGCATGAAATCGTCTCCAGCTGCTCCAGATATGACGCCATTTGTAGTAAGTTCTTGTCAGTGCATGTCCCGCCCCTTCCTCGATTTTGATTGGCTAGCAAGAGACAGGTGACATTGACGAGCCCAGCGCTGTTCTAAAAGGATTACAAGCTTAAGTGCTCTGAGCTCTGTGACAAAAAACATCTCCACCAGGGTTTTTTCCCCCAAATCACACAATATCTTCAGGAATTTATTGCTGCTTCCACAAGGTGAGGAGTGTGTATTCCATGTGTGTCTTTCGATCTTATCTAACTGCAGTCCGTGCACAGTTAACAAAACAGATGAGTATCGATAAATGACTTTGTAAATTAAGTTTCTCAGTGATCAGCGATGAGAAGGTGGGGTTCATTTAATAGTCTCTAATCCACCAGTGACTCTCCGTCTTGGCATTTGTGCACGAGTACGTACAGGTGTGTGTGTGATGAAATCATAAGATTGCATCAATCTTATTCTTTCAGTGCGACTGTTCCAGGCATTTCCTGTTGAATGGAAAGACAGATATGTTTTCATGAGCTGGAAATGCAGTGTAAACACACCTCCTGAGTTCTCAATAAGTAAAACCTTCCCACATGTGACTTGGGACTAAAAACAAAACAAAAGAATCTGTCTGTAGAGTTCCTGTACGTCTGTGGCACGCTGGTGTCTGAAATTGAACTTGTCTTCTTGTAATTTTCCAAACACACCCATAATGGAGGGTAATTGGCCAAGATCAGGACATAGAACTCGAAACAGCGTGTTCCAGTTCTAAACTTCTTCCGAATTTCTACACATGGTTTCAATCACTTTGTTAATCATTTCCAACTTGAGTTCAACTCCCTACACCTGACCTTTATATTCCCAGGTCAAAACACTTGACATCTACATTATGAGTGAAAAAACGGAGCTCTGTACTTTTGCTCAACTTTGGCAAATGTTTTTTCCCCCAAAGTCTTAAATTCACAGCAAAGTAATTATTGTATTTCCTGCCACACCTTAAACATGTGGATACAGTATCTTATGGAACAACATATATCACAAACAATACTTTTATACTAACAATACATGACAACTTTAACAGCAAACGATATAATGTAAGTTTATCAGCAAATTTTTCAACAATTATTGGATGAAGAATGTTCAAAAAGTGTCAGTGTTACTTTAACCTGGAATATCATTGCAAAAATCCAACGGGATTGTTTAAAACGCACTCGAGCCTACCACGATATTTCATACCTGCAGACTGTAAAAATACCTCTGTGATCTATATGGAGATAAAGCCCCACCTAAAGAGCTCAACAAGCTGCCTGAACAAGGGACACCAACCTGCTCCAAGAAATATTACTAATCAGACACGCACAACTCTTGATCTAGGAATAAGAAGCAGCTCTCAAACATTTAAGAATTAAATTTACAACAGAAGTGATAGTGTTTGGAGCAAAGCATCAATGACCATTAGTGTAATGATACATGGATCTACACTGATTAAATGATCAACAGTCCCGTAGTATTGTTTCAAAAAGAAAACCTCGATCAGACATGTTGTAACGTCCTTTATGTTAAGTAGGAGGTAGTGTTAAGTAGTTTAATATGAATAGTTACTTTGTTAGATCAGCGTATGATACTGATCCCCTGAATGCAAGGGAAATCGTATCGGAGCAGACTCTGTGATATTGGCGGACTGTGAATCATTGTACTTCGACATGGTTTAATATTCTGTTGTGATGAAACTTGTGAGTTACACCCCCATCATCGACCAGGTGATTGACCAGTGGAGTTGGCCAGTTTATGTCTGTGTAAAAGGGTGACATTTTCAATATAATTTATAACTTGGCAAAAATGGTAATGACAAAAAATGGAGAATTGTTGCTTTTGGTCATAAATGACCATTTTGTGGTTGTCATTTATTGATATGAAAATATTGTTATTAATGATTGTCATTTCACAAGGGGTTATAACTGTGCATTGAAGAGCAATATTATACTTTTTATAATTTGCTGCAAATTTCCTTTTGAAGACAAATAATTTTTTGTTTTTGTGTTGATTTAAAATTTCCCGTCGATTGAGTTTATGACATAAATGTTACGACTTCTGCTATTTTTCTGTTTTATCTTATCTGTGTTTGCTGCTCTGTGGGTTAAGGTGGAGCTCTCGCATGCCTCTGCGATACGGGGCTTTTAATGACGCTCCTGAACCTTGGACATCCGTTGGGAAAAGTGGCTGCGATGTTCTTGAGATTTGCTTATAGGCATAAAAATCAAAGCGAGCGCCGGGCCGAAAAGGCTGCAATTACAGGGCGAAGCTGCAGTCATATTGCAGGCTGTGATCACTCAGGCTTCACGCTGCATTAGAAGAAGAGGAGCTTTCAGGTCAGCCTCATTAAATTTCACCTGGGAGTCTTCAGTCTGCTCCACACGCTGGCTTTGCTCTGACCTGCTCTCGGGTTTCAGACATGCTGCAATTTGGGCTTTCTGATGCAACACCGTTCCTTTATGATTGAACCACTTTTCATTTTGTGGTTGAAAAGTATGACAAAATTTGTCTGACCTTTTTTTCCACAACTAAAATGAGACGTCGGTGAGCTGTATATTATGATTTTCTATATTTCTTCTTTACTATTGATTACTCTCTAACATTATAAAATTGAAAATGAAAAAATATTGAAGTTTTGGGTAATTTTGAACCAGTTTGGCCTATAAAATGGGCCACTTTGGGCCTTTCTGGGAGAGAACTACATTTCCCACAATCCCCCACGCACCTCTCGGAGCTGCGTCACAGTAAAGCGATGGACGAGCGTTCCGGAATAAACGATAAATGGCTGTATTGTGAGTAGAACGTTGGTTGTTGTGGTTAGTTATCAGCTAAAATATGAGTTTAGTCTGTAATTAAGGGCAGGCGTGTGTGTTTACATCGCCAAAAAATCATTTATGTGTTTTTATGCATTTGCTTTTGTTTTCGTGCACGGAATATCAGACAAATACTTTCACAAGCAGAGGAATATGATAATTGTGCCACTGAAAAGTGACTCGCACACCTGGATCAGTTTAGTGAGTGACTCAGTGGGAGCCGAATCCTGAAAAGGAACCAAATATTACAGCTCTACTAATAAGCGTCCGTATGAGACACAAGCGGAGCGTCCTCTAGCGAGTGAAAAGAATTAAACGACGCTTCGATTCTAGAAAAAAAATTTTGTAATCAAATCATTCAAGTTATTCAAAAGATCTTTTCATCCCAAATTGTAAGCAAAATGGGATAAAATGTTACCAAGACTGTGGGACATTCGTGTGTCCAAATATTTATAAATGTTGTCCTCTAATTGGTGACTCTCATAAACCTGCAACTGAGGAATAAAACTGAGTGGAGGAGAGGGAAAGATGCTCAGATTTAAAGACACACTTTATTTAGAACTGGGCTGAAATCAACACAGCATGGAAGACATGAACTGATGCTCAGAAAGAGGGGGAAAATGAGACTGCTATCTGTATTGACTTGTACTCGAAACATCCTGTGGCAAAAAAGCACTTGAAACATCTTGTCACCTTAATTTCAGTTTGCAAAACCTGTATTTGCCTGTTGGAATGAGGCATGAAGGATATAACAATGTGACCACTCCTTACAATTTTCATCTTAAGACCAAAGTAGCTGCCAAATTAACATGAGTTTTGGAAAGAAATGATAAAGCATTTGATAAAGCTCAAATATTTGCAACCTTTTTTGGTTTGGCTTTTTCAGTTCTCGTGACCCAGGCTGCTTCCAAGTTTCCTCATATTGCCCCAACTTTGTGTTGCTGCAGTGTTTTCCCTCTCATACACCATTTCTCTCGTCCTTTAGGCCATGGTGCAGCATGTTTTTAGTTTGACCCGCTCACCCAGAGTAAGCTCATGTCCCTAAACCTGATAAAAACTGCAATAAAAGGAGATAAAAACCGGCAGGCGCGGCTCTGCTGGTTTATGAGAAGTTGCTCAAAAACGCCAGAATGGGATCCGTCTATCGGGCAGGGTAGGGCCGGGCGACTCTTGGACAGGATTCCGGAGTCGTGTTGTCATGGTGACGGGCAGAAACAAGTGGCAGAGGAGCCCCTGGCCAAGGATTGTGCAGGGATTTGGAATTTGGCCAATTGGAATGAGAGGGTGTTGTAAGCTAGGGTCGACACTGTCAAAAAGGTTATAGGCCACGTGCAGCCTGGTTGCTGCTGCTTTTAGGAGCGTTTAATAAAAAGTGTGTTTGTTGTAAGCAATGTTGGAACACTGAGTTTGGATTAGAGACAGTAACAATTTTCATAAATATTACTAAAAACTACAGACAGGCTACGCAACAACAAAACTCAACATTGTAAAAAAAAGATCAATGGGCCTCATTTACCACTTTTTCCTTAAGATGGTGGCCTAACGGTAGGGTGTTCGCCCCCTGATCAGAAGGTCGCAGGTTCGAATCCAGGGCCGGTAAAGTTACCACTGAGGTACTCATGAGCACGGTACTGTCCCCAAGCACTGCTCCCCGGGCGCTTGTTAGCTGCCCACTGCTCCTTCACGGATGGGTTAAATGCAGAGGTCACATTTCGTTGTGGTGCACTGTGCTGTGCTATGGTGTGTTCACAATGCACTGCCCCATAAATAATTGAATGATGGGAATTAGTATAAATACAACAGTGATCCGATGTGGTGCACACGCTCCATACATTAATACTAACGCAATTCACCATTTTTATCAAACTTACAGTGTGTAGAGGCAGTACAGACCCAAATGGATGTCAAAAGAACAGAAAAGTGGATTTTTTATTTAATAATTTTATACAACTGTAGAATTGAAGAAAATCCTCAAAGCTAATTCATTGCACAAATAGACATGCCATAAAATTTGCATAAGAGCGCTCTTCAGCAGGTTCTTACATAAGAACAAATCTTAAATAAAACATTGGTGATTGTCAGAATTTTAGTGAAAATTTTTAGTGAGTTTAAAACAGTTGGTGAATGTGGTCTGATCTTTTTTTTTTGTCACTTATCAAGCTCTAATTTCACTTTGGCCAATAATATCAGCACACCGATTTATCGGTCTGGCTCTAGAGACACAAATATCTCCTTTCATGCTCAGTAGCTCAGCAAAGTGGGGAAAATATTGGCTTGGCATCTGTATCGACCCATGCATAAGGTTTTAATCTTGAGATCGGATAAGAAGTGATGTGGCTTCTAAGTTGTACAGATTTTAAATTGGAAATGTGGTGTTGATTTATGTGTTAACCTGAGCGTGTGCACCACATCGGATCACTGTTGTATTTATGTTAATTCCCATCATTCAATTATTGATTTAAAAGCTGGTGTAACCTGCTTTTTTACATGCTGAATAATGTAGATTAGACAAAAAGACCAAAACCACAGTATTTGGTGCACTTGGTAAAAATAGCCGTTTTTTGGTTTGTGTCACGTGCAGTTAAAATGGCAGTCAAGTTTGATTGACAGTTGTGCAGTCACTTCTGCAGCCAAACACACTGACGCTAATATGGCTTTAATACCATCACACCCTCATACACACCTCTAGTGGAGCCTGAGGGGACATCAGATGATGAGGCAAGTGTTTCACAAGCGGTTCTTTGTGAGGGAGGAAGGGTGTTTTCACATATAGTCCTCTTTAAAGGAACTGAACTCAGTCCTCTGGAAGTGGTCCAAAAGTGGACCAAAGGGAAGGGAACTCTGCTCTTTTTATGTTCACACTGAGTTCATTTGAAAGGGGACTCACATATACATTAAAAATGCTGACTAATCGATCTGAGTTCGCTTTAAGGGCTGAAAAGGACCAAGTGTGAAAACACCCTAACAGACTGAAGTCAGATAGAAGAGGCTAGGCTCTAGCCTAAGACTAAGGGCGTTTTCACAAATGGTCCGTTTCAGTCCTTAAAGGGATCTCCGATCGATTAGTCAGCATTTTTAACGTATATGTGAGCACGCCAAACGGACTTAGTCCCCCTCGGAAATCCACCGAACTGATACCACATCGGGAGGTGGTCTCGGTCCGGTTCGCTGTAAGTCCGCGGCACGTTTCATTTAACTCGTGCCTTATGAACACAAATCGCTCCTGATTCGCTTCGCCAGTTTTTGTTCGAAGTGAAAACTACCCAGAATGCAAAGCAGTAAAGGTCTGAGAGCTCCATAAGAATTAAGTATGAACAGAAAAAGACTGAGGTCCCATCTGAGCTGAAGTGGAGCAGAAAGAGAACCGAGTCCCCTTTCAAATCAACTCACAGTGTGAACATAAAAAGAACTGAGTTCCCTTTCTGTTGGTCCACTTTTTGGACCACTTCTAGAGGACTGAGTTTGGTTCCTTTAAAGAGGACTATATGTGAAAACACCCTAACACCCCTACACTTTTTATCTGAATTTTCTGTCTTGAGTTGTTGACACTGTTCACCTTTCTATTCTGCAAACTAGGCTAGTCAATGTTTTCGCCGAATTTAGCATCGCCACTTGATAAACAACACATAACGCAGTATTATTGATCTCTTTTGGTAGTAATAATCAGTATCAGTATCGGCCCTGAAAAATAATTTGTCAGCCCCCGAGTCTAATATGACAAATATAATTTTTTTATAATTCTACACAAATAGGAAGTAATATCACTTCTTCTGGGGTAAAAATAATTCAATACTGATAAACAACTATTTTTCCAGCTTAATGAACTCCTGAGCATCAAAGTTTATATTATAAATCGGTCGACTAGTAAAATAAATCCTAATAAGTCGACTAATAAGCCCACACGTTCAACATCTCCAACACCCACACACACACACACACACACACCCTGCCCACTGGAGAGGAGGGTGTGCTACCAGCACACAGCTTTGCTGATTGATCGAGCCGCCCCACCCTCACACACCCTTTTCCCAGCATGCCTTTCGCCTGCATTCCAGCAGACTCCGTCACCTCTAAGATCAGGGATTTTTCTCCCTTAAACATATCGTATTTCACACCAGGTAAAACCTGATCCCTCGCTCCTCATGAGACGAGTGACAAAATCCCCACAGTGTGTCCCCTCTCAGACGGAGTGTGTTTGTGAGTGAGAGCGGTTAATGACTTGATCTACTAACTTCGAATCACAATTATTCCAAAGGGTTTGCTCCCCCACAATTAAAGAACATTTTCTGTGTTGGAGAAGCATGTGACTGAATTTGTTGTTTTGCTTAAAAGGATAGTGTATTATTTATTAATTCAATATTAGTTGAGACACACATGATTTAGGTTGGCAAGGTTCCATATGCCAGAGTTTTTTCTCATCCCTTGACTTTAATGCAGGTACAACATGCTGTAGTGAAATGTGTCCTGATTGTAGGGGTGGTAATCGAACCTGTTCCAACTAATTGTTCACCTCCAACGTTATACGATTCTCTCATTTCCCAGCGCGACGTTTTCTGGTTTTCCCTAAGTTTTGCATCGCGGTTCATGACGTCACACTCTCTGCGACTTGACCTTCAACCACGAGGAGTCATGAAGCATAAGTGATATTTCTCACGATGTAAACACACGTGCAGTGTTTGTTAGTGCTCACGACACGACTGGACAGGGAAGTCCAACATTCACTAAAACGTTCCAGTTCAGTTAAATCTCCCCATTTATTACAGACAAAACATATTTTAGCTGATAAATAACAAAAACAACCAGCGTTCTACTCACAGCACAGCCATTTACTTGGTATTTATTTATTCCCCACGCGTCCACAGCGCTACTGTGCCACAGCTCTCATATGGAACGCCCTCAGGGCAAAAATGTACTTCTCTGTCAAAAATGAGTTATAGGCCAAAATGCTGAAAAATTGCCAAAACTTCAGTATTTCTTAATTTTCTATTAATCAGATTTTTTTCCATTCTGTAATGTTAGAGAGTACAAAATGAATGTGTTGTTTGTTGCCAAATAAAATTCTATATCCAGATGGATTCCAAATGGTTAAAGAAGTGTTTCCACCTGCACTTAAGTTATTGTTTTTCGTAGTACTAAGCCATAGAATGTCTCTGCATAATAATAACTCTGAATATGAATATGAATGTGTTGATGGTCACAGTCTTGTGCAGACATTTTGGGAAAAATAAAAGGGTAGCTATTGCTGCAGAAGACTGTGTAGAACTACTTTTTCACACTCAAAAAACTAATCAGGAATCAATAAGAGAATTGATAAGGATTTGGATTGATGGGCAGAATCGACAATGGCACTGATATGGATAAAATCCTATAAATTCCCAGCCCTACCTGACTGAGCAAATTTAAACAGGAGTAAAAGCCTATATTAAAGGAAAACTAGGAAAAGCTAAATCGAGAGAAAAGCTGAGTTGTTTTTTTAAGGCTAACGCTTGGTTGCAGGTGTTTGTGCTGTTGGTTTCATGTCTGTAATGAAGGCAGCCCGTGTTGACGCCTGCACTGTGACCAGAAAAACCAGTTGTTCTCTTAGATCTCTCTTTATCAAGTCTCTTCATTTGTGCTTTTTGTTTGTTTGATCTTTCTTTAGGGAAAGGAAAAATGATTTGAGACCAGTGTGTAATACAGACAGCAAAGAGTGCCTTAAATAATGACTCAAATTATTGCAAAATTATTATTTTTAATGACAAATGAGACTAAAATATGTATATTTACAAATCCACAGTAAGTTAGTTATATTCTAAGAACAGATTAGGGTGCATGATGATGCTAATTATTATTTGGTTCCTAATGCATGCCTGATTAACAGCTTTAGGTTGAATGGCTAAACTGTTAAATATTCTTAGAGATTTTATGCTGTAATTAATACTCTAAACTGGGATTACATTAATACAGATGATTATTTTGATTTCTTTTTGATTAGAAATTGAATTATAATTATGAGTGCAAACAGTTCTCCCATGGGCTGTGTGTGTGTTGTGTAACCAGTCTGATAAGGCAGCGAGAGTTAGTTTACATCTGAATGCGTTAAGTTTATCAGGCTCAAGTAATCGGATGCAAAACAATCCCAATCGATTTAATCTTTTGCCACTTACTCCATGAGTCAAACAAAAAGGGAACTATGTAGCTTTGCCCGGAACTTTGGACAATTAAATAACAAACTGATCATTATACTGCTCACCACACCTCGAATGTGTAGTTATGTGTAGTGTTATCACAAACAGGGATATTTTCCTATTAATGGTACATGATTAATAAGCAGACCCGCCAGGATGTCGCAATGTTTCGATCATAACTGTTAACACAAATCCAGCCAGTTCCCGCAAATTCATCATAACCATGCAATTTTGACAAATTACAGCAACTTTTCACCAATCCTTGTCATTTCCCACCAAACGTTGAGACAAACTCACTCACTCGTTATGTTTGGAAGATGCAGGAAACGTGTGATTAAAAACATCTCACATTTAACTTCAAAAATAACTAAATGATTAACACAAATAATAGTGGTTTTGTCCCTTCTGTTTAAATTGATTGATAGAAAATAAGTATAAAGGGGGAAAATGGCAACTTTTTTTTTGCTCCTGCAACTGTATTGCAACAAAACGCCTAAAAACACGGAAACTCTCGTCGCAACTTTTTAGAAAGCACTCAGAGGAAACCCACGCCGACACGAAGAGAGCACAGAAAGGTCCCACAGCCGAGCCGGGGCTCAAACCCAGGGCTTTCATGCTGTGAGGTGACGGCACTAACTACCGCACCACTGTGCTGCCCATTTTGAGAGGTTATACCGTTATAATTACAAAAACAGATAATTATTGAATTTGGTCATATGGTCACATAAGTGGAATGTATGGTTAATATGAAACTGAAGCTTGTGATCATTAGTTCACAAGGTTGTGTAGCTGCATGTTTAAGGTGTGGTGGGTAAGATGATAATCACTTTGTTACCAATGTAATTTTTTTGCACTCATTAATTTGTGCTGTGTATAAAGGCGTATAATGTGTGAGCAGCACTGTGAGTCTGTGAGCAGGAGTGTGTTTGTGGTCCGTGGTGAGGGCAGAAGTCTTGCTGTAAGCTCTGCCCACTCTGTCTGACCACGTCCATGTTTGGTGAGATATTTGGGTGAAGGCTGGGTTTTTTTGGGGGGGGTGGGCGCTGTGGGGAAACTTGAACATTCCTGAAGTCAATATTGTGGATTTGTTCTAGAGACTTTTCTTTACTTCCTGCTGCTGCCCGTGTTTGCGTCATTCTTATTACAAGATGTTCTAGTGCGTATTTGTGTGTACATGTACATTATTTAGGTGGTTGTGAGGACCTCCTCTAAACAGCAGGAGAAGCTGCAGTACACTGCGTTTTTATGGGGATATTTTGGTGTGTGAGGACTTCGTGAGGGGAATCAGGTTTTGTAGAAAAGGTTTCAGGCTTGATGTGAAGGACTTCAGTGTTTGTGTGTGTGTATCCTGTAATATCTGACTCCATTAGAATTGAGCTCTAAGATGTTTAGGGTTAGGGGTCAAACGATTTATCAGTCCGGCTGCAGAAACCAATATCTCCTTTAATGCTCAGTAAAGAAAAAATCTGATTAATGTCAGTATTGAATGGTAAAGTTTTTAATGTTACAGGACCAGAAAAAAAGTGCTTTCACTTCCTAGTTGTCCAGACTTCTGAATTTTGTCAGGGCTAATACTGATTATTATTCATCAAGGAGAGCAATAATTGATGTTGAACTGATAAACAGCTAAAAATTGAAGTTTGTCAAACTGTAGAATAACAATTACTCCAACACAAAACATAATTCAAATAGCTTTTAGCAATAAGTGCATGGAGCTGTTTGAGGTTACACTAGTCTAGTCAAAGGGTTGGAGATAACACACTGTACTGTAAGCTCATCACGAGAGAGTACAAACACACACACACACACGCACACACACACTCTCCCACTAACTCTTAGTGGAGCTTTTAATCCTGTCTGTCTTCCCTTTCTAACTGTCTGAGGGGCGGAGAATTATCAATCAAACACACACACACACACAGTAGGTTGGTATGTGAGGAAGGTCACATTTGCACAACCAAAAGCAGCCTCACTGCAACATGAGTGTGTGTAGCGCTTCCTCTGCTGCTCAGTGTGTAAGTAACACTTGTTTGAATATGTTTAGGGGTTTGTATGTGTGTTTTCTTGTTAAGATTCCAATCCCTCACCTCCTTAGAGCTCCTGTGTGTGTGTGTGTGTGTGTGTGTGAGAGAGAGAGCGAGAGAGAGAGAGAGTGCTTTCTCAGGCTTGCATGACTTGACTACTGATTGTCATGTTTTGTTGTGGAGGTTGTATGTTGGTGTTTGCAGTGCTGTGTTGTGTTGTTAGAGCTTGTATTTTGGAGTGATGATGTGGATGTTGTCGTGTGGTGTTTCGCTGGCTCTTAGGGTTTGTTGTGTGTTGATTTGTTTATTAAGGAGGTTGAGGTTTGGTGTGTGTTGTTTGGTGTGTGTTGTGTTAATTGAGGAGGTTGTAGTTGAACGTGTTACGATACCACTTTTTTATGTCCGATACTGCCGATACGATACAAATCCGATACAGTCTCAGAGTCTTTTTTAAAACACAAAATAATGCTTAAAAATGTATGAGTGCATGACTGAGATTATTCTGTTTTGCTGAAGGAAATAATTGACTTAAATACTGTTTTCCTTACTTAAAAAGTGTAATAATTACACACCCATATGTATATGCTAAATTATTTATTAATAAACAAACATCGCAAAAACACAGTTGTGTGATTTTATGACAATCCGACATCCTGCGGCGCTAAAACTATCAGGAACACGGAGATTGTGAGTGAGACCTGGTGTTGTTAAGGAAATTAAACAGTGTAATGTGTGATTTGATTATGGGGTTGTAGTGTGTTGCGTTGCTTGTTCTGCTCATTGTCATATCAATATGTATAAATTAGCGTGCACATTGAACAGTAAACCAGCTTTACCGCAGTAACACTTCCCATCGCTAACGAATTGAGAGTACTCGCATTTACAGATCAACTCCATAGATCGACCCAATGCCACTGATACCCGATCCAGCTGTTTGAGTCATTATCAGACCGATATCCCACCCACTTCCACGTATCGGACCAGTGCCGTCCCTAGTTGCTGTTTGATGTGTCATGGTTATTGAGCAGGTTGTAGTTTGGTGTGTGCTGTAGTTTGGTGTGTGTCATGTTTATGGAGCAGGTTGTAGTTTGGTGTGTGTCATGTTTATGGAGCAGGTTGTAGTTTGGTGTGTGTTGTAGTTTGGTGTGTGTTATTAGACCTCACAAGACTTTTTGATGTCAGTGGTGCATAAAGGCCTTTTATTTAGGAGAGATTAAGACTTGAGTCGCTCAGGTCCTCTATTACACACACACACACACACACACTTTTAGCATTTAGTCTTTGTTCCAGAACATTCCACCATCCCCCTCTCTCTCTCTCTCTCTCTCTCTCTTTCTGTTTTGTTATTATTTTGCTCCTGGTTTTGATGAGTCATGTGTCTGGATGTGCTGTGTCTTCACTAATTCTCCGGAGCAGTCCTTACTGAGACTTTCACGTCTGCACTTTCTTCTTAAGTCTCAGACAGACGAACAGGTGCCACACTTTATTCCTCCTTTTTTCCTCTCAGTTGATCCTCCTTCCTGACTCTCTCTCCCTGTCTCTCTTCCTCTCTCCGGTTGGGCCCTCGGGGGCCGCCGCTCGCCAAATCCCCCTCCTGTTGTGTCCGTCTCCTCTGTCTCACCGTCGCCGGCTCCAGGCCCGAATCACGCCGGCTTAGCTGTGAGGCGTTTTGGCCGCTCATCTCGGCCCGGGACCGTTCCAAAACCGCGAGATGATGAATCGTCCCGGCTCAGTCTCAAAACCAGAAGTCGGGGTTCTGGAAGGCACACGTTTGTGAAACCGTCATTAGCCCTGCTTGCCAGGCAGCCGCAAAATTCATCACCGGCACAAAAAAAATGATTTGTGACCATCTAAGTTTGAGAGAAATTATTTGAAAATCTCCAAAAAGCCCAGACCAATGTTCAGCAAAGAGACACAGACACATCGCCCGAGCACGGTTAATTTGGTCGACTTGCCGAAACGTGGGTACGTGCGGCAGATTGTGGCGTCTGACGTGGCTCATTCTCCGCCTGTCCCTTGCCAGTCACTTCCATCTGCAGGGCTCACGCGTCGTCCGGCGCATGCCAACATGCCCACACGGCGCGTTAGTCACCCTCACATGACGTGTTTTTAAGGTCGTTCTGCACGTTATCGTTAAACGCCACTGTGGTGTGTGTGTGTATGTAATGGTAGGCCTGATGTCTACCCCGTTAACAAACAGAATTCTGAGAACCTAAAGAGACATTTCCGCAGGTGTACAGGAACTGGGTTGCACCTTCCACTGTATCATTTTTGCAAAAGCATTCAAAGGGCCTCTTTAATGTTCCTCTTTCTTCTGCTTCTTCTTTCACTTTTTGCTGTTTAATCTGGGTCCACAGTTCTTGTCATAGTCACTGTTCATGACACATTTTCAGCACATTAAAGAGACATTGGCAATTTTCTTGTAAAAAGCCCAAATGCAACATTTATTTTTCTGTTTTCTTTCAATTAAAAAAATGTCATTCTCTGTTTGACCACAAGGGGTATCTCTATTAAGGTGGTCATACCCTCTTCTGGCCACAAGGGGCATCTATATTAAGGAGAACTGTGCTATTACTTTCTTGTGGTTTCCCCGTTCCTGATGTGAGCTCAGCATTAATTCAAGCATCAACCTTTTATGCCTTACTATAGTTTATCACGCAGTTACCATAGCAATTATGTAGTTTTTTTATTTTTTCGTTATTGTCTTGTTTCACTTTTGTTAAAGGTCTCAAACTGTGGAAGAAATTCACTTTTTCTGTTCTTTTGAGCTCCATTTGGGTCTGGACTGCCTCTACACACAATGTATGTTTGGTGAAAATTGTGAATTTTGTTAGTATTAATTAAAGAATGTCAGAAATCGTGTGCTTAAACGAGCTGGTTAGATTTCTCTCCTTCTTGTACGTCACATTAGGGGACATTTGAATAACTCCACCCTCTTATCTGAGAAGCTCCGCCCACCAGGTAGAACTGCTAGCGCTTCCTGATCCGCCATGTTTTCTCACAAGCGCTAGTGTAGGAATCTCAATGAAGACGTCTACCGGCGCAGTGTTGTGTTGAACATGTACGGCTGTATGGATGGTCTGTTAGCAGCAGCCATGTTGATTTTTTTCACGTGAGGTAAACTCTCGCCGTGCTGTCTACACTACACCCAGTTCCGGACTGGGACGTGTGTGTGGGCAGCAGTGGCTCATTTGCATTTAGGAATACTAATGAGAAACAGCCTGTTCTGAAAGGGACTGAAATAGAGGAGTAAAAAGCAGGAGAAAATGCCTGATCTGAGAGGTATTTACTGCAAACTACTTCAGAGACATGTTTAGTGGAGCTCACAGACCTATTTAAAATGTCTAATATGGGACCTTTAAACAAAGACATGGAATGCCTAATGAGGCTAACTTGTTACAACTTTGCATATATCACAGGATTGGAGGGAAAACCACTCAACCACTCAACCACTAAACCAGACAGAAGTACTCACAAAAAATATTTTTCTAGTTGTTACTTGTTACATCTCCGTTGTTGTTTTTTAAATGCACTCACAAGGATTTTTCCCTCTATTCTCATGTTCACATTTTGACCAGTCAAGAAGTGTCAGTTGTGTCAGCAAGCAGCATCTCACTTTTGACTTTGCCATCAAGTGGGCCGTGATGGCACGGGCCGCTTTATTTTTTTCATGGAAAAACATTAGTTGGCAGTGCGGCACAGTGCTGTTAAGTGCTATTAGTGTGTGTCTGAGAGTGTGTTTGTGCTGTTGCATGGCTGCAGAAAAATGTGGTTTGGGCATCGTCATGGTGATGTACCCATGTGTTGTCATCCCAAGGCAGGACGGGCAATGTCAAATAAAATATGTCATGATGCAGTTTTATTGCTGCATGACATAAAAGGACAACTATTCTCATTTCCCATGACTAATCTTCAAGAGAAGTCTATCTGGTAGAACATCATTTAATTAGCTAATTCCTTGTTTTATTGGGTTTGTCTCCTTAAGAATGTTTGGTAACTTTTATATACACTACCAGTCAAAAGTTTGGACACACCTTCCCATTCAATGTTCTATTCTTTATTATCATGACTATTTACATTGTAGATTCTCACTGAAGGCACTATGAATGAACACATATGGAATTATGTAGTAAATAAAAAGTGTGAAATAACACAAAACATGTTTTATATCTTGAAATTTTAGATTCTTGAAAATAGCCACCCTTTGCTTTGATCACTGCTTTGCACACTCTTGATATTCTCTCGATGAGCTTCATGAGGTAGTCACCTGAAATGGTTTTCCAACAGTCTTGAAGGAGTTCCCAGAGATGCTGAGCACTTGTTGGCCCTTTTGCCTTCACTCTGCGGTCCATCTCATCTCAAACCATCTCGATTAGGTTTGGTCAGGTGACTGTGGAGGCCAGGCCATCTGGCGCAGCACTCCATCACTGTCCTTCTGGGTCATATGGCCTTTACACAGTTCATTCATAGTTTTGATGCCTTTAGTGAGAATCTACAATGTAAATAGTAATGAAAATAAAGAAAAAACATTAAATGGGAAGGTGTGTCCACACTTTTGACTGGTAGTGTGTATTGAAAAGGGGCATGTATTTAGAATTGTATATTAGTTTAAGTCCCAGACTGGTAAAGGTACCACTGAGGTACTCATGAGTAAGATACTGTCCCCAAGCACTGCCCATATTAGCAGCCCACTGCTCCTTCACAGATGGGTCAAATGTAGAGCTCACATTTCATTGTGGTTCACTGTGTGTGGTGTGTTCACAATGACCATCACTCACTTGAGAAAAGGTTTTTACTCTCACACTCCCCCTACAGTGACCCGGTCATTTAACTGCTCAAGTACAAAATATTGCAGTGTCAACAAAATCCATGCAGCCTGGGACTGTGTGTGTACGTGCATCTTCCCACTTGTTGAATAGGGAGGCAGAGCTGCTCTAGGATATTAATGTAACAGCAATGTGTGTGTTCACAGGTTTTGGTGGAGAGCAGCAGTGAGAGTACTGTAGACTTGTGGAGTCTGATCACACACGGTCACATCAGAGCTGCTGAACGAGACCGAGCACAAGATCAAGCACATCAAACAGTGAGTACACACACACTTCTGCAGAACTGTCGTTTGGCATATTTCCATTGACTTGTGGTGCTGCAGGTAAATATTGCTTGGTAGACAAAAGCAAAGAGACATCGTAACACCTTGTTTTTCTGCAGCAGTCATTTTCAAATGATATATGTGCTCATAATGACGGTGTTAACAATCTGGTGTCTTGCTATGCATACATTAAGGGCTGATTTCTTGAACAAAGATTAAGCCTAGGCTTGGACTAAGGTGTAGTAACAATGGAGATTTACCACACAAACTCAACGCTAGTCTAGGACCCTAAAAGTGTAAGAAGTTTATTACTTGCTGTATGTAGTTAAATTGTGCTTTCTGTCTAAAACGTAGTTGTGCAAAAGTCTTATTTCTTTATGTTTCGATGTGTAAATGAGAGCGGAGGTAGAGTGATTTATTACAGCATCTGCAATGATACAAAAATGAAAACACAAGGAAGTCTGGCTCTTAGAAATCAGATATGAAGAAATAAAGTGAGGCTCAAGACTTTTGCACAGGGCCGTATGAATGCTAGTGATGGCGGTCAAGGTGTGGTGAAATCTTGCCATCACGCATAGCAGATATGTAGAGGTATAGAAAGTAAGGACTGAGATATACTTGACGCTATGTGACGCGTACGCTTGTGGACGCTGCTGCTATTCAAGCGTTGTGCTGACTATACTCGTGTGCGTACTTTTTGTTAATCGTGAGCATTCCAACAAGTGGCAGTGTACACTATAAAAGCGTCCAGTCTGCCATTAAGTGACAGAAGAATGGGGAGGAGTAGAAGGCGGCATTGCAAGATATCAGCCGGTTTTGCTGTGAAATGAGGAATGAAAAATGTTGAAGATAAAAAATTATTGCATTCTGATGTTACGAAGGTGCAAAAAAGACGACGAAACCTTTCAGCCATGTTGATAGTAAACAACGATGCTGACGTCACGTACCAAAAACTTGAACACAATGGCACCCCAATTTGCACACGCGTGGCGTTAATTTCTAACGGCGTGCTCAGAGGATGCGTCAAAAGAACGCTGGGAACACGCGGAAGCCATGATGTGTTCACGTTAGCATTCTGAGTGTTAAGTGTATCCCGGCCCTAAGAGCTAACCTGGCTAGCTGGTAGAGTGGCGGTTAAGGAGTTGGCCCCAGGATCAGAAGGCCTCATTTGAACTTATTCGCCTAAAACTTGAGAGAAGGCTCTTCCATTTCAGAATTCAAGAATCACACCATTTCTCTTTGTGCTATAACTCTGAGTCTGTCTAGTCCTGCTTCCTGTGTTGTACATATTGTGTCATTTGTTTTTTGAGTGATTATTTGTCATTGTGAACACAGCACAGCACACAATGCATCTCAACCAAATGTGACCTCAGCATTTGACCCATCTGTGGGCAGCATCCAGGGAGCAGTGCCTGGGAATGGTACCTTGCTCCTAAGTACCTCAGTTGTACCTTTACAGGTTTACAGGTACTACGAACGCCCTAACCGTTACTCTACTCTATATTTGCATTTACCATTAAAGAGACAGCCCTGCCTGCAGCAACTTGGGATTAAGGGTCTCGCTCAGGGGCTCATTGGTGGGAGGTGGGGTAGAGCTCTTGGTCCGTAGACGAGGGTCCTACCACCAGACCACTACCACATCAGTCTAGTTAAATTAAACATTATTATGTGCAACAGAATGAAAGATGAAGGAGGTATTTTATGTTCCCTGTGCTTTCACTTTCCATATTATCGTTACCTCAGTCCTGCTTTTGGGCGAGCTCCTGACCCAACCAATTCTGGGAACAAGCTTCCAGACGACGACAGCTAATATGGAAAGTAAAAGCCACATTTGATACTGTATTATAATAACAATAATTAATTTGTCTTATTTGTCCAACATGATGGTACAGGCCGATGGCTGTTTATACTGTGTGTGTGTGAGAAAGAGAGTTAGAATGAAAGTGTGTGTGTGTGTGTGTGTGTGTGTGTGTGTGTGTGTGTGTGTGTGTGTGTGTGTGTGTGTGACCGGTGTGTGGGTGTATAAACCGACGTTCCCACCTCATCCTCTCCAGGTTAGCATAAACACTCACAGGACCTACTGAAGAAGGGTGGAGTTCTCATAAATAACAACCTGAATGACAGGTCTCTGTCACGGCAACCCTCGGCTCAGAAATCCCAGTTGAGATCCCAGTGATCGTGAGTGCAACGGCTGAAGCACTTCTAATGAAAAGTGTTGAAATTGTGTGAATAAGATAGCACACAGTGACACGTTGGTATTTCTGTAGTAACTCATGTAGTCATTAAATGCTCATCTAGTGTCAGCCCACACCTTTCCGCCTACAAATGGGTTTTATTTGAAGCTAAAATCGGCCGCGCTGGACGCTAAGTGTGGCTGCGTCGCTGTAATCCGTGGCAGTTTCTCTGGATGTGCGGTGAACATGTTGGAGCACATCTTTCTATCGGTGTCGTGAATCTGAGGGCGTGCCGTAATATATATTTTTTTCCAGTAAATCCGATGTTGTTTTAAAGACTTTCGACTTGGCAAAGCGCGAGTTCACGCCGGGCTGCAGGCTCAACCCAGCTCAGCCGCTGTGTTAGAACACGGATAACGATTTAGAGATTACAAAGGCTGACACTTGAGACGAGAATTAGTCGGAGATTTATGATGGAACTGTCAAGTCAGGACGTGTTTTCTTCTGTAGGGAAATTTGGTGTTGGTGGTGGTGGTGTGTGCCAGATTAAAGAGGTACAGAGGGGGCAAGAGGCGAGTGACTATCGCAGGGCTGATTTCGTTGATGACATTCTTTCCCGTGTTTAGCATTGACAAGCTGAGAAGTAGTTCTCTGGTGGTCAGATTTCAGGACGTCTCGTCTTTCTCGCTCACTCTACAGCTCTCTCCTCCTCACATGTCTCTCTCTCCTTCTCTCTACTTCTTTATTTCTCACTCCACCTACACCTCTCTCTCGCTCTCTCTCTCTCTCTTCTCTCTCTATTTCTCACTCGCTCTCTCTCCCCTAGTCTCTACACCTCTCACAACTCTTGCGCACGCTCTCTCTCACTTGTCTCTCTTTCTCACTCACACCCACACACGCTCTCTTTCTCACTTGCTCTCTCTCTTGCTCTCTAATCCTCTTGCTAACTCTTTCTTTCTCTCTCGCTCTACCCCCCTCTTTCTCTCTCTTAACTCGTTCTTGCGCATGCTATCTCTCACTTGCGTTCTCTCTCTCTCTGTCTGTCTCTGGCTTACTCACTCTTTATTTTTCTCACTTGTTCTCACTTGCTCTTTACACTTCTCACTCTCTCTTTCTCTCCCGCTCTACCTTTCTCTTTCTCTCTCTCTCTCGCTCTCTCACCTGCTCTCCCTGTCTCCCTCTCTCGCCTTCTCTCTACACCTTACACCTCTAACTCCCTCTACCTCTCTCTTTCTCTCCGTTTGCACCATCTGTCTTGATATAGTGTTGGTTTTAAGACTAACCTTAGGGCTAGCATCGTTGTTGTCAGGTTTAGTATTAAGATTAGATTAGGGTTGAGTTGAGGATTATGTTGTGAGGATCTCGGTGTGTATAAATATCAGTAAAATGATGCCCCATAATATCAGTCCACTCTTAGAGATTAGAGATAGAATATAAGCTTTGTGTTTGTGTGTGTGTGTGTGTGTGCTGTATGAAAGTTGAATGTGTAATAATATGTAATTATTGCCCACTTTCTCTCTCTAACGAATATCCTGACCACAGAGGGATGAGTGAGCGTGCCCGCTGTCGCCATGCTGCCATGTGTCGTATGTTCTGACTTCATATCATGTTGCGTTAGTGGTGAGGGTGAGGAGCTGACAGCTGGCGCCGAGGGGCATCGTGCGGACCTCGTTTCCAAACAAAAGGGTTAAAGAGGGTTGAGGGGCTGGCAGGCCTGTTTGTGCTCATCCCTCAGCAGATGCCAACCTCACCACCAACACCGCCCTCCTGCCTCGCCAGTCACGTGGACCCCCGCTTGTTTTGTAGTCTTGATTCTTGTTCCTCAGATTTATTCACATGTGCATTGTGGGACCATAAGCGCATGTGTGAATTGTGGCACGTTGTTGTAGGGGTGGGGGTGGTGGTCTAATGGCTAGGATGCTCACCTCTGGTTCCAAGAGGTCATCGGTTTGAATCCTACCTCCAGCACTAACATCACTGGGCCCCTGAGCAAGACCCTTAACCCCTCTGAGTTGCTCTGAAGGTGACTTTCTCTGAAATTAGGAAAATGGAAGTGGATAACGGCGTCTGGTCATTTTTTAAGAGCTTGGCTTGGCTTTACACTACGCACGTCAGTGTTGATCCAGCGATAGTGAGTGTTTTGTTAAGGCATTCGGCAGCTCTCCTCATACGAAGTGTTGTTATGCAAGCTGTCGTTCAAGTTTCTCCAAAATTTCCCACCTCACAACTGCCTTCCTGTAGGAGTGTGTTTGAGAGGTTTCACTGGAACTGAGTGCGTGACATGTCTGAACTGTGAGGTTGTGTGTGTGTGTGTGTGTGTTCCGTTTTGATGTCAAGGAAGTTGATGACTGATTGAAGACTTAAGTAATCAATGATGTTGATGATGGCTGAAGTAATGGAACATCAAAAACCTAGATTCCTGTGTGATGACCAACTGTGTAGCTCAAATACAAAACTAAACAAGAGCGAAGGGGTGACGGCACTTCACTCCTATTAGGAAACAAGAGTAAGAGAAGGGGGAAGAGAGATGAAAGAATAAAAGTGTCTACTATTCCAGAGACCAGAAAGAATAAGAGTCCGATTAGAATGGGTCATGGAGGAGGAAAGGAGAGGGACGGGGGCAGGGGAAGGAGAGATGGAAAGAGAGAAAGATGGAGAGTGGGAGATGAGGGTGAAGGAGAGGGGGAAGAAAGGACAACAGAGAAAGGGGGGGAGACATGGACAGAGATGAAGATGGAGAGGAAAAACAGGGAGATGGGGAGAGGGAAAGATTAAGAGAAAGAGAGAGAGACAAAATAGGGTGAGAGAGATTTTACATCAGTCATTTTTCTTCATGAGGACCTCTCAAATGTCCCCTCAAAGCCACAAAAATTGAACAAAAGTGATTTTAGGGGACAAAAAGGCCCAAAGCGGTCCCCATAACGCATAAAAACATGGTACTCGCCCACACACACACAGTGAGGGATTATTCGGAGAGTTTAATCATGCCTGCGCTACACTGTTGGAGTGTGATGAGCAGATGAGTGCAACATCTCCCTCTAGTGGAGACACATTGTCACCATCAGGACTCTGTTCACCAACTTAATCAGGAGTAGAGACTTGACTGAACATTTTCCATCTTTACTGACTTATCAGCATGAAAACTTAATTTGTCTACAGACCAACACGTATATTTTTCCTCTGTCTGAGTGCTTGTTGACTTGTGTGCAATCACCTGCACGACTGGAGAAATGCATCGTGTGTCAGAACTACATGTCTGCCAGTGAAAAAATCTGTGTGCCTGCAAAGTAACACTGATGTGTGTGTGTGTGTGTGTGTGCGTGTGTGTGTGTGTGTGTGTAGGCTGAGGTTGGTGTCTCTACAGCAGAAGCTCCTGAGTGGTTTGTCTCTCACCCCAGACGCTCTTCACACTCTCAGCTCCAACTCCAGCACTGTGAGTATTGAGTTCTGCTCCCACTCTGATGATTATTGTTATTATTAGATTTGACACATTGAACACTTCGTTCTGAACCAGGACCATCTGAGCCTAGCGAGCAAACCTTCTAACCTAAACGTTTGATGCTAGCATATTCCCGTTTCTGCTGGATACTACAGCATCCAGAAACACTACAAAACAAAGACTATATTCATTCATTATCTGAACTGCTTAATTCCTAATGCTCACGGGGACCGGGACGTCAGCGCATGGCACATGGACCGACTTTGGGTGGGCGCTAACACACTGCAGGGCACACACACACTCACACACCAATTTAGGGCCAATATGGAGAACAAGTCAACCTATAGTGCATGCTTTTGGACCTGCAGAAAACCGACGCAACATAACCAGTGGATTTGCAGTTAATTGCACATTAATTTTTTTATGTTAAAACAGATACACCACAGGACCTTTACACACGTCATAAATTAGGGTTAAAGAGCTACAGTTTGTAACGATAGATACTTGATGCAGGATTTTTTGAGTTTTTGATGCTGTCTGTATTCTAGCACAAGCTCGTTAACCACATCCTGTCTGTCCTACAGAGCTTCGTCCTTCGAGCAGTTTTGGGGAGAGGATCCGGTGCGAAGCGGCTTCGTAGCCCTGCTGAGCATGCTGGGAGGAGAAGTGCAGAGATACAGAGAGGACGGCGTGAGATTAGATCACCTGACCAACAAGCTGACCAACGGGATGCCGGGGAGGAACCAGCTGGATGCTAGCATGGTACGACATGCTTTCTTCTTGCTAGCCTCTTCCTCCCATGTCCCGTTTGTAGGTGGCGAGTGAAGAGATAAATGATGTTTTGCTTTTTATAATAATCTTTTATTGTTTAATTAATATTTGTAGATTATCCTAATAAGAATGTGTATTGTTGGATTTTTTTTCGATACAATACTGATTATCGATATCAAAACTTATCAGTACTACTCTCCACGTGCTACAGAAAATAGACATGACAACTATGAAACTATGCAGAACTTTCAATAGGTGTTTTAATATCATGTTCCACAGAAATAACAAATTGATTGCTTCCTGCTCAGTTTCCTGTACTGCAGCTTCACTACCCGTGGCTAAGTTTAATATTGCAAGTACCAAAATAAACCAGGGCAACTTGTGCATTTTCCCAAAATCGCCTCATCATGTAAACAAAGAAAAGGGCAACATACAATTTTCAGTGAGCTAAAATGACATCTGAGCGTGGGCAAAAAGTCAAAACAAGTTAGAATTAAATTAAACAGCATGGACCGTTCTTAAGAAATTCTGAGATGTTTTGGTTTTATTTTCTCTTTTGTCTGAATGCTAACCTGAAGGTGATTGTTTACAGAAGCACATTTGATGAAAGTGTGTCCGCTTAACTGCCATTGTTCTTTCCCCCTTTTTTGCGTGAATGTTAACATGAAGTGGTTTTAGCAGTAGTGTAGAAGGAAGCCAGCACTAGCGCGGCGGAAACGAGTTGTCACTGCAGTAACGCGACTAGCCGGCGGCGGGATCGCTGGCCTACATAATTAATCGCCTTTGTGCGCTAATTTGACTAACGAAGCTCTCTCCGGGCAGCTCTGGCACTCAGGACAGACCAAAAACCCCAACCCAGGTCACATGACCGCTCTACCCAGCATGCACTGCTGTGCCTTAATGACGGTTAGCAAGAATATCGTTAATCACCGGCTTTAGTAGTGTAGCCGTGATTAGGACTGGGGATGAAATCATTTTGGATTCCACAACACACACACACACACACACAAACACACACACACACACACACACGTGGTTGTTAATAGCAACACTTTGTTGGCATTACAGCACACACACACACAATGTGAGACTGATGTACGGGATTGCTGTAATCTAGGTCAGGACACATGGTGAATTCAGCACCATATGTTGCTTCACAAGGCCCCTGAGGAACACACACACATTCTCTCTCCGTTGTTCCCTCACTTTCACATAATTTGCATTCTGTGTTGCTATGCCTTGAGTTTAATACACGTTTCTGCTCAGTTGCTAGTTTGTTTTTTTTAATCTTACACACACACACACAAGCACACGCATGCACACACACAAATAAACATACACATGCATGCAGACACACACAGTCACACCCTCTCACGCACACACAAGTAATGATGCACATACATATATACATGCGCACAATCACACAGGGCACGCACACACACTTTCTCCATCTATCCCCGCTATCCTCCATGCTAGAGTAAGCAAGCTCAGCTGAAATACCCTCAAACGTGCCCTGCAGACCGTGTGTGTGTGTGTGTGTGTGTGTCTTCACTTGCCGTGGGAACGAGACAGATGTCCACTAATGCCCCGCCTTCCCCATTGGGACTCTCAATGCGTTGGAGAACCACTGGCCTGTAGCCAAACCGGTCCGAGTTAAAGCTCCTGCTCCCACTCTCGCTTCCGCCCCAGCCATTGCAACCCCTGAAACTGCCCCCAACAATGACCCACCTCCTCCCCATCTGGAGCGGGCATCAGGTTTGGGCTCCCACGCCCTCCCTGACCCCGCCTCCTCCCCGCTCAGGAAGCCAATCAGCAGTCGTTGTGGCGTCAGATCACTGCACCAACAGAGGAAACTGCTGCAGGGATATTGCTTAACGAGTGAGTTTAGCAAACGTTCTCATGGTAACGACCAATCACAAACTGTCACAGGCCTTATGCGCTTATATGCTTTTATTCACTTCGCTTCGTTTCACTCCGTTGCCGAGCTTTGTCTCTCCGGGGGGATGAAGATAAACCCTTCATCATCGCTGTATGAGATCATATTTTGGGGGGAAAAATTAATCACATTAGGCTCTAGATTATGCGATTATCCAGTCTAAGGCCCTTAAATATACAGTAAGCGATTAGCCGCAGCACCGGCCCCCGGGGGCCCCGCCGTCTCTCTCCACCCCAACCCACGCTTTCCCTGGGGAAGGAACGCCGGCCGAGTCCCGGGATTAGGCCGGATTTTTTTCCCGCTCTCGGTAATCCGCTGGACGCCGGCCAATTTGCATAACCTGCATTAGCATAATTACATTTTGTTTATTCGTTAACGTAAAGACTGTATTCAATTACGGCAACGGCTTTAGTGGCAGATTGGGCTTTTTTTTTATCCCAACATCGGTTTTGTGTGAGTGTGTGTGTGTGTGTGTGTGTGTGTGTGTGTGTAAGTATGTGTTTAGGAGCTTGTGGGGACCTGACTGTTCCCTAAAAATAAAAGGGTGGGTTCCCTAAAAGTAAAATGGAGTTCAAATTGGAAGTCACCTAAAAGATATTTCCTAAGAATAAAAGAGGGGATTGTTGGGACCCAACTATGCCCTAAAAGATAGTCCTCTACCATACGGTGGTCTTGGTGTGGACCTGACTGTCCCCTAAAAGATAGTAGCCAAATGTAGTATAATTTTTAAAAGGCAGTCTCCTAAAAGTCATTCCCAAAAAATAAGGGATTGTAGGGACCCAGCTGCCCCCTAAAAGATGTTGCTCAAGAAAGGGAGGCTGGAAACAAGGCAATGTAGTGACCCAAAAACATAGGCCTCTAAAATAAGGTGATCTTGGTGTTGACCTAACCGTCCCCCAGTACGTGGTACCCAAAATTAGGGGTTTTTTGGGATTTTTTTTTATTGTCAGTTCTCTAAAAGATAATCCCCAAAAATAGGGGGTAGTGGGGAATCGAATGTTCTCGATAAATGTCGCCAAAATAGTCTTCTTCTTTTTTTAAGTTCTGAAAGATAATTCCCAAAAGTAGAGGGTTGTGGCGAGACCCGACTGCCCCCCAAACATTAATTTCTCCATTTTTTAATGGCTTTGTCAAGTCATTTTCGTGAAAACTCATTTGACAGAAAGAAAATTGTTTTAAATGTCTAAAACCAAGGGTGTGTGCATGTGTGTGTGTGTGTGGTCAGACAGGTATAAAGGTGTCAGGTTTTGGAGGGGCCGTGTTGTGTTTTGAAGTCATATTTAAAAAGTGGAAATCAGAGAGACAGATAAAGGGAGCGAGTGAGACAGGCGAATACAGACGGCCTGAAAGAGAGAGAGAGAGAGAGAGAGAGAGAGAGGGAGGAGGAGGAGGAGTGAAAGCACAGAGCTTATATAATGTGAATTTGTTGCTTTTCTATCCGTCTAATCCCTTAAGCATGGAATAATATGTGATAATGCAATTACATTTGGCAGAGCTGAGCATTAAGTTCATCCTTCCACACGATGGTGCACATTACCACACTCACAAACCCCATCCCCACTGTGTGACACTCTCATAATTAAAAACACAGAGACGTTATCTAGCAAACCGCCCCCACCTCGCTCGCCGTGACGCCCAAAAGATTCGAAAAACGAGCCGTGATGCGTTCATTACGAAGCCGTTATAGAGAGGTTTGACTGACGGTGGTTAGAGACGTCCGGCGATATGAGGTTTGGCCGATTTGTTCCATATTCTGCGTCCAGAATAAAATATGCCTGTAAAAAAATGCTTCATAAAATGATGGTTTGGTCATTTCGAAGCGTTAGCGTAAGCCTTTCACTTACTTTGACTTAAAACATTCATCCAGTTTCAACATCTTTTATGAGTGTCCAGAGTCACAAACACATACAATACAATGATCACTTTGTTGTAAAAGCTCCTCTACTCCTCTGTCTGTGTGTGTCTGTGTGTCTGTGTGTCTGTGTGTCTGTGTGTCTGTGTGTGTCTGTGTGTGTCTGTGTGTCTGTGTGTGTCTGTGTCTGTGTGTGTGTCTGTCTGTGTGTGTGTCTGTGTCTGTGTGTGTGTCTGTCTGTGTGTCTGTGTGTGTCTGCGTGTGTGTGTCTGTGTCTGTCTGTGTCTGTCTGTCTGTGTCTGTGTGTGTCTGTGTGTGTGTCTGTGTGTGTGTCTGTGTGTGTGTCTGTGTGTGTGTCTGTGTGTGTGTCTGTGTGTGTCTGTGTGCGCGCCGTCACTTTGCCTTACATCCTTGTCAGTCAGGTGCACACAATTCCCAGTAACATTTACTCCGTGCAGGTCACGGATCTCCGTCATTTCCCTCCTCTCCCATAATTCCCGGGGTCCGTCTCTGTTGATGGATGTGAGGAGTGACGGCATGTGCTGGGCGTCGCGTCACCTCTCCTCCTTTAATCCGTGTTCCGCATGCCACCCGAGCTAAAGTTGCGTCGCTATGTGGCTGGCCCTCGCCCCTACCTGACTTGACTCGTTACTCGGGAGACATCATCATCGTTGTTGTCCTGGTAACTTAGCATGTCGTTAGGGCTCAGGTGTGACGGGTGGACGACCGTGCCACCTGAGCTCTTCCTCTTGCCGTCTGGCCCACGTCGGAGACGATGCGGCAGCTGTGTCGCCACGGTAACAAAACCAGACAGTTTGAGAATTTTTCTAAACTATAGGATGTAGGATGAGATTCTCCCTCTGATGTTTTGATTTTAGTATTTTGAACAGGGTATAAGCTGTTTTTATATTAAATGGAAATGTAAAATTGGGATAAACTAGAGCTGGAAGCATTAACATTAACACACAATTAATTTGTAAGTTAACAAATTTAATGCGGTAATATTTATCAGTTTGGTATGCATAGTTTGGGCAGTGGCTGGTGCTCGGCTGAAACATTATAGAGAGGACTCGAGTGCCTGAAGGTGATGGACAATGTGTTTTGTCAGAGTTTTTGTTTTCAAATGTGCATTTTTATTTATTGTCTTGTTTTCATCATGCACAAGAAAAATTTTTTGTCTCAGTGTTCATAAACAAAATTAACACAATCGCAAACATCACGCTCCAGCACCATGACGATTCTCTTTTAGCATAACTGCGAGTGTTGCTGAAATCAGAGATGTTGTGTGTCTCAGGGAACAGACAACAAAGACACAACACACATCGCCCAACACGGTGCTCCTCTTTCAAACGGGCACCTGGACGAGGAGCTGGAGAAGAGCTGGAAGGCCAGTAAGAAGGCCGCCGCTTCCAAGGGCACCAACCTGACCCGGTCGGGCAGCGTCAAAAACCTCATCTACAAGTTCTCTGTGTCAGACGGTGACGCCGCTCCCGCACCGCTCGAGGCCAAAACAGAGGCCAAAAAGGGTGCCACTGCTTTAAGAGGGAAGGATGGAGAGAAAGATGGAGAAAATGATACTCAGCTTCCTGCCCTGACCGTAACGCCCGCTGCTGGGGAATCGAAGTGCCCTGCCGACCCCTCCGTTCCGCCCCCTAAGGTCACGGTAAGAGCAGGATGTTGGGAACGGAGCACCATGGCAACTGCATTTGCGCATGGCATCGCCTCAGAGACGGCACCTGCATGGCTCCCAAATGCCCACGCTGTCCGCCCGAGCTCCCGCACGCTTGCTCCGCTGGTGGCATGCTGTAACTGCAGAATTAGCGCATCGGTTTGTGTTAGCAGCAGAGTTTTAAGCGATTCCTGCATGGACCGGGCACTTTGCACACGCTTTGTCTCGCCTGCTTTATGTACGTTTCTTGCAGATTGATCCTGTCACTTTTAAACAATGAATGCAACCAGGGCTGTGCGATACGATCGAAATCTCAAGCTATATTTCACGATATAGTAAATTTGTTGTAATTTCAACCAATTCATATTAAGGAAACTGTATTTAAATAAAACTTTAAAACAGTCCAAACTGCCTTACAAAAGCTAATTACAATTACAAATAATCACAAAATAAACACAATAAAAAATGAGTGATTTTGAATCATCACGTTGCATAAAAAGTGGCCAGTAAGTTTCAGTTTAACATTGCAGAATGTCATCTACGCGATGAGAAAGGACATAAACAGTTCATTTGACTGCAAAACTAAATAAATGGTGCAGCGTTCTATGTAATGATGCTTTTTGTTTTGGTCGACTGATATGTATTGTCATATCGCCAGCCCTACATGCAAACCGCTCTGCGAATTCGCCCCAGCACGCCACCACCACCACCTCACCATCGCTTTGTGTTTCTTCAGGACTTCCAAGAGAAGCAGCTTGAAAGCCCCCCGTCCGAGGAGGAGCCGCTCACCCCAAAACCCGCCACCACCACCGCTCCAAGCCCCAAGTACCAGCTGTTCATGGGCGGAGAGCGGCTCGGCAACGGCACCAGCGGCCCGGGCGGCCCCATGGGCGCCGTCCCCAAGAGCGCCCTCACCCGCAGGTCCATGGAGTCACTGGTGTCCAGAGACTGGGACAGCACTCCAGACAAGGTGTGTGTGTGTGTGTGTGTGTTTGTGTGTGAGAGAGCTATAACTTCCCAATCTAAATGCCATAGTGTAGCGCTGACTCGTGTTCTCCTCTTCCCCCAGGTGGTCAATGTGGAGAGCCCCCCTCGAGTCTTCAACAGCCCCTACAGCACCTTGTCTGGGGAGTACAACCCTGCCAACCGCATGTCCGAGTACAAGGTGAGGTGTGCTCGTTATGCCTCATTACACAACCAAGATCCAGACATGGTTTAAGCTGTGACGAGAATAAAACTGAGCTTCATTCATTCATTCATTCATTTTCAGTGCCGAAGGACCAGGTGAAACTAAGAACATTTAGTAAATAACTGTGGTCTTAAAACTCTCTCTGACATCATGGGGGGTCATGGCTGTAACTAGTCATAAACCGCATTATTTTGGGTGTGTTTCATTATTAGGGGCAGTTGGTGGCGTAACGGTAGGGTGTTCGCCCTGTGATCAGAAAGTCACAGGTTCGAATCCAGGGCCAGTAAAGTTACCACTGAGGTACTCATGAGCAAGGTACCGTCCCCAAGCACTGCTCCCTGGGCGCTTGTTAGCTGCCCACTGCTCCTTCACGGATGGGTTAAATGCAGAGGTCACATTTGGTTGTAGTGCACTGTGTGCTGTGCTGTGGTGTGTTCACAATGACAAATCACGCACTTTTCACTTTTCATTATATATTGAAATAAAATGAACTGCTTTCTGACATTGTTACGTAGGAAATACTTCTGAATCTGCATTATAATCTGAAAAACTTTATTTACATGAGGGATATTTTTATGGCTGTTAAGAGATTCAAAATACATGAAATATCGTTATTCAAGATATCCACATCGTAATGATCAAGAACTGTCTCTACACACAGTCTGAGATGCCCATCTTTCATTTTAATTCATTTGCTTTTATTGAATGCGTCTCAGGGCCCCACTAGTGTGCTGTGGAGTCAGAACAGCGCCCCCTGCTGAGTGGGATTTAACGCGGGTTTGTTGTTGTTCAGGTGTCGTCGGACCGTCTGTCCCCAGCCACGTCGGAGATCAACCTGTTTGGCCTGAACCGCAGCGGCAACAGCCCATTGTCGTCCCCCACCGTCCTGTCCCCCCGCACTCGCTTCTCCGCCTACGACACCCTCACCCGCAGACGAGAGGTACGTCTCTACACCTGTCTGCCCAAACGGGGCTGTAATGCTGCTGAACGCTGTGTGCACTAATCTTCAGATTTAGTCTTACTCTTTAGACGATAATGCGTTAGTTTTAGTCATATTTAGCAGTTTCTGTCCATCCTTGGTTTAGCTGACAAAAAAAAGGCTTAAATATTATTTAATGACTATTAGTCATTATTTTTTAGAAAACTTGATCTGCTTTTAATCGCATTGTCGCTTCAGAAAACAGGCTGTAAATAATGCTTATAACTGAAGTCAGCTGCTCATGTTCAGCCAAACTTAATACAAACTTGTTTTATTTGTGAGAAACTTCCGTTCTTAAGAAGAAAAATGTTCTGAAAAACCCAGATTCTCACATTCACCAATGTTTTAGTTCAAGACTTAGTCCTAGGTAAGAGCAGATGATGATGGTCTAGTGGTTTGGATACATGTCCCAGGACCTAGAGGTGGTTGGTTTGAATCCTACCCTCAGCACTGCCATCCGTGGGTCCCTGAGCAAGACCCTTAACCCCAAGTTGCTCTTAGGGAAAGTGTTCTTGAAATTAGGAACTGGAAGTCTCTCTGGATAAGAGCGTCTGCTGAATGCCGTAAACGTAAATGCCTGCAGGACGTGTAATAAGCAGTGATGGGGCTGCATTGCTGAGATGTTTGGACAAACTAGACATGTTAACAACTTCTAACAATTCACCGATTAGCATCTTAGTCCTGTCTCATCTTGATAGCCGAAACATATCTACATATCCTAACAGCTTTATAATGAGAGATGTGTTTTAGCTCATCAACGTTTCATCTTAGTTCTGCAAAGAAAAAAAAAAGTTGTTGACAAGCATTTTTGTCATAGTTTTGGTGAACACTGCTTTGGAAGAAAGTCACTTCCCACAATGTAGCACTTTTCCCCTAAATACTGCGTGTATTTCTGTGTGTTTTGTACTCACAAGTGTGTGTGTGTGTGTGTGTGTGCAGCAGCAGGCCCCTCCTGGGGCACAGCTCCTGATGAGGAACAACTTGCCCAATAAACGAGACTTCATTGAAGAACTTACAAAACAGCTGGACACCTGCCAGAGGGTGAGACACTATTCTACAGCTACACTTAACAAAGAACAGAAGACACACACACACTATACATATATATATATATTGAGAGAGAGCGAGAGAGAGACACAAGATGAGATTTTGCTCGTGAAGGTTCTACTGCGTGCTCAGAAATTTGGCACAAATTTGCTCCATACATTTTAAGACAGAAGGAGCAGGCCGTATAAAATGCCTCCATGGACTTTGGATATTTTTCCAACGTCCAAATACCGGCTGGAAATATTGGGCAAATCTAAGCATCAGCGTGACTAAAAAAACAATTATTCGTCTGATTCCGATGTGATTCCGATATTATCGTGCATCCTTTATGTATACAGCTCTTTTTTACAACTCATAAGAACAGAAAGCTTTTTGGTCCTGATCATCTTATGAGATTTTCATTTTCTGACAATCCCACCTTTTAGGTTCACTACAAAATTAAAATGGGATATGGGTGGACTTTTTGTGTTGCATTTTTTTTTTAATTTGAGTGGAATATCGGAAATCGTAAAACAACTTGGACAATGGTTTGGATTGGTTTTCGGTTTTAACAATGAATATATGAATGCTATATGAACTTTACCCACTGCTAAAAGGTAAGTCTTGGCAGCAACGTCACAGTCTCTCTCTCTTTTCTCTCTGCAGAGGAACCAGTTTCTGGAGGCTGAGAGCATCGAGCTGGAGAAGGAGAGGACGCAGATCCGCTTCGAGATGCGCAACCTGCTGGTGAACAACGAGGACCTGCTGCGCATGAACACACAGCTGCAGGGCGAGCTCAAGAGGCTGAGAGAACGCAGCGTGGAGATCGAGAGTGACCGCAACGTCATGAGCGAGCGCCTGCGTCAGATGGAGGTGGGACAGAGAGGGACACACACACACACACACACAAAAAAACAAGAAGCAAAACTTATTCATTCAAACAGAGGCTACATTTTCGGTTACATATTTATTGAAGACTGTTTTGGTTTGCTGGACTGTAGTCATGATCGTGTGTGTGCGTGTGTGTTACAGCTGGAAATTAAAGAGGCTCGAGAGGTGATGGTGGAGGCAAACACTCAGGAATATGCCTTCAACTTCCTCCAGCAGTCCCTGAAGAACAAAATACAGGATGCAGAGGTGTGTGTGTGTGTGTGTCTATGTCTGAGAGTTGAGGTATTGTCTTTATCTGTAAATGTGGCATTTGTTGACCGTGTGTGTGTGTGTGTGTGTTCAGGAGGCTCTGGAGAAGCAGACCCAGCACGCTCAGTCCCTGTCGGAGAAGTTGTGGTTGGCCGAGAGGAACCTGGAGGAGCTGCAGTTGGAGAAAGATACCAAGGGCAAGAAAACTGTAGAGCTCAACACAACAGTACAGAGGCTGGAGACGGAGGTACACACACACACACACACACACAAAACTTAACAACAGAGAACGTTAAAATGTGTAAAATTAATTACCAAATAAAAGATCAAATTTGACCCAAATTTCTATCAGGATGTTAATGAGCGAAGCCCGGTTTAAACTTCTACATGTCCTGGGCTGGTTTCCTGAACATGGATTAAGCCTAGTCTTGGACTAAATTTCAGATACAATGGAGATTCACCCCTGATATTCAAAGATAGTCTAGGCTTAGGCTTACTCATTGCCTGGGAAACTGGCCCACGTGTCTTTAAAACAATTATAAGAGAGAAAAATTTTGGGATATAAATCCTGAACGACTGGAAGGAGCTGTTAAGACAGTGAGCAAGAAGCTGTGCTGAACGGCCAGTATTGCTTGAAAAAAGTGTCCAGAACATTTAATAATACTTTTTAAGAATCTTTTGCCAGAGTGCACTAGTGTAAACACGAAAGTCAACAGTGGAGTTGCAGCGTTGCCCTCTTGTGGACAAGCTATACAATGACCACACTAATTACATGATTGATGACTGCATTTACACGACATTCGGTTTAAAAAATCTCCACAGAGTAGAACTCAAAATGATTCCAAACCCAAATGTTTATCACCTGTCTTTTTTTACCACGTTTTTTTCCGTCAGTGAATAGCAGGCGACTTGCCTGGTGCATGTGCCACAACAGAACTAAACACTTCATCTTTTAAGAAAACTGTGTTTTACTTGTTTACACGGATCCACAGAATCCAGCGTTTTGAAAAAGGGCGGTTAAATAAATATCCGCTTGAGGCATTAAAAACTCTGTTCACGTGTAAACCAAAGGCCCAGATGTATATAAAAAAATATGCGTTTAAAAAATATCTACATAAGTATAAACAAGCCCTAATTCTTTTTTAAATAAAAATATTTTTACAATTTTCAAATTCTCCACCTCATGCACTCCTCCAAATGTACAGGGACTTTCTGTCTTGACTACAGAAGAATCTAATGGTGTGTGTGTGTGTGTGTGTGTGTGTGTGTCAGCTGGCGGAGGCGCTGCAGCAGGCCACCCAGGCGAGTGCGGAGTTGAACCTGCAGCAGAAGTTGCGTGTAGACGCTCAGCACCGCGTGGAGGAACTGGAGGAGAGCCTGCTGGAGAAAGACCAAGAGATGCTGCGACTGCAGCAGATCATCAGCCGCCTGCAGGGAGAGGTAACACGCACGCTCACTCACATCTTGTGAGGTCCTTCCACTGGCTCTCGTAGGGACTAGTAGTAAATCACAAGTTTCATCATCACCATATTGTATCATTTCAGTACGTTTCAACGTCTGCGGATATCATAAAGTCTGGAATGATACAATTTGCATTTGATTCGTTGCAGACGCCAGCGAGCGTTATGATATAATCCACTATATTGCCAACAGTATTCACTCACCCATCGAAATAATTAAATTCAGGTGTTCCAATCACTTCCATGGCCACAGGTGTACAACTTCAAGCACCTAGGCAAGAGATTTTGGACAATTTCATGCTCCCAACTTTGTGGAAACAGTTTGGGGATGACCCCTTCCTGTTCCAACATGACTGCACACCAGTGCACAAAGCAAGGATCATAAAGACCCGGATGAGCGAGTTTGGAGTTGCCAGTTTTCATGTCACAATAACAAAACACATTGACATTTTCTTGGGGAAATGCATCTCTAGTTATAATCTGACTAACTGTGATGTGTGTGTGTGTGTGTGTGTGTGTGTGTGTGTGTGTGTGTGTGTGTGTGTGCGTGCGCGCGCGCGCAGGTGTCTGACAAGCTGCTGGATAAGGAGCGCAGTCTGGAGGAAGAGATCCAGCTGAGGGAGAGAATCCAGCTGCAGTGTAAACAGGCCGAGCGGACAGTGGAGGACCTGCACATGGAGATACAGACCCTCACACAGGCCCGAGAGGACCTCAACAAACAGCTCAAACAGGCCCAGGTAACACACACACACACACACACAGCTAAAGAGCAGATTGTGATCAACAAGCCCAGAGCTTCACATCAAAATTAAAAAACTGATCAGACATTATACGTAATATATTTTCATTTCCATGTCTGGTTGAACTCAGAAATACTCACACACACACACACACACACACACAGCACACACAACTCAGTGGCAATTCCAGAGTTTAAAGAGGCTCTAAACAAAAATTCACCAGGAATGTTTGTTGTTGATTTCCGTCCCATTTTCAGCTGATTTTTCACTCGTGCGACTATTTTTTGGATCAGCCCGAGTTTCTGCTTAATCGTGCGTCGTGTAGTATACATGGGGTAACGAGCACCGGTTAACCCCTCACCCCCAGCTCCTGATCGGCAGTCATATGGTCGGATAAAAATCAAACCTGTTTCAAGTTCTGGTCGCCCCTCGTCAGGGTATCGCACAGTTGAAGCAGAGCCGCGAGCAGTTTGAGCTGGAGGTTTACAAAACGCACAGCAAAAATGCCACACACACACACGCGTAGTTAAATACACAGTTTAAATCGAATTTATCAACTAAAATACGTCACTGACGTTGCTTTGCGCTTCTCAGGAAAAGATGATCGACCTGGAAACGGACCTGGAGGAGATGCAGGAGAACGAGCAGAGATGGAGCAGCAAGTGCAAGAGAGCTCTGGACCAGGTACACACACACACACACACACACACACTCTCTACATACAGTAGCACAGTGACATCACACACTCACTCATAAACACACACGGGGTATTTCTAGGTGGTGTGAGCCACAGCTACAGTGTTCTGATGATGTGTTGTTGATTGTGTGTGTTTTCAGTCTGAACAGCTGCAACTGAAACTCATTCAAGAGAAAGATCTGAATGACCAACTGGAGTGTGAGAAAGTCATCCTGGAGAGACAGGTACGTGTGTGTGTGTGTGTGTGTGTGTGTGTGTGTGTGTTAACACACACCAATTTCCAGTCGCACTCGCACAACTAAAACGTTCAGGTAAACCAGAATATTTTCCCCATAGTTCTCTTGAATTGTCCACAATATCTTAAGCATGTTTAGTGATTATTAAAGTCGAGTAAATAAAACTTATGAAGTCACATTTTGATGATGGTGATGGTGATGACGGTGATGGTGATGATGATGGTGTGTTAACAGGTGCGTGATCTGCGCAGTGAGAATGAGGAGCTACAGAACAACAGGGTTGAGGAGCATGTGGTGAATAAAGCAGAGAGCAGAGCTAAAGAGCTGGAGAACACACTGCGAGCAGAGGAGAGGTACACACACACATATATACACACACACACACACACACACACACATATATATATATACACACACACATATATACACACACACACACACACACACACACACACACATATATATATACACACACACATATATATACACACACACACATACACACACGCACACTGTCTCTTTGTCCTAATCTCTACTAGTTAGCAGTTGGTAGTGTAACAGTTAAGGATTTGGTCCTTGTGACCAGTAAAGGTACCACTGAGGTACTCATGAGCTACGTACCGCTCCCTGGGCGATGCCAAAACATCTGCCCACTGCCATTTCACATCTGGGTCGAGTTCACATTTTGTTGTGGTGCGCTGTGTGCTGTGTTCACACTGTTGGTGGCATAACGGTAGGGTGTTTGCTCTGTGGTCAGAAGGTCGCAGGTTCGAATCCAGGGCCGGTAACGTTACCACTGAGGTACTCATGAGCAAGGTACCGTCCCCAGGCACTGCTCTCCGGGCGCTTGTTAGCTGCCCACTGCTCCTTCATGGATGGGTCAAATGCAGAAGTCACATTTGGTTGTGGTGCACTGTGTGCTGTGTTGTGGTGTGTTCACAATGACAAATAATCACTCACTTTCACTTTCAAATAATCACTCAGTTTAATATGCTTTAATAACCCACACACTGCTCCCGTGTTGCGTGCAGGAGTAAGGTGACATTGAACAACACCATCAGTAAGTTGGAGAGGAAAGTCAACGAGCTGACCGATCAGCTGGAGGAGGAGAGCAAGACCTTCAACGAGCAGAAAGATCTGGTACACACACACACCCACACACACCCACCCACACACACACACACACCCCAGCAGGGTCAGCTTCACACTGCAGCATTTACACACTCCACCAGCGGTCTGACTTTTCCCTTCATGGACTTTAATGGAGAAGTTCTATACGTTCACATTCTATCTCTTTTCTTCTCATTCAACTGCTTTATCTCTTTTTACTGTATTTCTAATTTTTACCTGTTTCCTCAATGGGGTAAGTGTTAAACTGCTGCTGCGTCGTCGTTGTGCTGAAATATTTTAACCTGCTGACTTTATTTCTCCTCTTCAACATCTTGCCACTAAACTCGCCACTTATTTCTCCTTTTTTACCTTTTTCTACTTGATTTCTGCTTTTAAACTTTAAAAGTGTCTCTCCTTTATAACTTTATTCTCATTTTAACATTTTAACATTTTGTCCTTTTTACTTTATTTTTTCATTTTTGCTTTTTATCATTTTATTTCATCTTTACCCTCCTTTTTTACTGTATTTTTCCTCTTTACCTTTTTATTTCTCCTTTTTGCCTTTTTCTACTTTTAAAAAAACACCTTTTAAACTTTTTTTGCCTATTGCCATTTTTCTACTTCTCTCAACACGGAGCAAATACAGAATTTCCCCAATTTCTGTTTAGTTTATATATTAACTTTTGTGTGTGTGTGTGTGTTTGTGTGTGTGTGCGCGTGCGCAGATGACTCAGAGGATGCGCTCGTTGAAGAGGCAGCTGAACGAGGCGGAGGAGGAGACGAGTCGTCGTGAGTCTCAGTACAGACACACTCAGAGGGAGCTGACGGAGGAGAGGGAGGCTAACGGCCGGCTCAACAAGCAACTGATGGAGCTGCAGCTGCAACTCAAGTCAGTCTACACACACACACACACACACACACACACTCAGTTCAACCTGCACCACACAGATCTACACCTTCATCTGCACGATCTGGACAAACCTATTGGGACACACCTCTTAATTATTGAGTTCAGGTGTTCAGTCAGATCACGTAAATTTACACACCCAGTAACAGGACGGGTCGTTGTGAAGAGCTCGGTGACGTGGTGCTGTGGGAAGATGCCACTTTTGCTGTATGATGGTTGGTGAAATTTCATTCCTGATGGATATTCCATGGTCAGCTTTTATGGGACAGTTGGAAGCGTAACGGTTAGAGGTTCAAGTTTCAGACCGGTAAAGGTACCACTGAGGTACTCAAGTCATTGTCCCCATGTACTGCCCCCCGGGTGTTGCCTAAATGCTGCCCACTTTCACGGTGGGCTCCCTCACGGATGGGTCAAATGCAGAGCTCACATCTGGTTGTGGTGCACTATGTGCTGGTCTGTGCTGTGTTCACAACAACAATCACCCAGAAATTTTATGAACGGTGCTTAAATAAATGTATAAATAAAAACTATAAATAACATACAGTAATAATAACAATAATAATATCAGTTCATATTAATTTTGTAAACATATTAATGTAAAATTATGACTTATTTATGCTGATATATTTCTTATTCATTTTTTACTTTATTTCTCCTTTCATTTTTTATTTTCTGCTTTTTTACTCATTTTTACCTGCTTTACTTTTCCTCCTTTTTTGCTTTATTTCTTTTTTTCTTTTCCACTTTTTTAGTTTATTTTACTCTTTTTCTCCTTTTTACCTGCTCTACTTTTTCTCCTTTTTGCTTTATTTCTCCTTTTCCCTTTTTTTGTTTTCTGCTTTTTTACTCCTTTTTATCTGCTTAACTTTTTCTTCTTTTCCCCATTAGTTCTCCTTTTCCCCCCTTTCTAACTTTTCAGTGCACAGCAGTCACACAGTTTCTCCAGGAAATCTGCGCGTCTGGTGTTCAGTGTTCTTGATTGTTCTGTCCCTGTGTTTGCAGGAGAAAGGAGTCGGTCATGACCAGGCAGATCCTGAGGCTGGATGTGAGCGAGGATGAGGAGGAGCTGGTGGACGACAAGAACAAACCTGCGGCTCCGGCACAGAACTGACAGCCGCGCATCGGATACAAAACACGGACTAAACGCAGCAGACTCCAGCTGGACACGTTCCAGCAAACCTGGACCTAAAGACTCGGAGAGGTGCTGGGGGTAAGTTTCAACCTCACACCCTCCACACGGGGCAGATTTCACATCGGGACCACCAGCGGACACCACCACACTCTCAAAACCTAAACAATACGGACACACAACCGGCACATCACCATGAGGACGTCACGGCAAAATAAAAGCGCCCCGATAACGACCACAACGGACATTCTAATAATGTAAATGTTTGTTTAGCTTTATCTTTATATCTGGGCGGAAAAGTGAAATTATTTTTATAATCAAGTCTTAAGTGAACAGTGTTTTTAACTTCAGAGGATAAGCTTCACTGTGGGGGGTGGGAATGGATTTTGCTGCCAAACCTGGATCACGAGAGGTGATCTTTATCTCCAGTCTCAAACTGGAACGTCGTACTATTTAATTTATCTTCTCACTTTCTCTTCTTTTCTGAAGGTTTGTATTTAGAGTCGTGTATATAGATTTAGCAGCCGCCGTAGCGGAGTTTTTACGGTGGTCTCACCGGGACGCTGATGCAGGAGGTTAAAGGTGATTGAGATTATTTTACCAAAAGGACTTTGGGAATGTAAAGCTGTTTGTTGTATTGTAATGGTCGGGGCTCAGTTTCAGCATTTACAGAGTTAACACTGTTTTTAATATTCTTCTTGTGTATTTGGGCTTTAGCCACATTGATGTTTTTGTCTGAGTGCATAGTTTCCCTTCTTGTAAAACAAGGTGCACACGGCTCCGTTTAACCAGCACCTGCATTAGCCCAAAATGCTGACTTTACTCATCACAAAAAAGAAAAGTGTGGATTTATTAGCCTTATACTTCCATTCAGCCTTAATAAGGGGAGCAAACCTCTCTGGACTCCCCACTTTGGAATGATGTAATATGTTGTAATATGCATGGAAATATGATCTTGTCTTCTATCTATTAATATAAATGTGTTTACACACCAAACACAATGAGTTTCTTTATTTAACTGGTGGTGGTTTAATGGAAGATGGTAAAAATTCTGGGAGACTTGGTAAAACTTGCTGACTGGTGGTCAGTTGGAGGTGATCTAGTGGTTAGGACACTCGCCTCTGGACCGAGAGGTTGTGTGTTCGGATCCTACCTCCGGCACTACCGTCACTGGGGGCCTGAGCAAGACCCTTAAGCCCAAACTGTCCCTGAAATGAGTCACTCTGGATAACAGCGTCTGCTAAATGTGGGTCTTTTCACACAAAATCATAGGGCCTTATCGTGCGTTCCATTTGCAGTCGGTGCTCGGTTTCCGAGTCGTTTTTCTGAGCACTGAAGCCAGAAGTGACTACATATGTGCCCCGTTTCTCAAACACCAGACCGAATATCTCTGAGCAGAACATAGGCCCCCGAGTTCAGAATCCAAGATGGGTGACCAGTGTAAAGACTTTTGTCAGCACTTCAGTGTTGTTTGTGTCTAACTTGATCAACTGTGTACATAATAGTAGTGTGGTTGTAGTCGATAGACGTGCTGCTACGGTCATGTTATACCGCGTTGTGTCGTTTATCAAGTGGCGATGCTACATTGGCTAAAAACATTGACTAGCCTAGTTAGCCGAACAGAAAGGTGAACGGTGTCAACAGCTCAAGAGAGAAAGTGTCATGTGTTAGCGTTAACAGAAGCCCGGCCTCTTCTATCTGACTTCAACCCTCCTGTGGCAAATGGAACACATTCCAACTCAGTTTTCAGTGTTTGTTTTTTTTTAGCAGATGTGACATAATCCCGTCGACTGAATCTCAGATCCAAAGGCAAACGTAGCGCAGCATTATTCACCAACTGTTCTCAAGAAGAGACTTGTTCTTAAAACCCACTAACAGCAAATTCCCCATGATTCTGACATTCACCAGTGTTTTCTTCTTTGAGACTCTACAGGTTGGTTTGTGCAAAACATGAGCTTTTTGGGTTTCCTTCAGTTCTACAGTTGGATGATAAATTACTATTTAAATGACTAAACGTAAGAGGAAATGTAAGAAAAGACTTGAGAAAGTGTTATTGAATGAGGCCCAAGTTCCTGAAAGCTTCATATGGTGGTGTGTTATTATGTAAAGTGCAGCTCCAGCCACTAGATGGCGCAACACAACAAAAAAGTGCAGCAGTTTCTCACATTGGAGAGGAAACAACTCAACAGTCCTCACACTGGGGCAGTTGGTAGTGTAACGGTTAGGGAGTCGACCCTATGAGCAGATCAGGTCGCCGGTTAAGTCCCGGACTGTTAAAGGTACCACTGAGGTGCTCTGTGGGTGATACTCATGCCAGCAGCCCACTGCTCATTTACAGTTGGGACAAAAGCAGAGGTTTACCCTCGGTCACATCCAGACTGACGATGTCGTCTCCAGACCATTCCTCTGAGAAATAATTTTTTTAATCATTCTTGGACTCACAAACACAGCTCACTATTCCAACGTTATTTCAGCAGGGGCTCATGCTGTAGAACATACTGAAACACACACACACACACACTTTAAAAAAAGGAGCATCAGGCTTTTCAAGACTTAGTAATATTTTGTTATTCATACAGGAACGTACAGAGCACTCAACATTCTCAACAAAAAATAAATCAGAGTTAAACAGACCCGGTATACAGACGCAAAATCCATACGCAAACCTGTTATATTTCCTATTTTTCTCTTCTGCTAAATATAACTTTTTGATGCATTTAAAATATCTACCATTTCACAAACGATGAGACGAGCGCGTCATTGGTCAGTAGAGCTGTACAGGCACGAGGAGAGAGAGAGAGTCATTCGGTGTAAACTTTTAAAAGGAGGACCATTGGGGGTAAAAGAGGGACTGACCGATTATTGACACCCATATTTAGCAGTTCTGTGTTATCAGATGTTTTATTAAAACCAATATCTTGATCAAATGGCCGTGATGCTGACGCCGCTCCCTGTCCACACCTGCTAAAGTTGGAACTTTTTCATTTGTTTTATTCACGTATAAAACTTCAAGGATCGGGGGTTTTTTTTGCTTCCTCATGCATTTGTTTACTTATAATGGCTGCTGAACGCTCTTTTTATGGTATCAGCATTGTGGAAAGTTCTCCAAATTAAGCGTGTGCCTTTGATGGTGGATCATTTGTTATTCAAAATTTTGACACGTCCATTTTTACAACACATACGGGTTCAAAATATCGGTTATCGCTCTCCTTGATTAGTAACGACTGCTCTCCCTATCAGCCCTGATAAAAATCCGTCGACCCCCAGTGTAAGGTGTAACGCACACAAATACAGGATTTAAAGCTGATAAAACAACTGCTTTCTGATAAACGTGGTATTTTTTTAGCTCTTCTGTTAGAGTTTCATCTCATTAAAGGAGAACTGTTTGGTCCACAGTTTGCCACATTAAAAGGAAGAAAACACAACAGGTGATCAGCTCAAAAAAGCTGCAGTGCAGAGAAAGGAGTCGTATTTAAAACGGGGCTGCAAACAGTAAAACAGCAGCACCGTGCAAACGTCTTGAGCCACCTCTCGTTTCTTCATATTTAACGTCCAGCGAGTCAGACTTTGTGTTTGTGATGCAGTTTTCAGCACCAGTATGTATGTGTTTGCAGTAACTCACTGTACCTGGTCTCATGGGGCAGTTGGTAGTGTAACGGTTAGGCAGTTGGCCCCGTGATCGGGAGGTCACCGGTTCAAGTCCCAGACTAGTAAAGGTACCACTATGGTACTCGTGAGCAACATGACCTCGGCATGTGACCCGTCGGCGAAGTAGCAGCGGGCAGCTTTTTTGGCAGCACCCACAGAGTAGTACTTGGGGACGGTACTTTGCTCATGAATACCTCGGTGGTACCGTTACCGGTCTGGGAGTCAAACCGGCAACCGTCTGATCACGGGGTCAACTCTCTAACCGTTAACACTACCAACTGCGCCGACCTCTGCATTTGACTCATCGGACCTATCGGCACACGGGGATCAGTGCTCGGGGACGGTACCTTGCTCATGAGTACCTCAGTAGTGCTGTTACAGGACTAGTACTTGAACTGGTGATATTCTGTTCACGGCACCAACTCCCAAACCATGACGCTACCAACTGTTGTGCTCACAATGACAGTTAAAAAATATTTTCCTAACACTATATAAAGAACAGAGCGGTGTCTCAAGACCTTTGCACGATACTGGATGTATTATAATACAAAAAAAACAGGATTTTTAAAACCAAATTACTTTAACTCGAGAGAAAGAACGGATCCTTCTGAAGTCATGGCACAAAAAAGCTGAAAAATAACCTCTCACTCTAAAGATGTTTTTAATGAGACCCTTCCTTTCTTAAACGTGATCCACCGTCGGATGGACGTCTCTTGTAGATCAGCGATGGAAAACGAGAACAAGGTGAGTTTTCCTTTTCTATTTTGGATCAAGCTGCATGTTTTTTTTTAAAATTGGTCTTAATTTATTTACTCATTAATGGCACACATCACCATGGCAACGCTGAAACTACATCTATTGTGCAGCCCTCGTTTTAAATAAAGTACACCGTTGTACCTGCTCTTGTATCTTCGGCGAGTCAGGGCACAGCGGCGCAGCACGGCACCACGTGTGGGTTTTGGCACAGAGGGTTAAAAACTCCTCCCACAGAAAAGCTGGACCACGTAAATCAGGTTAAGCTCTGACCGCTCCTAACGAGTGTGTGTTACACAACCTGGAGACTGTGAGGCAAAAAATGGAACTCTGTATTTTTTGCTCGTAACTTGGGCAAAGTTTGACCGTATTTTTACAGTAAAATTAAATTAGCAAACAATGTGACTATAATGTTGCTCACAACACCTTCAGCTAAGAAGCTTGCAGACCCCCAGAAACGGATAAAAATGGTCTGGTGCAAAGCATCAAGCATTTCTTTGATTTTTGGGTTTTTCTGATTGGATTTGCGGAGACCGGACCCAGGACTGCGGGCTCAAGGCGGCGACCAATCCTGGGTGGTTGCCAACACACTGCAGCGCAAACACACACATTCACACCTGAGGGGGCAATTTGGAGTCACCAATGAACCTATAGTGCATGCATTTGGACTGTGGGAGGAAACCCACGTAAACACAGGACGCGCGCGCACACACTCCACACAGAAAGACCCCACGTCCATCCTGGGGATCAAAACCAAGACCGTCTTGCTGTGCTACGCCAGCGCTAACCACTGCTGAAAAAACACGTTGCATTCAATTAATTGAACTTTTTTGCCATTTAACTCGCTGTGTTTTGATAATGTGAAAAATTTGTCGTTTATGACTTCACAAAGTATTATAGCTACACGTTTAATATTCTGACTGTGTTGCAAATGTAATTCAAAATGAAAATTTGGAACAGTGGGCGGCGCAGTGGTTAGCACTGGCCACTCACAGCGAGAAGGTCCTGGGTTTGATCCCCGGGTCGGTGCGTGGAGTCTGCACTCTCTCCCGTGTTTGTGGGTTTCCTCCGGGCGCTCCGGTTTTCTCCCACAGTCCAAAATGCATGCAGTGTAGATTACGTGGTGACTTGAAATTGGCCCCGTAAGGTGCGAGTTTGAGAGTGACTGTGTGTGCCCTGCGCCGTGTTGGCGCCCACCCTGGTTTGGTCCTCACCTTGCCTCCGTAAGTTCCCAGGATAGGCTCCGTTTCCCCACCGCGATCCCGGGTGGGATTAAGCATTTCGGATGATGAATGAATGTCTTAATTTGGAAACTCGATCAACAGAGCTCCCTTTTTCAACTAACAGTGTAGTTAAGTGCGGAGCCCCTAGAGGAGCAAGTAAAGAAGAATTTAAACGCAGGTTTCATGTGCGCACAAGGAGTTATCACGTGCTCAGAGGATAAACATTCGGCAGACACTCGTCCATTTTCCTAATTTCAGCACCAGTCTCCCCGCAGCCGCTTGGCATTAAGGTCTTGCTCAGGGACCCAGTGATGGTAGTGCTGGAGGTAGGATTCAACCCCACAAGCTCTTGGTCCAGAGGCGAGCGTCCCGACCACTAGACCACCATCACCCCGAACGCATGAGAACGCATCTCCTGAGCTGCCTCTCATGCGCGTGTTACTTTCTTGTGTGTGTGAGAAAACTTGCATTTAATATATTGTCTCTTTAGGGGCTACGCAGTTAACAGCTCTTCCATCAGTGTTAGAACTCTTCTAGGACGTTAAAGGGAAGCGCTACGCAGAGGAGGAAATTCATGCCGTACAATAAGAACAAAGTGAAAAATAATGCTCCAAAATGCAGTAGAGACGTTACCAAAAAGAGAGAGAGAGAGACAGAAAGAAGGTCCATGTCTCAGCAGTGGCCCTCGTACTGAGCTCGACTCAATACGCACGCGGCAGGCCGAGCTGCAGTTTCACATCTGTCCACAGGAGGGGGCGGTGAGCGGGCAGGAGGAGAGGGGAGGGGAGTGGAGGGGAGGAGAGGGTTTAGAGAGAGAGCGGGGCGGGCTTTTTGTTGGTTTTTTTAACAGGCACATTTCTTGTCGCCGGCCGGGGCGCTTTTCAGCTTGGTGTGTCCGTCGCTGTTGCGAGTCTCGGCCTCGGGTTTGTCCACACACTGCTCCATCCTCTTCATCACCAGGTCCAGCAGCGTGACCACGGCCCTGTCCACATCCGCCCCAGTCGCTGCGCTCGTCTCAAAGTACGGGATGCTGGGGGGAAAAGAGAGAAATGGGGGTTGTATTATAAGCTCCAATAAATTAGACCCACGATCAGGAAGTTTTTTGCTCTTTATATTTAGATGGTTCATCAAAAGCTGCAGATTTGGAATTTGCTTTTTTTTCCCCTCAGAATTAGAAGTTTATTGTCAAGTATGTTGTTAAATAACAGTTTGCTTTGGTAGCTGGTGCAAAGCGTAAAAAGGAAATAAATATATTAATAGAGACGTGTGGATCTAACTGTAAAAATTTCAAAACATTTAAACACATCACAGTTTTTCTGAATAAAACTAAGAATTGGGGCAAGTCACGACATAGAGGATGTACAGAATGGATTTAAATAAATAACCAACTGTTCAGTTTTATCTCGTTAAATAAGCTGGGACTAAAATACTTTATGGGAAAAATGACTTAAAAGTTTTATGATGTTAAACGTTATGGACATGCTGATTTATTTTGCTTCAGTGATTAATTATTTACAATAAAAATATTTCAACACGTTAAATATTTAATACATTAATATAAAGCATTAACAAGGAAGTTTTAAATGTAAAAATGACATTTACAATAACAGTATTTAAATGGGTTATAATGAGAGAGGCTAAATTTTAAAAAGTCAGCATGTCTGCACTCCTCCGCAAGTTCTACATTTTTTCTATACTTTTAATGTTTTTTTCAGAATTCACAGCAGCCTTCCTTAGAGGAAAGAATCACAGTAATGTGCAAAAGTCTTGCCCGTACTCATCTCCTCATATTTTGCTTCTGAAGAGACTGTCTGGTGGTTTTTTTTTTTTATTGCAACAAGTTAGCTGGTGGAATAAATCACTGTAGCGGTCGTGTCATTTTCCAGCAAAAATCTGAATTAACGAAGGCTGGCTCAAGACTTTTGCACACTTGTAGATTTGGGGCGAGTTGCATTCGACTAATCGAAGTTGAGCTTTCATTTCAGATCACACATTTATAAGACTTTCTCTTCCAGTGCCATTGTGAAACGTTCTTTAACAGATCATTCTATTCGGACTAAATCCCACATCACTTTATTATATCGCCATTATTCCTCGCTATTACAGACGAGTAGCAGGTGCGCTGCATAATTACAGGTGAGGTGCATTGCGGGTGAGGAGCAGCAGCCCACATGGGAGGAAATTATACACTACTAGGCAGGACGGGTCAGTGATTATTACACAGGTCAAACGTGGGGTCTGTGTCATCTCCATGTTGGAGACCTTCACTCACTTTCCAAAAACTTTCATTATAACGTTTCTACAGTGTGAGTCGAAAACGGCAGCTCAGTACGTCTGCAAAAAACTTCGACAAATGTTGACTTTCTAAACTCTTTCATCCAGATTTACATGTGCAACAAAGTGACCATTTTATTGTTCACCACACTTTGAACTCCAATACTGCACTGAAGGCAATGAGTATTTTTCAACAGCATTTTTCATTTAACCGTTAACAGGAAACAATGAATGGCGATTTACGACCAAATTTCAATTGTTTTTTGCAACTTCAAGTGACAATATTAAAAACTCTCATTACACATGAACATCCCCAATGCCATGAGCAAGTTTAACAAATGTTTGAGGTTTCAAGGTATTGTTGCTACACATTTAAGTTGCATTGGACAATATAACAGCAATACTGCAGACAAAATACTGGGCTCACGACTTGATTCGATACGATAGCACGAAGCAGTTTTTCTGCATTACTTCACACTACACGCAGATTGGGCATGAATCACATATCGTGCAGCCGTAGTTACTACCGGGATGTTCTCATTAACTAGAATTTTTATGCTTTAACTAGAAAATCACCAAGCAATGTTGTCATCATGATATAATCCAGAGGTTTTCAACTGCTTCTGTCCCAGAGACCACCACTCAGACCAAGCAGACTTTTGTATTACTTTTTAGATATTTGCATTATGTTCATTATTCATAAAGATGCTGGAATGTTTTGAAAAATTAAAAAGGATTAAAAGTGAGTTCAGTAGTGAAGGTGGACTGCATGTCATGGATCATCTGCCATGCCGCCGTGGCCCACTCGGGGGCAGTGGACAGCCAGGTGAAAACCTCCATAATAAACAATTACGGTCTGCCACTGCATCAATGCAGAATCGTCCAAGCCTGCATCGCGATGCATCATTACGTGATTCATTTCAACACCTCTACATGTATATATAAATAATGTGAGGTATGTCATCTCATCTAGCTGTATAATATACATAATTGAGAGTTTACATAAGCTTGTGCAGGTTCACATATTTACTGGGTGTGTGCTGAAAACACTCACCCGTATTTGTCAGCCAGCTCCCGAGCCTGCTTTTCCTGCACCTCTCTCTGGTCGGCCAGGTCCGCCTTGTTGCCAACGAGCACGATGTCTGGGTTTTCGCAGTACGCATTGGCCTGAAGCTGACCTACTCGGACAGGACAATCCTTCCATCAGCATATATGAATGACAAACGCCTAAATATTCCCAACGACCAGCTACAACACTAAAACTTTCCTGGGGAATAAACAGGGTTGCGATGAACAGAGTCTTGAGGTCTTTTATACACAGTGATAAATGAAGGCAGCTAGACATGACGAGGGGTGTAATGATGAATCGATCTACAAGCCTATATCATTGATCCCAGATTAAAACATCAAGCAGACGTAATGCATATTATAACATCACTTCATATTGAACACAGTCTGTTTTTATTAAAAAATTTTACTCAAATATCCGACTGAGTTCATGAATTGAATGGAAATCATATCGTAGCGGACTTTGTGATATCGGCAGATTTAGAGCATCGTCCGTTGAATTGAGTTGTCGCGTGGTGATGCGGCTTGTGATTTACACACCTACAAGTGATGTCCTGACCAGAAAATCTACTGCTGTTATCTACAACCACGCAGCATTTACAAACTGTTATTAAACTTTAGATTCTGGGTGGATTTGTGAGCTGCATTTTAACACAACAGGTAAGAATGCGTTAATTCTAAAGTTGCAAGTGTGTTACTGACTCATCCAGCTGCGGACGTTGAGGAAGCTCTGTTGACTGGTCAGGTCGAACATCAGCAGGAATCCCATGGCGTCCCTGAAGAAGGCCGTCGTCAAGCTCCGGAACCTGCAGCAAAGGTGATCATGACAGTAATCACCACATCTAAACATCATTCAAACACCAAATGCAGCTCAGACTCACACTTTGATCAAGTTCCACACATTCACCTGGTACTAAATTACTGGCCACTATAATAGAAACCTCCAGTTTGCACCTTGCACTACATTTTACTTATTTTTTCAAGTCTCAATCGAAACAGAGGGCAAAAGACGAAAAGGTTAAACCAACTGATGAAATACATGATAAAAGTCATGCGTACACCATATAAACTTCTATTTCTGCAGCTTTCGTTCCCTATATATCACGATATATCACCCAGCCCCGCAAACCAAACTAAATGAAGGCAATGAATTGACCACAAGATATGCGTGTGTGTGTGTGCGTGCGCGTGATCAAGGTGAGTCATTATAAAATGACGCTCTGTGTGTGTGTGTGTGTGTGTGTGTGAGGTCAGGCTGGCGCTCGGAGAGCATCCAGATTGTCGAATAGCAGATTTGCCCCCATGCTAGTGCTGACTTACCTCTCCTGCCCCGCTGTGTCCCACAGCTGTAGGTGAACTTTAAACGTCTTCCCCATCGTGCCATTGGGGCTGCTGGTGCTGTACACCTGCAACACACACACACACACAGTGCACTTATTAGAAAAATATCCCAGCTTTAACAGTTGAGCATATTTAAAGCACAATCTAGGGCTGCATGATATGGGAATTATTGGCCGATGCTGATACCCAGTGTTTTTTATGCATATATCTGCAGATGCTGATACTGATATTTTGCTCTGCAAAGTTCCACTGCGTGCTCAGAATTTTGCCACAAAAATAACACCATGGTTCTGACATTTCTAACACAGCGCCAAGTCAAGCGAGTGTGGAGTATTAACAGCGTTTTGCACAACATTTTTAGAAAACGTCACTTTCCATATCCATATAGGGTGTGTGTGTGTGTGTGTGACTCTGCATGTGCACTACCTAGTGCATAGAGAGCAGTTAAGCTACAACCCCGGCTCTCTACGCACTAGGTAGTGCAGAGTTGAACGCTTAAAGACAAGAGGTTTTGCTCACAAATGTTCCACTGCGAGGTTATAATTTTGGCACAAATTAACGCCATACATTTTAAGACAGAAAGCACGGGGTCGTGTAAAATCTCACCTCAGACTTTGGACATGTCATGCCACAAGCGCTAACTTTCCAACGTAAAATAAATGCGACATAAAATATTGGCGGGAAATATCAGGCAAATCCTATGATGCCAATTCTGATATTATTGTGCATCTCTAGTTACAGTGGTTTTAGGGAATTACAGGCCGAAGTCTGTCCGAGAGCGTCTCCTGCTCACCTGTTTGTTTATGAAAACACAAACAGCACAAGGCCCGCGGCTACAGCAGGGATTTGCATGGGATTTACATTTAGACAACCTTGACAATATTTTCTTATCGATACTGACGCTTCCGTGTATTTATGAGTCTATAGACTTTGTGTTGTGTTGAGTGTTGTGTACGTGTGTGCACACCAGTTTAAACTTCATTTTTCATTATCAACTTAAACCTTTCGCTCAGTGCAAGCCACTTGTAGGAGGACAAGGCACGCTACACACACACACACACACACACACACAGTATTAAGTAGTCTCTGTTTGCATATGGGGAGTATGAAGCACACCCTGCACCCTGTGTATGACTAATACCACTATTCTCTCTCTCACACAGTATTTTATCTGCAAGTTTGCTTGGTTTCTGCATCCTTTTATTGCCTCTGCTTAGAAATGTTCTCTATTATACCACTGAACTCAAACCAGTAGGCGGACATTTGCAGTGTTTTTGTGTGTACAAATCTCTCTCTCAGTTAATGTCAGGGGCAAACGCAGGATTTAATCAGCCATATTTTTCTGTACTCTACATGTACATTTGTTGGCGTCCAGAAAAAGACACTTTTGACGTTTCCTAACAAGATGATTCTCAATAAAGGTTAGCATTTGACAAAGAGCACAGAAACAGATGTGTAAAAGGTGTGTGAGGTGTTGTGGAATGATTAATGATGACGTTTAGCTCGTTGTTCTAGCCATAGATAATGAATGAATGAAAGTGTAAACAGTAACTAGAGGCATTTCCGCAAGTTAACTCAAATGTGATTGCTCTCTCGCAGACTTGCAAGGTGGTTGCTAGGCTGTTGCTAGGTGGTTGCAAGGTTATTAGGTTAGGGTTAATACAATATGTTTTTCTGGTTCAAATGATCCAAAAATAAACCAGAGTGAAGATATAAAACAGACCAAGGGACGCTTTCCAATCCCGGATCGTTGCTGGGGCCATTTATGATCCACTCAGTAACACTTAGTCATTAAACACAAAGGGCTGTCTCACAAATAACTAATAACAAATAACAGATGTTAATGGACGGGATGGACACAAGGACTGAACGAGTGCATGTATCAAAAACATGTAAACAAGCGTAGTGACACCGCTATAGCCTGCACGAGTTAGAGTTGGAACTACCGCAAAAAACTGTAGGAGGAGCAGCAGTGGCATAAAGTCATGAAATATCGAAATAATGACGACAATAACACATTTTTACGGCTGGAAAAATGGACAGAACTCACAAACGAGTGCATGTGTCAACAACGCGTATATAAGTGCAGTACAGCACTATAGCCTCCACGTTTTTGAGTTGGAACGGTGTGTCTAGCACAAAAAACTGTAGGAGGAGAGTGTCGGCGCCAAGAAGTGGGCGGAATAATAATAATACAACAAAAAATAACAATATGATACAGTTACGTTGCTAATTCTACAAAAATGATAATAAGTCGTTTTATTCTTACACTGTTTAAAACTGGGTGCATAAAAGTGTAAATAAACAATAACAAGTCTAATATATCAAAAATGAAATATTACATACATTTGTTTATACAATCTTACAATGACGATAGTATGGAAGCCCATTTCTGCCACCCGGAGGAGAAAAAAAAATCTCAAAATTCTGAGTTTTTATCTCTGACTCTGACTGTTAGGTTCAATGACCCTAGACTCGTCTGTGAAGCCTATTTCGCACTCGTAATTCAACTTAAAATTTGCCTTACAGTCTCCCTTCTTGTTTTTATTCCATGAAGCAAACATTTTTGGTGCATGCATCTGTATCAGTGTAGCTGTCCAGATGTTGACAGCTGTTGTATGAAGCTTGCAACTTCTGTTTGATTTGTTTGTTTGTTTTTCGCCTCCAGAGCTGTTTGTTTTTTAAAAACCTTTCGAGAGTTGTGTTGCTGATTCGGACGCCGTGGGCATGATGTAACAACGATTACATTTCTTTGTTTGTAAAACCACAACTAAAATACTCAACTATATGCTCCATGCTGCTGAGATGAAGTATCCGACGTCTGCCGTTACATGTGCATTTCAGAATGGATTTAAGTCAGCACTCTGCATTCAATGAAAAGTTAAAAGGTAGAAAAAAAGTCAGAAATTTGCGACTTTATAAGTCAGAATTCTGAGATTAAAAAGTCAGAGTTTTGAGACAAAAAGTCAGAATTCTGAGATTTAAAAAAAAAAAAAAAAAAAAAAAAAAGAGTCCGAATTCTGAGATAAATAGTTTTTTTCTCCTCCGGGTGGCGATAACGGGCTTCCGTGCGCTTCCATTCCATATACAACAAAATTATAAGAAATATCTTAAGTTTCGTGCAAAATGTAGCAGCGTATGCGGTACAATACGTTGGGTATTGTACAACACGTCTGCACCGTAATTCGGGGACTACCTGTATATTTTTTGAGAAAGAGAAAGATAAGAATTTATGAATATATGAAGTATAAAGTTTTATTATTGAATGGCCTGCTGTATTGCTATGTGACAGTGCTATTAAAGACGTATCAGTATGTTTATAGGAGTCTAGGTCGCCTTCTTAGGGTTTTTATGGGATATTTAGGGCCCTATGATTTCCGCAATGCGGGAAACGCGGACGGAATTGCGGAATTCAACAAATAAAATGGAATCGGTTGTAAAACGCGGAATGTCGTGTAATTCGCTGATGTGGGTGTGTGGGCAAAGCAAAGCAATGGTTTCTAATCAATTTTGGCCGCTGCAGCCCCCTGTACGTGTTACCTGTTGAGGCGGGACTCAGCTTTCCACACACACGAACGCACAGACACAGAGGGAGAAACCTCAACGGTCAGCTATGGAGAAGAGGCTGAAACATTTAAGTCCTCAAAAAAAATGACGGAATTCGAGTGTAAGTGCTAAGTTCAGAGCAGAACAAAACCCAAATGATTTTTATGAATCATTTTTATCTTTTTATGGAGAACAACTCTTTTGTAAGTTTTGCCAGCGCACGATAGACTGCACCCGCAAGAACACATGTGACGGGCACTTACAGTCAAAAACTCACATCAGAAACGTTTCGTTTTGCACGAAAAAATGAATGGTTTTTTGTTGTTTACAGGTAAAGGTTTTACCAAAGCAGATAATGTTCTGCTGAACCCCAGCACTTTGTTGAAGTTGAATAACAGTCATTTAATGTTATTTTTTTTTCTATTGCATTGTTTTTTATTCCCATCCACTCCATGATTAGACACTTTAGGTGCATAAATATGATTATAACGTAAAACACGGAATTCAGAAGAATAAAAATAGAAAAAAACGGAATTTAGGAGAAACCGGAAAAACGGAAATTAAATGGAATTTAGGAAAAACCAAAACGGATTTCATAAGGCCCTAGATATTCAACTTAAAGTTGCGTGTTCTGGAACCAATTAACCACGTAAGACGAGGATTCCTCTTAAGCAGTGATGGTGAATGAGGTCCATGGAGTAAACAATTTTATAAATATTAAGTAACATGTTAATGCAGAAAATCTCAAAACGTTTGACTGACAAAAACATTGAGTATATAACTTGTAGCATATATAAACAAACAATCTCAAAACATTCATTTGTAGCCACATTTTGCTTAGTGTTTTGTCGTGCAGACAGTTTTTGGGTTGGGGGTAAAATATATTGTGTATTTAGTCCGTGCGTTGCCGGACTTTTAAAACTAAAGAACAAGAAATAGAACCCGAAACTGCAAAAGTCAACAGAGGACACATGTAACTGTTATTTTCCATTTGTGTCAAGTTTCCTTCACGTGTGGATCACTGGACTGAATTTACGTCTAGCTTTTGGAGAAATGGAGAAATCACCAAAATTACACGCAGATCACAGATGTGGACTTCGTTCACTTTTCATTCAAGTAAACCTAAATTTACAGCCTAACCACCTTTATTTATGACAGACTCTCACCCTCAATACATCTGACAACTTTTGTGTCAAATCAAGTCTAATCATTAAAAGACAATCTCACTTCTACCCAACATTATTAGAGAGCAACAAGAGGCCAGTTCGCGAAAGCTGAGAGCAAAAAACTGCCAACTCACCACTCTCTTTTCCCTGAAGTCGATGCCCACGGTGGTGATGAACTTTGGGTTGAACTTGTTGTCGGTGTAGCGGTACAGGAAGGTGGTCTTGCCCACTCCCGAGTCCCCTAAAGCCAGGAGCTTGATCAGATAATCGTAGTCCCCATCAGTCATAGTGCTGACTCCGCTTAACCTGACCAAACAACACACACGCACAGCGTTCAGCTCATCAGCTCTAATTTTAATTCTAATAAGAGAGAGAAAAGAGAACAGAAGGTGAAGGTGGACAGTGAGACCATGTTATGAGTGTTGTTGTTGTGTAATTTGTCCACTAGAGGGCAACACTACAACTCCACTGACGACCAAAGTGTTTTGTTTTCAGGGCTTATACCAATATTTTCAACAGACACACTGTATGTTTGCTGTAAAAATGAAGATCAAAATGTACAGCAAATACACAGACACAAAACCTAATTTAAATGCTTTTTAATATGTTTCATCTAGAGAACTTCATTGTATTCTCCAGGCTGCCATTTTTAAATAGGTAAACAAGTAAAAAATAAATATATTTTAAAATTAATAAAATGAGTACAAGCTAAATTTGAAATTCGTCTTTCAACCTCTTCGTTGGTAATGTGGACAGTATCTCCGCCTGTCACATGGCAGAACAGGCATCACATATTGGGGCAGCTGATAGTGTAACGGTTATTTAGTTCAATCAGAAGGTCACTGGTTCTAGTCCCGGACTGTAAAGGTACCACTGAGGTACTCATGAGCAAGGTACCGTCCCCAAGCACTGTTCCCGGGGCGCTGATGAAAAAGCTGTCCACAGCTCCTTCAAAGATGGGTCAAACAGCATTCAATGGGATGCAGAGCAATGATATCACACTCTGCGTATTGCGTGCAGTGGTCAGGCTGTACTGTAGAGTGTGGGTTTACTCAATAGCAGGGGGTGTAAGGGCAAATCCCTCACTGTGTCCACACCAGCTCTGTGTGCTTTGTAGCTCAAGAGTTTCTGTAGCAGAGCTGACCCAGACGTCTGGAGGAGGGAGCGAGGGAGAGAGAGAGAGTGAGAGGGAGTGAGGGTGAAGGTGTAAAACACCAGGGAACACTCAAGCCTCACGAAAACGCCAGGAACACGGATTACAGCTTCAGACCCGGTCAGTAGAGACTCATAAAGTCGCTTTAAGCAGAGAGGTCATGAGAAAGTTACCACACCACGAGGGACGCACAGAGACAGAGAGACGGAGAGATGGAGAGAGAGGAAGACAGATTACTATATAAAAGTCTATGAGTGACCATGTTCGACTAGAAACACAGGGCTACCCTGTTTGCACTCGAAAGGATTTTCATGATGTGTGTGTGTGTGTGTGTGTTAATGGGAGACAGCACATGACCCAGCGCTGCATCCACATGAGTGATCAGCTGATGTTCACAGTGGGCAGAGCGGTGGGAAAACACACTGGGTTCACACACACTCATAGCAGACACAAAAACATCAGCGTTGGAAAACTCGGCCAATTTGTTTTACTGTTTAAAACTGATGATTATATCTGCTGATAAAATGAAAATTAGTGTCGAAGTTTAGAACGCAAAAATTAATCCAGATTTAGCTGCTATTTGTAAATACAGATCTTAGTCTAATTAAGCCAGATATTACTCCTGATACGTAACCCTGTCCGCTTGAACCTTTTGACAAGTAGACTGTTTTAGATGGAGTATATCTGTAACTAAGGCTAAAATGAGCTTTTCAGAGCATTTATGATATTAAAATTAGGGGTCAGACGATATATATTTTTTCAAGTCTGATACCGATTATTGCTGATCAAGGAGAGTGAGAACCGACATGTGTCTGCGGTAAAAATGAAAATTGGTGTCAAACTTTAAAATAAATACTTAAAACTAAAATCCATGAGCATGTTTAATCCTGAGGACTTTTTATCATGTTCTTAACACAACGACCCCGGCTTCTGTGTCAAAATGGCTAACTCTTCAGACGTGAGTGCTCACTGGCGAAACTGCTGATGTCTAACCACCCAGGTTAAAAGTGAGTGTTTATTTGTCTCTGTGAACACACCACAACACAGCACACATGAAATGTGTCTTCTGCATTTGACCCATCCGCGAAGGAGCAGACTTCTACTCTGCAGTCTTATTGTTTAATTCCAATTTAAAACAGGTCTTTTGTACCTCAAGCCTCAAAAGCTACAAAAATACATAATTATGTGTATGGTGCTCTTTAAAAAATGACTGTTCTACTCCTGTAGAGAAGACAACTCTGTTCCATCTTGTGAGGTGAATGTTTAGTGAATGCTGCTGTTTGTGAGTAGTCCTGGTTTCCCCTGCTTCACGGTGTATCTCTGTCTGGATCATGAGACTCCAATTCCCCGTCTACAAAACAAACCCGGTGCCACTCTTAAAACCCACGACGCAGGAAACAACTGCATGTGTTTTTCATTACTGCAGTGGTTTTTATGTGGAACTAAAGAAGCAGAACCTTTAGATTACAACTGATTTGTTATCCCACAGTTCTGCTGATCAGCAACTGATTTGTTTCTGCCTGTTTATTTCAGACTGTAATGAAATGTGATTATTTTGGGGAGCTCCCAGGAATTACCAGGCAGCTTGGGTTTTGGTCAAGGACCCAGTGATGCTAGTGCTGGAAGTAGGATTCAAACCCACAACCACCTGGTCCAGAAGCGAGTATCCTAACCACTAGACCGTCACCAACTCCATTCAGCTATTAGAACAGCGCTGCGCTCGTCAATGTCACGTCTCTCTTGCTAGCCAATCAAAATCGAGGAGGGGGGCGGGACATAAATATTGGTGGTACTGATATTTTCTTGCACGGTTTATCTCAGGGGCCGAGTCTCTACGTCTCGAAGACATGTGAGTATCTAAAAGTCAAAAAATCAAAGTCAAAGTAAACTTTGTCATCTCTTCTATATACTGTACAGAAATACAGACGAGAAGACGTGGCTCCAGTCTACACAGTGCAACAAGAAATAGAGAACAAAGAACAGATAGAGCACATGGAATAAACAATATATAAATAGGACACAAATAAATAAATCTAGTTCAAACGCTTCTGCTAATGCCAAGACGTGATTTCTCTCCAATGTAAAGGTAATCTCTTTTATGTCGGTATGATCGCTAAACTAGCAATCTCAAAGGAACATGTTTACATGAAAGTGCAAAAAACATGTTTGGGGGACACAGGCCCTAAAACTGGTTTAAATGCTGCGTTTTAATTTAAGATATTATTTTTCAGAAACTACAGCTGTTTCCAACCACAATCCATTGTGATAGTAGACAGAGAGAAGATTACAACAATTACACTAATGGACCTAACTGTAATATATATTAGAATAAATGTGTGCAACAAGTTAAATCTGACACCAGCAGATTATATTTTTAGAATATTGTCCTCTAATGGAGTGTTGTTATGTAACGATGGGTTATAACTCTCCAAAAACTCGACTACATTAAAGTTTGATGGAGCAGAGGAAGAGGCTCATAAAAGAATAAACCACAGAGTTACAAAAACCCTCACAGCCCCTAAAGAGCCTGAGATTCTCCTGGAAGTAGTGCGGTGAAAGTACAACGCGCCAATCAAAATGGTTCTATATGCTGTACAATAATGGATACTTGGTGCAGAGCTGGGAAATATTACCTTAACTTTGACTTAGAGAAAAAAATGTTCTGTCTTGACAACGATGTGCTTGCTTTGATAAAATAGTGATAGAATGTGGAATTCTATATTATAACTAGAGAGGTACATTTTCTGAAGAAAATGTGAGTGGTGCTTGCCGTGGCAAAACTTGGGCCTCAATATTACAATGTTTCCTTCAGTTCTCTGTGAAAAACAACATTTAAAGTGCTGGTATAGCAGTGATATGACAATAAGACAATATTGCTTCTATTCATATTGGTAATCATGTTTAAGAGCAAAATGCTAATATAGTCAGCATAATGCAACATGCTTATCATGTTAGCATAATGCTAGCAACATGCTAAGCACTCTAGCATCATGATAGCGACATTCTAATGCTGTTATTAGCAGAATGCTAATATAATTAGCATAATGCTAGCAACATGCTATTCAGCTAAACGTCATGTTAGCAACATGCTAATCATGCTAGCATCATGCTAGAAACATGCTACACATGTTATTAGCAGAATGCTAATATAGTTAGCATCATTCTAGCAAAATGCTAATGTCGTTAGCATCATGCTAGCCTTGCTAGCCACGTGCTAATATAATTAGCATAAAGCTAGCAACATGCTAATATTATTAGCGTAATGCTAGCAACATGCTAATTGTGTTAGCATCATGCTAACAGCATGCTAATGAGGTTGCTAGGGGGCGTGGCTTATGAGCATCATGATAAATGCGAAAGACTGATTGGTTGCCTGAGTGTTGCCCCTGTGGGGGCAATATCCCCCCCCACCTCTTTACAAGAGTCATACCACCCCATTCCCGAATGAGCCGCACAATTTGCCACCTCTTTCACGGCTCTACGACAAACGGTACAGGAACAGTTCTGCGCCAAAATCCACATTCTAAGTCAATGGGGCAACTTTGGGCGGCTTTTCCGCCCCAGGGGCAAAACTTCTACCCTCTTGTGGGGTATGTTCTGACACAGCTTGCAAGCCTCTTCAAATGTGGTGAATTTGAGATTTCTAGCAAATTCTCACTCTGCGCTTCAATCCGTCAAAGTTTGTCTCAATATTAAGTCTATGGGATTTTTTCCCCATTCTATGTCAATGGGGCAAATTTGGGGACCACCTGTGCCCCGGAAGCAAAACCTATACCCTCTTGCGGGGTATGTTCTGACACAGGTTGCAAACTTCTTCAAATGTGGTAAATTTGACCTTTCTACAAAATTCCCTCTCTGCGCTACAGTCCGTCAAAGTTGGTCTCAATGTTAAGTCTATGGGACTTTTGCGGGGGCAATTAACCGCCCACCCCTTAGAAAAGTCATAGCACCCCATTCCCGAATAAGGCACACGATTTGATACCTCATTCATAGGTCTACGACAAACGATGCGGGACTAGTTACGCGCCGAACTTTTATACGGAAGAAGAAGAAGAAAAAATAAATAAATAAATAAGCCTGTGAGATAACAATAGTAGTGCTTTGCTTCGCAAGCACAACTAATAAACAGATTGATCAGTATAGAAAACGATTATGATAGCTTTTACCCATATTGCACAGCTTTATCTACTATTAAAGTTGGGGACAAGACCACCTAAACTGAGACCGAGACAAGATCAAGACCAGAGTGTGTCGAGAGCAAGACTCTGAAGGGCGGGACGAGACCGAGACGGGACCAATACACGTTTTACACCACATGATAAATAAGTGGAACATGCAAAGCCTAAGCAACACTAAACACGTTTATTCAATACTTCTCTCTTACATATCTATAATGAGGAAATCACTTCACTTCACTATCCAAACTGATCACATCACATGTTAAACTCATCAAACCATAGTGAACACTCCTCAAGACCAAACTCACGGTTTTACTGGCTTGCAGAGTTGTTATTATGCAGAGACATTCTATGGATCAGTACTGTGAAGAAAAATAAGGTCAGTGTCAGGTGGGAACACTTCTTTATGCATTTGGTATCTATCTGGATAGAGAATTAAATTATTTGATTAAAAATAACACATTTTTCTAAATTTATTTTTAACTCTAACATTATAGAATGGGAAAATATTTAGTGATTAATGGGAAATGAAGAAATACTGATTTTTTTGCACTTTTTCAGCATTTGGACTCATTTTGGCCTATAACTCATTTTTGACTCATTTCTGGGAGAGAACTACATTTTTGTTCCATATCAGAGCCACGGCACAATAGCGCTGTGGACGCACGTCGGGAATAAATAAATATCAAGTAAACGGCTGTACTGTGAGTAGAACGCTGGTTGTTTTTGTTATTTATCAGCTAAAATAGAAGTCTGTAATAAATGGGAAGATTTAACTGAACTGTAACGTTTTCATGAATGTTGGACTTCCCTGTGAGAGTCGTGAGCGCTAACAAACGCAGCGTGCGTGTTTACATCGTGAAAAATATCATTCATGCGTCATGACTCTTCGTGGTCGAAGGTCAAGTCGCAGAGAGTGCGACGTAATGAACCGCAACGCAGAACTTGCGGAAAATCGGAAAACGGCGCGCTGGGAAACGAGAGAATCGTATAACGTTGGAGGTGTACAATTAATTGGAACAGGTTTTGAGTTATAACCGCTAATTAATTTTACCGCTAAATAATTTTTTTTTAATGGCTCCACTAATTAAACATAAAGTTAGGTAGAGGTCAAACCTAGACAATAAAATGGAGACAATATACATATTTAACAAAACCCAAAATAATATCAACTAATTTGGCATAAGTCTGTTTATCAAACTGTAGCAGGCACAATTATAGACTCTTGGTTATTCTGTTAATAATGAAGGAAATAATATCAGTGATCATTTGTTCTCATTATGAGCTTAGAATGTGTAATTTAGAGCTTAGTAAATGTTTGTTTACTACTGCGATGTGTCTAGTTTGGCCAGTAAACAGTCTTTGTAATTGTGTACAAACGACCCAGAAAAAAGTGAGCCGGGCCTCAATGGCGCGTTACACGCCGAGTATGTTCTGTTCTTGTTCCAGTCTCTAATCTCCAGCATGAGCCGCTTGCTTTCTCAAAGCTTCATCCGTTTCACAATAACACCACGGCAAGCGACGGAGGCTTGTGGCAGGAGTCACTTCTCCGAGGCTTCATCCGGGCAGATTATCTTGTCGCTGGAGGACTTTCAGTGCCTTAAGCTTTGTTCTTAACTTCCGATATCCGATTCACCATCCCATCAGACAAAATAACATTTAAATTAGGTTTTTTTAATCAGGTGTAGTGATTTCTAGTTACCACAATGTGTCAGGTATAAATGCTGCTTTAGTTTGGGCCAGTACCATCTGGGACTAGAAATCATTCCAAAAAGTTGGTATGAGAGGCCTCGTGGATAAGAGCTTGTGAAGAGGAAAGTCTCTGCTGTGTTAATCCTCCTCTGAAACTAAACCCAGCCCTGAGCGTTTGTCAGATAAATGCCCGTGTTCCTGTTTCTCCAACACACTGCTTTAAAGTTTATTTATTTATTTCCTATCGATTCCAGTAAGTTCAGCCAGTTTTGTTATGAGACGTATTTGAAGAAAAGCCTGCGGGCACGGCATGGCTTCTTGCAATCTTGCTGCCGACTTGTTAAAAATGAAAAAGTGTCACCAACACCCCCTCCGAGAATCACCACTCGTCACACAACACCAGACGTCTCATTGAATGAGGACGTAAAAGAGAAAATAATTTGCCGGTTCGTTAATGTCTGAGAATCTGCAGGACGTATATTTCAGGAATATTAAAGGTGTGGTAATTTCGCAGCAGCTCTCAGCCACAGACACTCCACCAGCCTTTCCCAGAAGTCATTAGCACTAATCCACCAAACAGCAGACTTTATCTAGATAACAGGGAGTGTAACAATTCAGAAACCCAACTGAAAAAACTTAATACAAACGTCATGGTCTCAGATCATTTTCCAAGAAGACAAAATCTGCGTCTTCTCGGAAATGATTCCAGTGGCGGCGGCCGAACGTTTTTACTGAGCATAAAATGCCAATAAATTTAAGGAGGCACTTTATTCGAGCAGAATTATACATAATAAGTGCAGCGGGGTGTAAAATTAATCGCATAATTGATGCATCGTGGTGCAGACGTGGACGATTCTGCATTGATGCAATTGCACACCATCATCGATTATAATGGAGGTTTTCAACTGCCGGTCAGCTGCCCCCTAGTGGTTCGCAAGGTCTTGCAGGTGGTGTCTGACGTGTAATCCTGTTTCACTACTGAAATCACTTTTAAAAAAATATTCCTTTTTACATTTTTCAAAACATTTCCACATGATTTGGGCATCTTTTTAAATAATGAATATTTTAGATATTCAATGCAAATATCTAAAAAGTAATACAAAATATACTCCCTCCCACACTCATACTGCTTAGTGTGAGTGGTAGTGCCTGGAACAGAGGAGGGTGAAACCCCTGAATTATATCATGACATTGCTGGTGATTTTCTAGTTACAGCCTTAAAATTTCAAGTTAAAAAGAACACCCTGGTAGCAGCTATAGCTGCCCAATCTGCGTGCAATGTGAAGTAACGTAGAAACATTGATGGCCTGCATCGTGACGCATCAAGATATCGTATAGAATCAAAGTGTTGACCTAATAATCGTAATTGAATTGAATCATGAGACCAGCGAAGCTTCACACCTCTAGTTGGTAGCGTAAACGGTTAAGGAGTTAGCCCCGTGATCGAAAGGTTGCTGGTTCCAATTGCAGAGCGATAAAGGCACCACTGAGGAACCATCATCAGCCTGCACCGGCAGCGCGGGAAGGTAAAAATGGAGGAGGGCTGCGATAACAGAAAAAGCTAGCCGCCTGACTTTTTCTCTCCTTTTCGACCTGCTCATGTACAGCTGATTCACTGTTTGTCGTTCTCCAGAGCAAAGTGCGATACATGCGTGAGCTACTAACGCCTCCATTTTTAATGCCATGAGTCGTCCCACAGATGTGACGTTTTTTGTTGTTGGTGACGCAGTTGACCCGTGTAAAAACGTATCAATGTGCGCATGCGTTACGTTCCGGAGGCCCGATGCGTTCACATTACAGTCAGATACAGATCACTTGTAGTTATGAATGTGAACCGTCAAGATAGACAAATCCGATCTGAGCAAAAAATCTGAATTGAACGATGTGGCTGGCAGTGTGAACGTAGCCACTGGGTCTCACTCTCCTCACATTGGGTTTTTTCTTAAATTTGTTCTTAATAAAGTCAAGACATTTAAGTAGTATAAATGTGACTCACGGCAAAACCAGTCGCTTGTCGCAACGGAGGTTTCCGAGAAAAACCACCATTTATGTTGCGTGGGGTAAAATTTTGGATTTTTTGTTTTTAGTGTTTTGAAACAGTAGAAGGTCTATACTGTACTGTTGTGAAAAAATTTCGCTAAAAAACTGACCCTTTCCATCCTAAAAACGTGACTTTCTTGAGGTGAGGAATTCAATTCCAGCAGAATGTTAAAAGTTTCTGTTTTGACCGCTCTACTTCAATATTTACGGTAAATCCACTGGTTGACTAGCGTGAAGATATTTCTCCGGAATCCATCTACGTCTCCCGAGTTCAGTTAACCTAACGCTGGTGGGCTATCCGTGTGGCTGTGAATGCAGCGTAGGCTACCGTAAATGCAAACGTAGCCGCGACCGCACCAAGCGTCTGTGAATGCTACGGCGATAGTCAACTTCAAAGGCAGATTTCTCCGTTTCTCACTTGGCGTGACAGGAGAAACCCGACTCCTTTGAATGTTGATATCTCAGTCATATGTCGTCAGATTCATTCCATATAGGTATCGTTTTGAAGGCTGATTTATGCCCTTTCATGAAAACATAATAACTCAATTTTGAAAATTTGCGACAAGCGACTGGTTTTGCCGTGCAGAGTCACAAATGTTACACAGCTGTAAAACTGAGGAAAAATCAACAAATATGTTGTGCTCAAACAGGCATGCAGTCAAATTTGCAGTTGTACAGGAACAAACATCAAATTAGAGGTCTCAGCAAAGGGAAAAACTGCATACACAGTGATTACAAACAATATACACCTTTATCTCATTCATTCATCCATTAATTCATTCATTATCTGAACTATTAAGCCCTAGAACCAGAGGCTGTCCCTGGGACTAAGGGCAGAGCACACACTCACATACACACCTATGGGACAATTTAGGAAAAATGTGCAAAAAAATCTAATTGAATCGCAATTCTTTCTCAAAATTGATTCATGCATTCCAAAAAATCGATTCATATTTTTCAACTACGGTAATGATAATAGTTTACTTTACCAGTTTCCTTTTTACCCCCAACACAAGTTCTGCTCGCGAGTCCTATAGATGGCGCAATGTTGAAATCTGCTCAGACAGACCTCCTTGGCGTGAGCATGAAGGAAATGCAGTCAGTGTGCGTACAGACCGTATGCATTACATTTAGTAAACTACATGTGATTCAGGGTGATTTTTTTGTTGATCTGCCACAGTCAAATGGGAAAAGTAACTCAAAACAGCAACCTGGAAATAAATTCATATATGTGTTGAATCATGAATCGTGAGTAGATTTTAAATTGAATCATGAGCCCAATTATCGCAATCAAATAACATTGTGAGATTTTCTGATTCGTGCAACCCTGCAATTTAGAGTCACCAATCAACCTGTAGCGCATGCATTTGGACTGTGGGTGAAAACTGGAGCACCCGGAGAAAACCCACACGAACATGAAGAGAGTACACAAACTCCACACAGAAAGACCCCACGGTCGACCTGGGGATCGATCCTAGGACCTTCTTGCTGTGAGGAGACAACGTTAACCACCGCATCACACTGCATCCATAACTCTGTATATCTATCTATCTGAACATCTGTGTGTGGTCAACAAGTCACTATTGAGTAATGGGTGTTATTAATTTTCACCTGAAACTGAAGAGTACAACAATAATAAAAATAATACAGTTTTCTTGTATTAAATAACATCTGCATTTGCATTTTAAATAACATTTAATTAAAGATTAATTTTTTCAACAGTGTGCACGATTGATCTATGTGTGTCCCGTGTACATACACTGACTACAGTGAAGACAAAGAGAAAAGGTGACACCAATTTCCATTTTTACAGCATACAAATACTGATTTAAAACATTGCTTATTGGTTGGTTTCCGCCCTGAAAAAGACAACTCGTCAGCTGGAGCTTTTACTCTCAGTCCAATACACATCAATGTAAAGACTTATTGATATAACCTTTCCCTTTCAGAAATGCTATAGCAGTTCTTCTTTCTTAAGCTTGCACACACACACACACACACACACACACACACAGTCTATGTATTACTATCTTTGTGAGGTCTTTCCATAGGCTCCCATAATGACTAGATGTATATAATTTTACACCTACACCTAATCCTAACCCTAACCTTAACCTCAGTAACCAAAAGCACATCTTTTACCTCTTTTAGTTTCTCAAATAAAACAATAAAATTTTCTATAAAGTCATTTCTCCTCATGGGGACCTCTCAAATGTCCCCTAAAAGTGATTTTAGGGGACAAAAGGTCCCCACAATGCGATAAATACATGGCCGGCCACACACACACACACACACACACAGTGGGATCTCCGACTCTCTCTCCAGGGGCAAGGTAGACATCTGTATTGGGAAAGGCAGTGGTGGTGAAAGAGAAAGGTTAGCAACGCAGCGAGCCTCTGCTTGAGATCGATGTTTACACCGGAACTAAAGCTCGGCGCTGAACTCAGAGACACACTCGTGACCTGTTGTTTTCAGATTTAATGAGACTTCAGCCATAAATTATAGCATTAACTAGACAGGCAATATCTTGCCCACTGAAGAAATAGTGTGATTTGTGCGGTGAAAAAGTAGAAAGATATAAAGGGTAAAAAGGAGAAATGATAAAGAATGTTTACATCTGTTTTTGGTGGTCAGATTTGAGCTGGTTATTTAACTACGAGCTGCTGAATTAACATTAATAAAAAGGGGAAATGAAGAAATGATGAGGTGGACCAGGCGTTTTCAACTGGTTCTGTTGCAGGGATCCCACCATTCAGACTAACTCTGAGGCATGTCGCGGACCCCCTGCATTACCTCCGAGGACCACCAGGGGCTTGCGGACCACAGACTGAAAACCCCTGACGTGGACAAAAATGGTTGCTGATAATGGCTCCTGATATGTAATCCTACGTATGAACTACACTGAGGATTTTATTTTAACATGTAGTATATATGTGGTAATTAGGGGGAAATGTAATATTTTAGGACAGTTATGGCTTATGTTAAAATTAGTGGTCAACAAATATTTTTAGAGCTGATAATTACTTATCAAGGAGAGCAAAAATTTATATTTTGAACCAATACGTGTCTGCTGTAAGAACTAAACAAAATACCTCAACACAAATCTTATTTCACATGGAGTGTATCAGAAAATTAGTGCTTCAGAGCAGTTATGATGTTAAAATTAAGAGTGGAATGATTCGGTTTGTTTGGTGCCAATACCTAATCAACGACACTGATAACAGATATTTTGGCTGCTGTAAAAATACAATTTGATGTCAGTTTTTACTAAATAAATGAAGTAAATTCATTTATTTTTGTCTACATATTGTTTTAAAAAAGGACTGAAATCAATAATCATCTCAGCACAGAAAATTGATCGTTTTATAATTAAAAATCCATTTAAAAATTGATTAGCCACCTTTGTGACCTTTGAGTGAGAGTCTCTTCTCAATTACAAATTACACATCCCAACAAATCTGTGTAAAGCTACACACACACACACACACACACCTGCTGACCTTATACTGTAACTCAATAAACACAAACATCGCATGGAGAGAATCCTGTGACATTTAAAGACGGTCTCCTTAAAAAGGTTTGGGGGCAAATGCCACTTCTCGTCCACCGTTCGACCAAAATCTAACGTGGTTTGCAAGTGGACCAAAGTTCACGCCGAGTCCGTGCGTTTAACCCGACCCATCACACGTTATTCCATCAGGCGCTTATTTACCACACACCCCGGCGCTAGCCGTCGGGGGGACGAACCAAGCTCCGGGCGATGCCGAGGACGACTCCCAGACGGCGACTGTTGTGCTTTATCTGGCCACGGAACCGTTTGACATTTGATTAATGCAATACAACTGTGACATTTAGACAAATCACGCAGAGCTCGGCAACACAATCGCATTACGGCCCGGCCCAATCTGCCTTAGACAATTAAGCTTTAGACTCAGCCGCATTCTAACAGGGCTCGGGTCAGAAGACAAGGCTCAAGTGTTGTTTGTGTTTGACGCTGCAGGAAAGTGTAAATAAGCTGTGATATGCACTAAAAAAATCTATAAGATTCCAGCTCTATAAGATTCCATATAAGGATATTTTGTTGTATTTACTAAATAAGTTAGTTAAGCCGACAAAAGTAAAGAATGTACAAAAAAGGAAACCTGTACCTTAATGTCTCCACAATTCCTCCAACTCCGTTACCATTAAACTAGGGGTTTAATTATCCCAATTATCAGTGCCGATATTAAGCATTTTTATGGTTATCAGTAATGGTAACCATAAAATTAAATTCTAATAAAAAATGTAAAAATGTGCTATTTCAGCTCCGATGATGCAGCCACTTCTCTGTACTGTAATTTTTTAAAGTTTTCCATATTTTCTCACTGCAACAAAATTCATTATTATCTTCCCCAAAACACCTTAACCATGTACCTTGAAAAACCCCAAAAAACTGTCCAGAACAAAGCTTCATTAACAACATCGGTTCATGTTTAGTCATAAAAGTGACGTCAAGATTCAAGATTCTTGAACTGTCCCACAGGCAGTTATACAAGCGGAACATATTGTGAAATCTGAGTCGGCCATGAGTGCAATAAAAAGAGGAGGAATATGAAACGGCTAAAACTAGTGATTTTTATTAGAAAAAATTACCCCAAAAATATTAGTTTAAATAGTATCTATCTAAAGAGTGTACAAATGTAACAGAACAGAGTATATATGAATTATAAAGTGCAGTATTTGCATTAAAGTTAAAGTTACATATTGTCAAGCTTTTATGTCCAAAAAGGCAGTTTTTCGGGAAATTGAAAAAAAACAATGTATAAGTATATGAACAATGTTTATGTTTTGAACACTTTTCATTCTAAAACTGTCAGGCCAATGTGAAGACTGGCCAAGAGAATTGTTTTATGACATAAAATAAAAATGACCAAAAATGGGGTTTCTGCCCAACAGAAACAATATGATCGCTACATTTGAAAATATTGCAGTTTCACAGGGTGCGGTAGCTACATGTTCACAGTGTGGTGGAGTTATCAATATTACAGCTGCAATATAAATTCTTTTTGTAATCAAGTATTCTATCTATGTTCTCATCGATTAATCAAGTAATTTTATAAATTATTCTAATAAAAACAGAAAAAGCACAAATCTGAAAATGTACAACCAATGGCTTTTATTCCCAAATGTTCCTTTTCAAAAAATGTAATTGAACCTTTACAGCCCTGAAAGAATTTACTAAAGCGATGGGCACTCGTTCTGGAATAAACACTGAAAATCTCTATAAATGGCTGTATTGTGAGTAGAACGCTGGTTGTTGTGGTTAGTTATCAGCTAAGGTATGAGTTAAGTCTGTAACAAAAGAGAAGATTTCACTTAACTGTCGTGTTTTAACGAGTAATGGTGCTCGCGCGCACGCTCACAAACACAGCACGTTTACAACGCGAAAAATGTCATTAATGCGTTCTTACGCATTTTCATTCTGGTTTTGTGCACAGAATATCTCACAAATACTTTGACATACAGAGGGATCAGGTCTTGTCTTGATCGTGCCACTGAAAACGCTGTGCGTCAGTAATAAGCGCCCATGTGAAACACAAACAGAGCGAGTAAAAAGAATTAAAAGAAGCTTCAATTGTAGAAAACCTGCCTCGACTGTCTTTTGTAATCTAATTATTTGAGCTATTGGAATAATCGTTTCAGCCCTAGACAATATAATAAACACTTTGTTTCAAATTCACTTCCAAAAAAAAACAGTGAAAGACTTTCAAAATAAGTAACATTTGGCAGTTATGGGCAAAAGTACAAAGACTTAACAGCAAAGCAGCAAAGATTAACAAAAGCATTGTCTGACTGCGGCACCTGATCACAGGAAATCAATTAAACGGTCATTCAGATTGAGTTAGAGGTTGAACAAGCCTGGACCTTCTGCCGTCTTTAAAGACCTAAATATAGTACTGAGTAAACATCTGGCCTCAAAGCTTTCATTTAAGATGCAATTTGGGTTCCATTAGACGGACGCTCCTTGCTTGTCATTGCGCAAATTGTGTGCAAATCTATACAAAGTGAATTAGTCCGTAAAGTCTCTGGAGCTACAAGCCAGTCTGACCTAAAGTTGCTAAAGTCGACATGAAAAATGAAAAATCAGCCAAAATTTACAGTCAAGAGTTGATTTCAAAGATCGAGGAGAACGAAAACTGCCACTTTCCCAACAAGCAAGCTTCTTCCATCTGTTAAGACGCTGGAGTAAATCGCTCAGCTTACGTTTGCACGAGGATGTGTCGGGTCATACTGGATGGGTCTCCTTATTCGGGGGTCTGAGGAACAGCGTCGAATCGAGACGAAGGACGGCGAGAGGCTCTCTGAGGGGCTGCGAGAAAAGCACGACCCCAATTCTCCTGCGACGAATAATCGAATCATTTACAAGTGAATAGGATTAAGCTCTATTAATGCGCTCATTGGTGCGGGAGGGGGTGCGACTGCGGGAACTAAAATCACAGACCTACTAACGGACCTGTAATTATTGTTCTTTTTGGAAGATCTGGAAGAAAGGAGGAGGTTAAAAGATCCTGAAGTGACCCTGTTTAAATGGGACACACACACAAACGCACAAGCTGTTTTCTGTCCAGCTGATGGTCGAGAAAACCCTGGAGCGGGTCAGTTAAACTAGTTGCTGCTGTGGTCATACACTTTTATTCGCTTCAGCTCCGGATGACGGCGGGACGTCGAGCGAGACAGTTTTTTTTTTTTTTTTACAGTGAGAGTTACTGTGAGAAAGTGCATGAGAGCATTTTATGCGTGTTCATAATTAATCTCGGCTCCCTCCGGGACCTGCCAGGACTTTGGCGGAGCGCAATGCCAACCAATCAGAACTAATGAGTAAGAATGCGTGAGTAAACACGGCTCGGAACAGCCAACTCCCAGTCGACTTCATCCCAGAGCTGCAACATCGTCAGCCGTCTTGGTGGAAGCAAGAAATCAGTTTGGATCGTTAGCCGCCAACTCCATTCCCATTAAACTAGGGGTTTATCAGCACCGATATTAAGCACAGGTGTAGGTCATTTTTCATAGGGGTGTGTAATAAAACGAATCGAATCGAATCACGATTCTTTCTCTGTTGATTCATATTTTTCAACTAATGTAATGGCACTAGTTTACTTTTTCCCTCACACAAGTTCAGCTCACCAGTCCTATAGATGGCACAATGCTGAAATCTGCTCGGACAGACCTCCTTCACGTAATCATGAAGGTAATGCAGTCATTATGCGTACATATGCATTACACTTAGTAAACTACATTTGATTCAGTGTGATCTACCACAGTAAGGCCTTGTTCACACAGACGTCTGAACTAGGCGTTTTTCTGGCATTCGTGGCGCCAGGTGAGCGCCAACTGAACGCCGACTGAACGCAGACTGTTTTTCTGCTCATTGGAGCAAATCAAAGCGTCCACAAGGACGTTCAGCAACGGCGTTCGGCCGGCTGCGCGCTCGGGTGGCGTCAAATAAACGCTGCATGCAACGTTTTCTTGGCGTCAAAATCCCGACGAACGCGAGGAAAATGACGCAATTGCGAACGCCAGTGATATGCCAGTGAAACGCCAATCGTGTGGACGAGGCCTAACTGTCCAGAACAAAGCTCCATTGACAACATCGGTTCATGTTTGGTCATAAAAGCGACATGTTAAGATTCAAGATTCTTGAACTGTCACACGGGCAGTTAGACAAGTGGAACATATGGTGAAATGTGATCTGAATCAGTCATCAGTGCAATGAAAAGAGGAGGAATATGAAATGGCTAAAACTACTGATTTTTATTTGAAAAATCACCCCAAAAATATTACAGTTTAAACAGTATCTAAAGAGTGTGCAAATGCAACAGAACAGAATATCGTCGCTGTCAGATGGAAATGTCCAAAATGGCTGTTTTGCAGGAAACTGAAAAAACGCTGTATATTCTAAATGAATGAAGTGTGTATATATGAACAAGCCGTTTTCAACTCTTTTCATTGGTTAAATATTTCTGTCAGTCCAGCGTGAAGACTGACCAATAAAATTGTTTTATGACAAAAAATAACTCAAAACAGCAATCTAGAATCAAATTCATCTATATATTGAATCGTGAATCGCTTATGAATCTTGAATTGAGTTTGAATCGAATCGTGAGCCCAAGAATCAGAATCAAGTCGAATCAAGCATCCCTAATTGTTTACATTGATAAAATTAAAGAAAGTAAAAATGTGCTACTTCGGCTCTGATGATGCAGCCACTTCTCTCTTTCAGAAGTCATCTCTCTGTGGTCTAGGTCAGGGGTCCTCAAAGACCAAGTCGTGCATCATTTTGTGCTGCATCGCACAGAAAGCATGACTTTTTTTTCCTAAATATGGTTATTTTTATTGACCATTGCAGTTCGCAGGATGTTTGATTTTGAAAAACACTTCCAGGTGGCGGTAAGGCAACTCACTTGGACAACAGGTAAAATATTTGTGTTTTGTTACACGTCTCACCCCCTCCTCCCCGCTGCTGGGGCCTGAAGTTGGGAACCACTGCTCTAGAGGAACGGGACGCCCACTGCATCATGTGATTGGGTAGATGTCACAAGTTCAGCCCGTCAACTCATAAGACTAAACACATACAAGCTGGGAGCTCCCTGCACTTTCTTTAAGAAAAGGTTCTCAGAATTAAACAAAAGCTCAAAATGGCAGTAACTGAAGCTTTGTGTCGGAGTAATTCCTGTTGTAATTTTCGACACAATTGTTAATTTTTACAGGAGAACTCTATCGGTTCAATACTGCTTCCATCAGTATCACCCCAAATATATCACTTGAACCGCTCTAAATCGTTATTTTTGGACAAAATTTTTGGTAAGTCTACTGGCCAAAAAATCTATGTTCATATTTGGGATAATACAGCTCTAAAATAGCAAAGTAAAAAGTAAGGCCATCCTAGTTCATGGCAACATGGAGCAGTTTAACCCAAACCAGAATGCAAAAATAAATGTATTTATTTGTGTTTTTACAACAGAGATATTGATTCAAAATGTAATTTTTCCTGATTGGTAATAATCAGTATCGGCTCTGAACATAACATATCAGTCAACCACTACTCAAGCTTGGCTTCTCTACCACTGTATCAGCCAACATCAGTGATGGTAAAAACCTCAGCAGCCATTTACGCCTTAAAATCAAGCCCACATCGTACACTCCCCACACACAACACCCCCCCCACCCCACTCCAGATAAAGATCTTCCCTTCTTTTTCACGCCGCTCCCCGAGGAAAAGGTAGCGAGCCATAAACTCCAGCGGTTATCGACTTGCAGAAACAAGGGTGTGATCGCATTCCAGCCCAACTTCTCCTACAGCCTCGAGCCCTCATCACAAGCGTTCAGCCCCCTCAACACTCACTCCGCACCAACCGCCCCGACCCTGACGTCTGATCAACAGTTGTCTCGCGCTCACCGGCCCGGTGTGTGTGTGTGGGTGTGTGTGTAGGTCTGACTTACCGAGAGTTGGTGTGAGCAGTGTGTTTGCAGTAAGGGAGAGAGAGTGGCTGGGCTGTGGGAGAGATCCAGCAGCCGCCCGAGCGTCAGACCACACCCCTGCTCTCAGGACAGGCCCACCCAGGTCCGCCACAACTTCAGCACATGAGAGTGAGAGAGTGTGTGTGTGTGTGTGTGTGTGTCGTTTTTCTCAGTGCAGACAGATTAGCACAATTAACTTCTCTCTCTATTTCTCTCCCTTGCGTCTTTATTCGTTCCTCTCACTCCCTCACTCTTTTTCTCATCCTTCCTACTGCCTTTCCATCTCTCTTTTCCTCCCTCCCACCTCCTTATTTTAACTCCCTCCCTATTTCCCTTCCTTTGCTCTCTTTCTATCTGCCTCCCTCTCCCTCTCTCTCTCTCTTTCCCTCCCTCCACCTCTCTCTTTCCCTTTTCCCCTCCCTTTTTCTCTCTCCTTTGCTCTCACTTTCTTTCTCCCTCCTTTGCTCTCTCTCCTTTACTCTCTCTCTCCTTTACACTCTCTCTCTCTCTCTCTCTCTCTCTCTCCCTCTCTCATTTACTCTCTCTCTCCTTCACTCTCTCTCTCTCTCTCTCTCTCTCTCCCTCCTTTACTCTCTCTCTCTCTTTTACTCCCTCTCTCTCTCCTTTACTCTCTCTCTCCCTCCTTTACTCTCTCTCTATCTCCTTTACTCTCTCTCTCTCTCCTTTCCCCTCTCTCTCTCCTTTACTCCCTCTCTCTCTCCTTTACTCCCTCTCTCTCTTTTACTCTCTCTCTCCTTTACTCCCTCTCTCTCTCCTTTACTCCCTCTCTCTCTCCCTCCTTTGCTCTCTACATCCATCCTTTGTTTGTTCTCTATTCGCTCCCTACTTTTGCTTTCTCTTTCTCACTCCCATTCTCTCTTTCTTCCTCCCTTGCTCTCTCTTTCCCACTTACTTCCTCCCACCTCTCCCTCTTCTCTCCCTCGCTCTCTTAGCTCTCTTTCTCTTTTTTTCTCCCTATTCTCCCTACCACCTTTCTGTTTTTTCCCTTCCCTTCTCTCTTTCTTTCTATCCATTGCTCTCTCTTTTTCCCTCCCTTGGTGTCGTTCCTTTGCAGTCATACTCTCTGTCCTTTACTTAGCTGAGCTAAGAAAACAAATGACTAATTGTCTTCCGTCACGTCACCTGCTCTGCTATTATAATAAGACTGTAAATCAGCATGCACACGTACACATGCATATATAGCGTTTACCTCGTGAGCAGGATAAACACGTTACATAGGGTGCGTATGACCAGCGGTGCCGTGACTGACCGGGATTATGCTTTGTCGCCTGGTACTCTGTGTGGACCCTAGGGAGTTCACCAGGGGTGTGTGTCTGTGTGGCTACTCGCAGTGTGACCTTCCTCCTCTACTTCATAATCGTGCAAAAAATCTGAGCCCTTAAGAAATCTAGAGTTGGAGAGTAAGGTGTGAGCACCTGACAACATACCAGCTGAGGCATGTCGCCTAAAATTCTTAAGCATTTTCAAATTTCTCAGCAAAATCTAATATTGACCCAGCAGTTGGAATTCTGTGATAACTTTTACACTTTTGGTGAGATAAAATAATAATTCCATTATGTTTCACATACATAAGTATCCAAGAAAAGTCACACTAGTCTACAGCATTGCTGACAGTAGTGGTGGGGTGGAGTTCCATAGACATTTTAGCAGACACTGCTGTGGAGCTGATGTTATGTGATTGCTGTTATGAGGTGGGCTCTGTGCCACTATATCATGGCTTAACAGTTTCACAACTCAATAGCAGTTTAAATTATTGCTCGTAACTCTAAGTGATGGAGGAAAAAGGGGGGAAAAGGCCTGGTCAGTGGTAGAGATGGGGCGATACCACTTTTTTATGTCGATACCGATATTGGCAAATTTGATTATCTTAACGATATAAATCGATACAGTCTACAGTCTTTTTTTAAACATAAAATACTGCTTTAAAAATATTTAAAATGTCTGAATACATGACTGAGATCATTGTTTATTGTAAGAAATGCTTGATTTAAATACTGTTTCCTAAAAACAATGCCAATAATTACACACTGCGTATATATTAAATTATTTGTTCTCAAAAATTGTCCGTTTAGAGATATAAATACTCCTTCTTTCTTATTGATTACACTATAACGTTATAAAATTGAAATACTGAAGTTTGTCATTTTGAACCAACTTAGACTATAAAATGAGCTGCTTTTGCGGAGAACTTCATTTCACAATCCTCCTGCGCTGAGCACGCGTTAGAATAAGCGATGGAAAATCTAAATAAACAGCAGAATTGTGAGTAGGGCAGCACAGTTGTTGTAGTTATTTATCACAACAACAACCAGCGTTCTACTCACAATTCTGCTGGTTGTTGTAGTGATAAATAACTACAACAACCAGCGTTCTACTCACAATTCTGCTGTTTATTTAGATTTTCCGCCGTTTATTCTGAAATCTTAACTAAAGTAGTAAACGCTGGTTGTTGTAGTTATTTATCACCTAAGATATAGTGTGTGTCTGTAATAAAGGGAACATTTTGACTGAACTGGAGCGTTTAGCGAGTAACGGCGCCCATGCATGCGCTCATTATCTGTGGCGTTTACATACATAAAAAATGTCATTTATGCATTTTGTCATTTACTTCTGTTTTAGTGCACGGAACATCTCACAAATACTTTCACATACAGGACAGTCAGGTCTTGATCTTCACTGAAAACGTTGTGTGTCACTATTAAGCCTCCGTGTGAAATACAAGCGGCGCTGCTCTAGCGAGTAAAATGAATTAAATGGAGCTCCGATGCTAGAAAAACTGCCTTGACCGTTTTTTGTAATAGAATTATTCGAGTTATTGGAACAATCATTTCAGCTCTATTTTACCGCAGTGCCACTTCCCGTGCATAACGGATTAAGCATGCACGCATTTACAGATCGGCTCCATAGAACGGCTCAATGCCGCGATACCCAATCCAGCGTTTGAGCGTTATAAGACCAATGCCGATCCATATCGGTCTAAATCAAAACGCACGCCTAAAACAACACAGAATCATGAATGAAGAAAAGTCAGGCCCATGTGAGGGTTGTGACTTAGAACTTTCTGCTTACCCCAAGGTTCACATTTGAATGCACCCAGAATGTAAGTGATAAAATAAAGGCTTTATGCACGTCAAGACAAAGAGGAGATGAAAGGCGTTTAGTGGTCTGCCGCCTCCATACGGTATTCAGCTTCCTGATGACAAAGTTACTGCCTCTATCGATTTGGAAAGTGAGTCTGGGAAAGAAAGAATGCTCAGATCACACATAGGCCAGGCCTTTAAATCAGACACCGTCATTACGGCTAATTGACACAAATGGCCTGTTTTGAGGATGCCGTTTGCTTAAATGAAATGCATGCATGTTAATGCGCTGCAGTAATTTGGAATTCTGTGGATTCATCAAGTGCAAAGTAGACATCCTGGTTTTACTCAGCATTTGCTAACATTAATGTGCTGTTGGTTAACATTAACAACTTCCTAATTTTGCAGCATTTTGAGTAGAGGCTATTTCAAAAGTGGCAGAGGAGCTAGAGACCAAAAACATCTCAAATCTGAGAAAAGAGAGACTCTCTCAGCGTTCCTAAATATAAGGTGCAAGCCTTTACGCTTTAGAAAAGCTGTGTGCTGCTGTATAAATGCAAAATTGGAAAGGGGTAAGGAAATAGTAATCTTATTGAAAATTTTTGGGAGTTGGTGCCAGCAATCTGATCACGTAAATCCGGGGGGGCCGGAGGACATGTCCCCAAAAAAATTTATTTTAAAAATCGCACTCTCTGTTATCCATGTAACATGTATACCTAAAATAATTGTGCTTAAGTAGAAAAAAAAAAAGCATAAAAATGCATTTTAGAAACAGTTGAGTTCCCCCTCCTTCCTCCACAGAGGTTTGGCCCACTGCCTTAGCTACAGTTCATCTCACCTACTCTACACACGAGTCAGGTGTGTGGCTGCAACTCAGTGTGTTGAACTCCAGTAAGTAGGTGTTTTATTCACTAAATCATGATTCTATCTTTAATGTAGCTGATGCAGGCTCATTCATAGAATTAGTTGCGGCAAACATGCTGATTACGATGTATTTTTCCATGAATCTGCTGTAATAGCTATTAAAATATTACTTATCTAGTTAACTTTAGCTTGTTTACAATAGCTTGTTGCATAGTGCACTGCAACTAACACGCTAAAGCTGTTTCCCATGCATTGTTTTATTAGTGACGACTTGGCATAATGTTAACTATAATGTTACATAAAGTTTTTCACTGTGGGGACATATCTTTATAAGTACAATTTGACTGTATATTTGTGTCCTTCAAAAATTGCTCATGAAATTTTATATTTATTGTCCCCCCTGCTGTTAAATGAAATTTCGCCCATGCCAACAATGGAGGATGAAAAAGGTAAACAGGAGAAATAAAGTCAGCAGTATAAAATATTTCCTTGAAAACATTACAATGTGGCAGTTTAATATTGCCCATTTGAATAAACAGGTAAAATGGAGAAATCAAGTAAAAAAGGAGGACTAAAGTGGTTCAGCAGGATGAAAAGGTGAACATTTCCCCATTAACAGCTTGAGCGCGACGTCCCCCGATACCGGGGGCAGAACGGGAAGGCTTTAAATAGTCTGTAAATGTAAACAAACATATGCATCTTGACATTACCGATAGAATCTGGTGTAAAAATCTCAAACAAATTCACCTTAACATAACTTACGATTTCCAACACCAAACACATAAATAAACAAAAAGAACAAAAACACTGTACGCGTCTCGTGAAGAAATCACAGCTGTAGAATCTATACTACTATATGGCTAACCACAGCGTACCGTATATATCATATGAAAGCAAATCAGAAGCTCATAGATTACACAGATGTAATTTGGGTTTTTTGCGAACGCAGTTTTCATGTTCTTAACGTATTCATCCTTTCAGAAGATAATTTACCTTTATAATGATATAAAAAAGCATCCAAAATATAGACACTGTGGTTGTTGAGATATACTTTTTATTTTGGGTATCTTTTTCAAACGAAATCTGTAAAAACAGTCTCAGGGCTTAACAGGTTAAGCCATGTACAGAGTTGAGTGCAAAAAAGTGAGAATAAGAAAAATAATTAATGAGGAGAACAATGTGGTTGGTGTTGCACCACAATCACAGTTTTAAAACATGAAAGCTGGAGTTGTTGCTGTTTAACTCTGAAATGGAAGGATTTTGGTAGGGCCTGTGAGAAATTATGTGAGCAAGGATTAGGTATCTCTTTTAACACAAAGGCAAGTAAACAGATTTTCTTTTCTGAAGTCTGCCTTTAAGGCAGTCCGCTCACATGAGGCCTCACAGCTGAGGCGGGCCGGAGGTGAAAGGCGCACAGGGCAGTCATGCAGTCTGCAGTACCCATGCTTTCCACATATTCCAGGAATTCTGTTTTTAAAGACCCCATTGTTGGACATAGTATTGACTCGCCCGACAATTAAATTAAAGCCGAACTAATTTCCTCCCCATACCGGTGACATCTGCTGGTTTATTGTGTCTAGTGACTGGGGATATTGTAGAATGTTTCCCGGAACTCAGGCTATACTTAAATCTAGTATGAACAATAGAATCTGACTGATACAGCGTTTTTTAAGACCAATACTGATTTAATAGGATTTAAAATCGCACAAGACATCTGTTTCTTTCCCGTAAAACAATAAAGTTTTCCATAACATTTAAATACTGTAGAAAAAAAAAAAAAATATATATATATATATATATATATACACACACACACTACCAGTCCAAAAGTTTAGGCCACACCTTCCCATTCAATGTTTATTCTTTCAATATCATGACTATTTACATTATGGAATTCTCACTGAAGGCACTAAGATAAGACCATATGGAATTATGTGGTAAACAAAAATTAATGAAAGTAACTTAAACATGTTTTATATCTTAGATTCTTGAAAATAACCACCCTTTGCTTTGATCACTGCTTTGCACACTCTTGACATTCTCTCGATGAGCTTCATGAGGTAGTCACCTGAAATGGGTTTCCAACAGTCTTGATGCTGAGCACTTGTTGGCCCTTTTGCCTTCCTCTGCGGTCCATCTCATCCCAAACCATCTCGATTGGGTTTGGTCAGAAATGACCAAATGAGCCAGGCCATCTGGCGCAGCACTCCATCACTCTCCTTCTGGGTCATATAGCCTTTACACAGTTCATTCATAGTTTTGATGCCTTTAGTGAGAATCTACAATGTAAGTCCACACTTGTGTCCACACTTTTGACTGGTAGTGTGTGTGTATATATATATATATATATATATATATATATATATATATATATATATATATATATATATATATGTGTGTGTAATATATATATGTGTGTGTGTGTGTGCGCATATATATATATATAGCATGACTTGTTTTATGTATTACTAATTTTAAACAGAAAATAATGCTTGAGAAAAAAATGTCTGAATACATGACAGATTATTCTGTTCTGCTAAAAGAAATACTTGACTTAAATACAGTTTTCTTAACTAAAACAAGGTATTTACTACACACTCATATATATACAGTATATATATGCTAAATGATTTATTATTAAAATAAATATATATATGCTAAATGATTTATTAATCAAAAATTATTAGTTTAAACACAGTTCTGTAAATTTGTGACGGTCCCTAATCCTGCGGCGCTAAAACCATCAGCAACACAGAGATTACGAGTGAGAGCTGGTGGTGGTAAGGAAATAAAACAGTATAACGGTGTGATTTGCTTTTTTGGGAGGTTGTAGTGTGTTGCGTTGCTTGTTCTGCTCATTGTCATATCAATATGTAGGAATTAGCGTGAATGCCGAACAATAAACCAGCTTTACCGCAGTAACACTTCCCATGCAGAACCAATTGAGCGTGGACACATTTACAGATCGACTCCATAGATCCACTCCATGCCACCGATACCCGATCCAGCTATTTGTGTCATTATCGGACTGATATCCCATATATATACATACATACATATATATATACAGAGAGAGAGAGAGATCTATATAGATAGATAAACTTTGAGTGACTTTGAGTGACTAATTATTTCTCATTGTGAACACACCACAGTACATCAGGAGCAGTGGGCAGCTAACAAGTGTAGTGCCGAGGAGCAGTGCTTGGAGACGGTACCTCGCTCATCAGTACCTCATTTACACCTTTCGCCAGTCCTTAGATTTGAACTGGCGACCTACCTGATCAACATTATCAACTGCCCCACATAAAGATGTTGATATAAATAGTCAAGAAGCAACTAGTAGTGTTTTGTGGCTGACCAAGCTGAGCAAGAAGTACACTTTCCAAAATAAAATAAAAAGTTATAATAAGATACACAAAAGACATACAAAAGAAAAACAGAATATTATGTATAACAGATTCTTACATTAAATAAATATAAGTGAATCTTGATTTAAAGCAGTATATATATTAAATATTTATTGTTTTGATTTATGATATACACTGATGTGTGTTTTTAATGGATTTGTTATATTGTGCATTTTGTTTCTGGCTTGGTCTAACTAACGTGATTTTATAAAACTCAAGTGTCTTCAGGCTTTAGGTCATTCACTAATAATCACACGCCCTTGAGCAGAGCAGGAGCCTGATTAATGAAATCGGCTGCTTCTCTGCTGGGTCGGAGCTGAAACCTGCAGACACCAGGCCAACATGACACGCACGACTGGGACGAGAACCTACTCACAGCCTGCAGGCGATGAGAGGATTAGGATTAAAGGAGATGTAGATGCTGGGGGTTAGTGTGTAAAAGCAGGGAGTCTGGTGGGAGTTGGAGGGGCATGACACGGCGTGAACTGAAACCCGGATAAAGCGCAGGACTGTTCTGTGAAAATCGCATTCAAACAGGGGGTGAGAGAGGAGAAAAGAGCGAGGATGAGAGTGAAAAGAAAAGGTGCGTTCACACCCAGAGCTTTTTCTTGGCAATGGCCACCTGACACTGACACACACACATAGTGTAATGAAGCAGCAGATTCATGCTGCGTCCCACTACTTTGCTGTACCAAGACCATTTTTGGAGGGTTCCCCACCTTAAAAAACACTACTGCTTATTGAGCCATTTTGTGTGCATGAATATATGTGAATATTTAGGTTTACCCAATGTTTTTGTAGTTGTTTGCAATAGAAATGAAAATCATTTCTGGAACCTTCACCAACTTTCCATGTACAGTGCTACGTATTAGAATTCTATCATCGTATACATATTAAGCGTACTAGTATGTAACAACAAAATGTCTGGCATATACGTGTTGTAATCTGAGGTATATATAAGATGTAAAAACGTAAAAGAATTAGTTTCACAGAGGTGGGCGATATATATCGATTTTATCGATTAATTCGAATTTAAAGTTCAGGACGATGTGTTTTATGAAAATCGATTTTATTACTTATTTTTACGCGCGGGCATAGCGGAACTCATCGCGGCGCCATCGTTCCTACGGGTAAGTAGAACACACAAACCCTGTAGCAATTCTGAAACAACATAACACAGCAACAGGGGAAAAGTATGGCGTCACATCGATTGCCAAAGTAAAGCGCCAAAATGGCTTGCTGCAAAAAAAAATTCACGAAGCGTAAGCTTCTGATCAGCAGCGTGCAAATGTGACACTGAGAACACAAATTTAGAATCGAGGTCTTGGCGGTTAAATGTGACCCCCCTCCACTCCATAATTGGAGCACTTTTTAGGGGTGAATAAACACCAGTTATAATATAAAACACAAGAATTCAGAAGAATAAATATGGAAAAACGAATTCAGGAAGAATCCAAGCCAGATTTAGGAAAAAACTAAACGGATTTAATGAGGGCCCTATGTACATATTGCAAAAGACATAGTGCTTATACATACTAATGGAAAAGCAGGGTTAATTAACATGCCAAAAGGTTTTGACCGAAATGCGTGCTTCCAAGCATAAATATTTTTCTGAATTTGTTCCTTACACAACTCAATATAATGAAACCGTCAAAAGAATGGGTGAGAGCTGGAGGAGGGTGTCGTATTATTCTGTCACCAACTGGCGTGGTTTGAACCATTGTTGCCATCTGTAGTTTGATTTTGAGTAGGGAGGAAAATCGTTAAATGAAAAATCGGATGTACTGTAGAAAAATGGGAATTTCATTTTAGGCTATGCTCGTAGCTCTGGTTTCACATTGAATGTGATAGAGCTGAGCTCAGGCGTTACAGTTTTTGACCGTTAAAATAGCATGCATGTAAAAGAGTATCTTGTAGTCTTGAGGATTCATCTTTTGGCAGCTTTTAAGCTGTAGTAAGAAAGACGAAGGCAATTCAAGACTCAAAGGCTCCTTTTGGATAAATTAATGCATAGAACAAGACAGCTCAGGCTCGCAGCAAATGAACTGACGGCCTCTCACACTGCTTAACCCAAAAACATTACAGTCTGTATAATATGCTACTCATCCATAGGTCTCCAATTCAGCTCATACTTTTAGGGGAAAGGGGGCCTCCGTATGTTTGCCCATAACTTTTTAAAAAATCTTTCACTGCTGCTTTCAGAATTCCATCGGCAACGAAGTGATTACTAGGGATGCACCGATCCGATACGTGGATGGGATATCGGTCCGACAATGACTCAAACAGCTGGATCGGGAATCGGTGGCATTGAACTGATCTATGGAGTCGATCTGTAAATACGCATACACACAGTTCATATGCATATAACTTTATTTTTTTGTTCAACATTTGCCTAATTTCTGTGATATAATGAGCAAACAAACAGCATAACTTTTCTAACCCCAAAATCAAATCACAAGATTATGTATTTTATTTCCTACCAACTCTTGCTTTCATAACCCGTGTTCCTGATGGTTTTTAGCACCTGCAGATCAGGACATACAAAAAGTATGAGGAACTGAATTTAAGAATAGTGTTAAAATAACATCCTCAAAAAATTATTACGTTTAGTGTTCCTAGCAATATTGGGTGCTATTTTTTAACTTCACTATTCAACAAAAATTGCACAGTAATACCAATGGATAATTAGGAGTTGTGAGTTTGGCCGTCCATCTTCCAGAAGACCAATCAAGATCTTAACTTTCCTAGCTTATATCTGTGCCCTGGTTCAGGAAAACAGTGTTATTCAGAGCGGTCACACTCTCGCAACCTTGCAGTTTGTTTACAAAAACGGATTCAAATGAAAAAGTAATAGCTGTGTGAGTGCTGACGTGTTCTATGACATATAATCACCTGCACACTGAATACCAGCTGTCCATAAACGGCTCAGGTGAATGATTCCAACACAAAACTTGTCATAGCTGTGCAAGTGTGTGTGTGTGTGTGTGTGTGTGTGTGTGAATAATGAAGTCATAAAAAATTCCTACAGTCGACTTCTCAGCTCTGACGGCAGAAGACCGGCGAGGAGCCAATATGCCTCAAATTAAAATCAAAATAAATAAATAAATAAAGAGCCACCAGCTTCTGCTTGAAAACTTGCTGGCTGTAAACAGAGCAGAGAAAGCATATTTCTCTAATAATAACCCATCCACGCCGCTAAAAGACGTATGCGTTAGCTAAAGCTAACGTTAGCGAGCGGGCAGTCGTTAGAATGGTGGCATTGTAATTAGAGAACAAATACCTTACTAACCTGCAAGCTTTCATAAGTTCAGTCAGGTTTTTACATCCATATTCAAAAGACTGCCTTTGTAAGTTTAAACTACATTTTACTAAAACTGGTTTAAGCGGCTACCACATAGCTGTATTTACATTTCTTGCAGGCAGAATTTTTGTGTTTCAAATATCCTTGTTTGTGATAACTGTCATTTTATAAATTCCATGCTTTATTTTTTGGAGGGAACTACACTGCGAGTCAAAAACGAGGCTCTGTACTTTTGCACATAACTATGGCAAATGTTGACCAATTTTCTAGATTCTCTCGTTTAGAAATATATTGCCCACCACACCTTAAACATGAAGATGCAACCCAGAGACTGCTGAAAAATTGTTTTGAGCAAAGTGTCACTGTCGAAGTGCAGCTTGGTGCCTGTGTCTTTGTGGAAGGTGGGCATTTTGAACACTCTTTGTAACTTGTAATTGCTGAAAACATGTGTTTGATGAATATCTCCATTTGGTTGCTTATTGTTAAGGGCCTGCGTCCACCAAGCACATTTTGTGCACTGAGAGTGGTCAAAACCTCACTTCCAGAGCACTGTCTCTGCACTAAATGGTTTACAAAAATAGTTGTGGTTTTGTTCCCTTCATTTTAATTAATTGTTAAAGAATCATTATAAAGGGGAAAAAAACAACTTTTGATTTGCTCCTGCCAACTTAAGTGCAACAAAACACCTAAAGCAGCAACTTTCGCCATAGGCTTTTAAGCTGCATAGAATCCCGGACATTTAAGGCTGCAGTGTTTCTTCGCAGACCATGTTTTCCTCTTTTGTTTGTCTCTGCTATTTGGAACTTCTGCCCTGTAACTTTGGCAACCACACCCACCTCGATAAGAAAACCTAACGAGCCCACAGGTCGAAGTTTCTACGGTCAACGATGACCATAATGGAGGACTAAACTCATCTTCATCTTTAATCTAACTTTGAAGGTAAAGTTCCCAAACCTGGCCCTTCCAGGACTTAGCAGACACCAAAAATGATGGGGCGGATGAGTTGCTCTGGCATAACTCTTGAAAAATTTGCTGTACAGACCACTCTCCCCCACTTACACACACACACACACACACATATTACATCTGATTATGCTAAATATACCAACATCACAACCAGTCCATCGCTATGGCAACAAATGTTTCATCAGCAGCACAGCCATACGTTGTGTTTAAGCATCCAGAGATGTGCAGAGGAAAGGTCTCACACTGGAGCTTACGATCAGCTGTTGATCATCGCTTTACTGACTTGATATTTGGCTCTAGAACTCTGTGTGTGTGTGTGTGTGTGTGTGATGAGGTAAGGCTGTTAGGGTCAGGGTGTGGTCAGTTCTGCAGTTTGTAAGAGAACTACATGGTCATTTTCAAATACTTGAACCCACAACTGCAGAACCTGTGTGTGTGTGTGTGCGTGTGTGTGTGTTGAGGGAGTCCTTATGGGTGCAGGTGTGTGTAGGGGGTTCTTGAGAGTGTGTGTGTGTGTGTGCGTGTGTGTGTGCTGAGGATGTATGTGTGTGTTCAGGGTCGCCCATGGGTGCAGGTGTGTGTAGGGGGTTCTTGAGAGTGTGTGTGTGTGTGTTGAGGGAGTCCTTATGGGTGCAGGTGTGTGTAGGGGGTTCTTGAGAGTGTGTGTGTGCGCGTGCATGTGTGTGTGTGTGTGTGTGGGGATGTATGTGTGTGTTGAGGGAGTCCTTATGGGTGCAGGTGTGTGTAGGGGGTTCTTGAGAGTGTGTGTGTGTGTGTGTGTGTGTGTGTGTGTGTGTATGCGTGTGTGTGTGTGTGTGTGTGTGTGTGTGTGGATGTGTGTGTGTGTTGAGGGAGTCCTTATGGGTGCAGGTGTGTGTAGGGGGTTCTTGAGAGAGAGTGTGTGTGTGTGTGTGTGCGTGTGTGTGTGTGTGTGTGTGTGTGTGTGTGTGTGGGGATGTATGTGTGTGTTGAGGGAGTCCTTATGGGTGCAGGTGTGTGTGGGGGGTTCTTGAGGTGTGTGTGTGTGTCGAGTCATATGGGTGCAGGTGTGTGGGGATTCTTGGTGTGTTTGTGTGTGTGAGGAGTCGCATATGGGTGCAGGTGTGTGGGGTTCTTGAGAGAGTGTGTGTGTGTGGCGATGCATGTGTGTGTGTGTGTGTGTGTGTGGGATGTATGTGTGTGTTAAGAGAGTCCTTATGGGTGCAGCAGGTGTGTGAGACTACTTGAGGTGTGTGTGTGTGTGTGTGGTCATATGGGTGCAGGTGTGTGTAGGGGGTTCTTGAGAGAGTGTGTGTGTGTGTGTGTGTGTGTGTGTGTTGAGGGAGTCCTTATGGGTGCAGGTGTGTGTAGGGGGTTCTTGAGAGTGTGTGTGTGTGTGGCAGGTTAGAAAGCGGGGGTAATGAGCTTGGGGAAAGACTGAGTACTAGAGGAGCTCCAGTAGCTCCTCCTCTCTCTCTCTCTCTCTCTCACACACACTCCTTCCTGTCTCTCCCTCTTCCTAATGACTCACTACCATCCTTCCATCCTTCCATCCCTCCATCTCTCTCTCTCTCAGTCACCAGGCAACTAGCACTCGCTCCACAGTGGAGTCGTAGGTGAGGCAGCTGAACGTCTTGGTGCTGTGTGTTCCTTGCAAATAACCCTGCTAAAGCAGACCGACCCCTGCGGCCTACCATCTCATCCCTCTCCCTGAAGGATATTCACAGCATTCTCCTAAATATCCTGTCAGAACAAGACCCCCTGCCACACACACATACACCCCCACATTTTACACCCAAGCGTGCTCTCTTCCTCTCCTGTCTCCGCAATAATCCACAACGTTTTCCTCTCAACCGACACAAAATGAATTCTATAAATCCTGCTCCGTCTCACACTTCTGGCCTTCGCCACTAAAAGCCCCCTTAAGACGCCCCCCACCACCAACACAAGCTTGCAGGCTGGGAAAGAGGTCGCCGCACCCGTCGCCAAGCCAGGCGCCCAGCGGCTCTCTTCCAGTGGTGCTTAATGAGTTCGGTAAATGAGCAGGTTAATTAATTATGACGTGCTGAATAATTCCAGGCGGAACAGGGTTTATCTTGTTGCGCACATGTTCTTCTTTTAAAACAGCTTATCTGCGAGCGGAGAGGCGTAAAACTTCCCGTGCAGCAGGGGGAAAAAAAATAACGGTGACAGCCGACTCGATTCTTTTCAGTTCATTCGTTTCCACCATTTCTTTTCTGGCCAGTCAGTATGAAGGTTAAGGGCAATTTTGATTTGAAATGCGGACGCACAAATTAATATGGGCTTTCTTCCGTCGTTGTTCTGCAGGCGGCGTTGGCGACGCTCTAACGCAGGCCTTATAGAGGTGGATGAAGTTTTAAACGGTTGTTCTAAATAAGGGCAACTCTGTAAACTTTCCCCATAATTTTGTAGTAGAAATGTAGCTTTTTACGTGATCTCAATGAGCAGTCACATTTTTATCCGGTTTTAATTCCACCCTGGTTTAATGACCGCTTCTCCCCTTACAGTTTTTGTGCTACAAACTTCATTCCCGTGCTAAAACGTTAGCCTCTAGCAGTGTGGGATGCTTGTAAGCGTTTTGTCCTTTACACGTTGACGCGTTTTGTCCATTTTTACACCCGTTTTTTTCTAGAGGTGTGAACCTTCACTGGTATCACGGATTGATTCGATTACGATCATTAAGTCAGCAATTTGATTCGATAAGATATAGCGATGCAGTCCATCCAATTTTTTGAGACTGGGCATGGATCCTGAAATTGAGCATCCATAGTTACTGGGGCTGGGTATCGTTGCACAGTTCCTGAATCGATTGATTCCGATTCACAGAGTCATGATCGATTCAATTCTCGATTGGAATCCATTCGATTTATTTAGGAATTTTCTTTCGTCAATACTAGTTTTCTTGGTTATAAAATAACTTGTTTTAAAACGAAGTGTTGGCCAAACTGTTGATTGATTTGGCGGGCAACTTCAATATATGGCTCTGTTGAACCGGTTTAGCGGTCCTCACGTTTTATAGCTCTCGCTAGCAGCGATTAGCAGTAGTGCATAACGCGGGAAGAAGATGCGATCGCGAATTTTTGTTCGATATACGTATTTTCAAAAAGCGAGAGTCGATATTGATCTGTGAATCGATTTTCTGAACCCAGCCATAGTTACTACTGGCACGTTGTTCTTTTAACTAGAATTTTTATGCTGCGGCCAGAAAATCACCAAGCCATGTCATTGCTGATGTAATCTAAGGGGCCTGGATATTTTTTATAAACACTTTTTTAAAAGCGTTTGGGCCTTTCGTTTCACAGGTAAACAGAGTTTTAGTCATGTGAAACACTTATTTTTTAAAACACCCTCCGAAGTGATGTTTTTCAAAACGACAGTCACGGTCGATACGTGTAAACGAAAGGCCCAAATGTATAAAAAATATATATGTATATTAAAATATCCGCTTACGTGTAAACAGTTGCTCGCCCTGTGTTGCCGTGGGTTTCCTCCGGAGTGCTCGTTAATTTATGATCCCGCATGCACTGTGGGTTAACTGGCGACTCTACACTGGCCCCATAAAATTAATGAAATGTCAGTGTGACGTGTGTGCGTGTCCTGCATTGTGTTGCGACGTGCCCAGGGCTGTTCCCCGCGCCGGTCCCCAGGTGGGATTAAGCGGTTCGGATAGCGAATGAATGAGTGAATGAATAGTGATTTCAGAATGTAAATGTAATGCAGTGCCGACACGGACCACCAGGGGGCAACAGACCGGCAGTTGAAACCCCCCCAATATTACTGATTAGTGAAAGTGAGTGATTACTTGTCATTGTGAACACACCGCGCTGATTGCACCACAATGAAATGTGACCTCTGCATTTAACCCATCCGTGGAAGGAGCAGTGGGCAGCTAACAAGCCCCGAGGAGCAGGAGCTTGGGGCGGTACCTTGCTCATGAAGTACGCAGTAGAACTTTACCGGCCCCAGTTAGGAACCTCGACCTTCTGTTCTTGAAGCGAACACCCTACCATCATGCTACCAACTGCCCCTTATGATCTGCCACTGCATCAATGCAGAATCGCCCACATCTGCATCGTGATGTATCAATTATGTGATTTAACTTCAACATAAACTAACAGAGCTCACATTTCGATGCTTTACTGTGCAGCCAGCGTTCCTCACAAAGCCAACAAATTCAATATGGCTCTTGACGTAGGCTTCTTCCTTATCTGCCAACCTCTGAGGCCCTCGTCTTTTCATGTATTTTCCCATTGTTCTCCCCCATACAAGGAACTGAAAGCTCATACTTTGGTTTTTTATACGTCAGTCATAGCGGTTTTTAATGAGGGGCGATGATGTTGTGGCTTTTCAGGGTTGATATCGATAGCGATTACTGCTAGTTAACGAGGCCAATAACCGATATTCGGGAAAAACAAGAAAATCTCTGTTAAATTTGTAATTTTACAAACCCCAAGCTCAGCTGAAACTCTCGTCTCTCCTCTACTCCTTCTCGGAGCTTCACGCTTCTTGTGGGTATTATTGACCAATGTGTGTAGTGACAACAAGGCTTCAGCGCTGATTGAATACTAAGTGTGACATGCAGCCAGCAGAGAGCGGTTGTGGTGAGGACATTAAATGAAGCAGCGAGTCGAAACCAAAGCGGCACAGAGAGAAGAGACGGCAGTGGAGCCACAGTAGCGCACCTACCAGAGATATTAAACACAGATAACGATCAACCGTTAGTTCTTATGCCACCTCAAGTCACCTCCTGAACACACATCTCAATCTGTTTTGAGCTACATTCATCTTTGTCTTGCTTTTTATGGGTCATAGATTTCTTCTGTCACTTCAATGCATTTGGTCAAAATTAACTCTCGTAGCTAGTTTTCACGTCACAGCCACAAAACTTTAGGAATAACGCTGACTTATTTTTGGAAATGGATCTCTATAGGTTACTTTTGAGATTTTCATATTGACGATACACAACAACTTTAACGGCGAGCAACAAAATTTGTGACCAAATTCCGCAATTTGTTTTTCAATTACAGGTCACAAAACATTCCACAAACGTGCCAACCGCTTTGCTCCAACACGGACACCTCGCACGATGATGCATCCGACAATTTTTTAGGTTTTGCAACATATTGTGGCTACATGTTTAAGGTGTGGAGGGACAGAGGAATTTTTGAAAAATCAGTCAGTTATCAGCAAAGACAGAGCTCCCACTATTTTTTTTGTCTTACACAAATGGAAAATGTTAAATGGCAGGACGGCAACCCATAGAGAAATCGAGAGAACAGAGGGAGTAGAAGGAGGGAAGTAAAGGATTAGAAGGGACCAACATAGATTCGCCGGAGAGATACTGAGGGGTGTAAGTGAGGGTGAGACGTTTGCTCACTAAGCTCAGACTCCTTGGCATTCTCTTTGGTTTTCAGGGAATAATTATTTTAAAGCTGGCAATTAGCTCTCGCCTGTCACCCCTGCTGGAGGGATGCGCCGCGAACCGGATGCGGCGAAAACAGCGTGGCAGGAAGACGAAATCATCGCGAGCGGACTTTTCGTTAGAAGCGGCGGTTTGGGGATTTTTGGGTGGGCGGCGAATTTCCTCGTCGCGGCGTCGGCAGTAGCGTTTATCGACCCAGCGCTGGAGGCTAGCGGCAGGAATCTGGCCGACATTGACACTAACACCGTAGTTATTGATCAGCGATGGTGAAGAAGCGGCTTAAAGGCTTTGCGGCCTTCACGCTCCCAATTTTATTATTATTGTGTGAAAAAGAAGCGCGGTGGGAGAACTCTTTTTGTAGTCTACATCATATTGGCGTCAGGGTTTGACGTGTTCAAAGGAGGGGTATAAAAATCTTAAAGGAGCGCTTTGAGCGGAATCCGACTAACTAGAAGTGACATAATGATAAACTCACGCTCACGCTAGAAAGCAACAAGTTGTTGATGCCGTCTGGGTGTGTTTACGGCGCAAAACCAGACTCCCACAAAAAGGCAAAAAAGGGAGGTTTTACAGACTTGGGAGGCTGAAAGTTGGGCTTGGGAGTTTCAGCATGGTGTTGAGACCCCTGAGTGCAGGTAATAAGGCCCCTCAGGTGAGCCCCGCGGTGGCAGGAGGGGCGCCAGCTGCTGAGGCGCTCTGTTGCTCTTCCTCCAGCAGCAACGCCAGGCTGAGACGCCGGGTTGCGTGTGAAAGAGGGGCATTTTGAACATTTTGAACTGCCACCCCCACAGCGGGGCACAGCGAGCCGAACCGAGATAATTACGCAAAGAGCAGTGCACCACGGCGGGCCGGAACATGGAAACAGCAGAGCTGCAGGAATCTCTGTCTCCCTCTTTCGCCGTTTGTGCGAATCCAGGGCCGGTAAAGTTACCACTGAGGTACTCATGAGCAAGGTACCGTCCCCAAGCACTGGTCCCCGGGCGCTTGTTAGCTGCCCACTGCTCCACAGATGGGTTAAATGCAGAGTCACATTTCGTTGTGGTGCACTATGTGCTGTGCTGTGGTGTGTTCACAATGACAAATAATCACTCACTTTCACTTGGCATATGAAAGTGTGGAAAATGTTTTTAAAATGAAACGGGACTGCAAGTCACGGACAACCTGCAAGTTCGCCGTGGACAACTAGGGGGCAGCAGACAGCCGGTTGAAAAGCTCTGTTATAATCGATTGTGGTCTGCCATTGCATCGATGCAGAATCGTCCACGCCTGTATCACGATGCATCGATCCTAGTGGAAAGAAGGGTGAACGTACCTTAGGGGATTTTAATAATGTTCAGAATTTATCTTCATTTCTCCTCTTTCAGATTTTCTTTTTTCATCTCTTCTTTTTTTTCTTCCTATTAACATTATTAATTCAGCAGCTCCTACTCACACAGCGCAGTTAGACATAAACGGTAAAAATATTGATAATGACATAAACCTTTAACATTTCTCCTTTTTATATTTTTTCACTATTTTTTTCAGCACACAGCAAACACAAATTCTCAAGAAAATGCCCCTCTATTTACTATTTTGTTCCTTTGTTTTGTTTTCCCTCTCTAACACACGGTCCAAACGCTATCACACCCGATCTCTCCCTCTCTCTCATCCTAAGATCAATCTTTCCGCAACTGGACATCTGTAGCTCATCTACTGCCAGGTCAGATGAGAAACCGACTTTAAAAGCTTCAGCACATTGAGGCTGTTCACACCTCTACATCCGCCAAGCAGGCCAGCCTCCCGGCAGCAGAGACGGCGTACGTTCTGCAATAATTCAGCACAAACATGCAAACAACTCCCAAATGCTTTCAGCAATCCATCCGTCTCCATGAGGCACAAATTTCGATCTTGGATCTTGCTGCACTACTTTATATAGCCCAGCTTGAGTCCGAGTGCTTCTACAGATAACCATCACTTGCAAACTGTAAAAATGGATAACGTGTCACTGTTAAGGTCCATTAATTCTCAGTGGTATCGTTGGAAACCGTGGTGCCACTGGAAGAAGATGGTGGGATAGTGTAAAGAAGAAGGAGGGATGAACAAAAGCTTTTCAACTTGGGTTATGGACAAGAACCTGAAATACAACTTCTAGATGCACTGAATGTTTTAGGCCATGAACAGTGCCTCTGAACTGTGGAAGTGGTTAAGTGCCAAAAAGTGGGAAGAAGGAGAAGTATGAAGACACGAAGAAGACATGCTGGAACAGCTGACAGCTGGGTCATCACAATTAGCAGAAACAGCTATGAACAGCCTATCATTTTGCTTTTTTAACATTGTGCCCTTTTATCCCTTTCTACGTTTTTGGCACACAGCAATCACCCTATTTCTCCACAAATTGCCTGTCTAGTTCAGCACTTTAAAAGAACATTTTCAGAGGGAATTCAGGACTGCAGAAATTAGTCCAGTACTATAACCACGGTGTGTCACTAACGTTGTAATAGCTTACCCTTGCTTTTATTGCTACAACATGAGAAATGAGAATCAGAGGTTCACAAGCTGTCAAAACTGAACAAGACATCTCCGTTTTATTCATTAGTGAGTAGAAATCACCTTCATCTCTTTCTTTATTGTTTTCTTTTTGAGTGGGCAAGGCTGCTTTGCTTCATTCAAAGTAGGCAGTTCCAGTGGGCAGTGCTTTTTATGTGATGACAAACAAAACACACACACAGGAGGTTTCTGGGGCAGCCAGAACAAATTATCTGTTTTCCCCCAAACTGCTGATAGGAAGATGATAAAATTCCTCGAGATTCCTTAAATAAACGATCGCCAAAATAAGGGTCTTGCTTTCATTTTCCCCATCAAAGGCTTCAGCGGTGCATCAAAAATACAATATAATAAAAACAATGAAAATGCCAGTGCAAATCCAACAAAAACACTGAATAATAGCTGAACATGCTTTCCTTGTCCTTATAAGGTTTGGCTCCACATAAATCAACTTTAAAAGCAGTAAGCAAATGAATTCAGCCACAATCTGCTTTGCCATGCCCCAGCTGTGTGTGTGCTAGAGGAAGTGTCACTTTGCTGGTTGTTTTGAGAGGGAGGCGATATCACGAGACGCTATTCAAATACTGCGCCTGTGACGTCAGATACTTCGGACGTTTGCTATGGTTTCTCAGTTATGCCCCGTTCTGTTTCTGCTCCACATCTACAACACAAACTCTGCTGCTCAATATAATAACACCACCAAACCTGGACAATAGACTTTCCAATACTAAAGTTCTCAAATACAGTATAAACATATCTACAGCTCTGGAAAGAAATTATGAGCCCACACCATATTTTCAAACTTGCATTTTTTTATATCTATGACAACTACTCCCATGTGCAGTACTTGTTGAATTTCAACACCACAAAGTCCTGATTCTGCTTAATGAGGATCAAATTTATCTGATCAAACCTCGCAAATTTAACAAAAGTTTGGGGATCAACTGCTGCAATGCTAAATATCTTATTAAAACAGGATGGATATCAAAATGGTACGCATAAAAACATTTCTAATACATTCCACATAAATGCCATCAAGACATATTACGCAGTTTGCAATACAGTTTGTTTTATTCAGTTATAACAACCTTTTTTTTGATCAGTAGATTGTTTTCTGCAATATACATGTCTGCATCATTTAAAATTTAGAATGACATGTGGTCAATCGTTTACAATAAAATATCAAATATAGATTTTACATGGCCACATGATGATTTATTGTTAAAAAAAAAAAACTCCTCTAAATTTTTTTCAGAGCTTTGTAGTACCTGCTAAATTATTTATTAAGGTAACGCTATCCAAAATAATGGTTTCTGCATACTGTGCGTATATTGATTTTCAGGGGGTTGCCATGACCCAAACCCCTTTTTTATTATTTATGGCCTAATTAGAAGATTTTACTCTCTTTATAATGAAACAGTGGGTGGGTTATTATTATTTTTGTTGTTGTAAACATATATAAATGATATAATGTTTTGTAAAGCATTATTTGCAAATACAACTATTTTGATATATTGACTTATTAGGTGTACTTAATTTCTTCACCAAACATGGATTTTAAAACTGTAAAGTGAAACATAGCATTTTAATAGCATCTGATCAAAAAAATATCGTGATTTGTATTTTGAGTAATATCGCCCAGCCCCACTTCTGCATCTTAGTGACTAACACACTCCACTCGTTGCAGCAGCGACGCTCCAAAGTTCCCTTAATGCAAATCGCCACGAAGCCTTTAAACGCGGACGGTGTGTGTGTCTGTGTGACAGCGAGAGAAATCATGTGCATTTTAGACGTTAGTGCTGCATGAATTCAGCACACTCCATGAACGGGATTTTTAGAAATCAAAGCGGGATAAGTTGGCAGGTTGCGGGGCTGGAAGGTGCTGCGTGTGAATGCCGCGGTTTGGGACACAGCCCTTATGACTCACAGTACGCGTTCCATTTTGGCGCAGCTCCCTAACTAGGGAACGTTTGCTGTGTCCAGAGATGAAGGTTCAAGAATACATAAAGCCTTTTACATCGACCCAGTTTTAAAGACATTCTAGTTTTTTTACCTCACATATTGTGTTGACAGATGATTATGCCTTAGTATTGTTTAAAGAGACTATAAAATGTTTATTATAGACTTAATGTATCCTTAAGGACAGTCACCTAGATGTACTATTATGAATTCTATGAAAGTTGAAACCTGGCAGACAAAACAGCAAATTTTAGAGATAAATTTGTCACACGCTATGAATCTCAGTATTACTCTGTCCTTAATATAAGTATTATTCTCACATGGCATATTTCGTTCATTGCTTAAACTTAGGCAAAGTTGTTAAATTTAGCTTACTATGTTCATCATTTGTGTAACTTGACCAGTGCCTCTGTGGTGCGGGGGCTTAGATTTCAGTGGTACCAATGGGGTTTTAGTGGTTTTATCTCTTTTTTTTGTAGCTAAAATTACAATCCTGCTTAGTATATATAAAATGCAAGTATGCATCTTGTTAACCGAGGTCCAGAATTTGGTGCGTTGTAATGATTTTTGGTGTTTATAATGTGAGCAAGGTCCCTCAGAAGAAGCTGACTTCTAAGCTAGCTGCTCTCAGAATGGAATTCACCGTAGTCTCCGGCGATCCCGGCGACCAAACGAGGAAAATGTCGCCAAATTGCACAAATTTGACCGGCGTTCTCAGCGCAGGTGAATGCACTCGCAGTGCAGTGTGTAAAAACTGTATTTAAACGCGATACTTACATCTCAGACGCAGCAGAGTTGGCTCGGGTTGTAGTAGTGGTGGTGGTGGTGTGTGTCAGGTGTGTGTGTGTGTGTGTGTGTGTGTGTTTTGCGCCTCAGCCCGTGCCGCTGCGCCGCTGAAACGTCTTCATCCCGCCGGAGCTGGAACTACCGCGCGCGCCTCTCTGCTTTAACACGCGCTCTGCACGCGCCAAGCCGCGCCTGCACGAGTCGTGTCGGTTCGAGTCTCTCTCTCTCTCTATCCTCACTCTCACTCTCTCTCTCTCTCTACTTCCACCCCTCTCTCTACACCTTCTCTCTCTCTCCATCCATCCCCTCTCTCTCGCTCTTTGGGTTTGCATGCCAGAGCCAACCGGGTCCTAGCGCCTTTACCCCCTTGTTGGCGCACACAGAGCAACAGGTTGCACATCGAGTAACTTCTCTACTGTCTTCTCTTCACTGCTAAATGTAGCCTCCAACGTCTCAGGAGTCTGATTAAAGATCCTTTCAAAAGATGAGGCAAAATTGAAAACAGCTCGCTTATTGATCAGGGGTCACACGAGATTTAACAACCAAGTTCAATTAGGGATTTGATGGCACAATCACTTACATAGCATATATTTTAGGCGCTATTTTCATACATATACAAGAAAAATGTGATTGTGCTCCAACAGTGTGTTAACAGCATTCAACACGCAAGAGTTGATATAATTACACCATATATCATTTACAAGAGCAATATTGATTGTATTAGACGCAAGTCTAGTACAGACTTTTTCGCGTAGTTTTTGTTCCTTTAACTTCGTCCATTTTCTGAAAAGCACACTGATCATGTCTTAACATTTTCAACTCATTTGAGGAGACCCAGGCTATTGCATTTCTAGTCAACTGCAAAACTGCAACCTTTTCCTCTACGTTTTTCGAGTTTAAAACTGTAATTGCCTGTTTTGGCCACAGGGAGGCGTCTTCATTTAGGTTGTCTCCTGTTATGCACACTCTTTAGGTGAACTTTTATTTTTCTTGTGGTTAGTCCGTTTCTGACATGAGCTTAACATTAATTCAACAGCTCATAGTTTGTAAGAAAAAATAAATCATGTAATTTTTTCAGGAATTTCAGGTTATATGGCAGGAACGGCGCACCTGTACATGTAAATAATAAATGCTGTTTCTTGCACATTCACATTCCTTTACATTCCACAATATCAGCCTCATTATTATAGTTAAATTTCTGTACGTGCACAGAATATACTTGCTTTGTGTGTATTTGGGGTTAAAACTATGTTGGTAGATTTTCCCAATAATATCAAGCTATTTTAATACGATTAATATTATTATTTTGTTGATGACAGACAAACATGAGACTTTAATAAAGTGGCTTAGTAACACAGATCATTGTGTTCATTCACAGGCGAAACGTGTGATACGGAACATTTCAACATCAGGCCTGGTTTTTATGAACAAGGAGTAAGCCTAGTCTTGGACTAAATTAGCGCACTAAATGGAGACTGACCACTGAAACTCAAAGCTAGTCTAGGTCTAGGCTTAGTCATAGTCTGGGAAATTGGCCCCAGGAGTTTTGTTGCCCTTTAAGATTTGAGTGTGACCACGAGATTTTAAACCATGAGTCAGAGTTTGATCCGTTAAACGTGCGTTTAGTTAAAATCCTTACCAACTTGTGATTCATCACCAATTATTCTGACCTTTGGTTTAATGCGAGAAGGTAAAAATGTTGGTCGTGTCAGATGGAGCTCAGCTGTTGTCATGGATACTGCAGTTTCCTGCGCCAGCAGCAGGGGGCAGAGTGGAGCGGTCAGGGGCGAGAGGCGTGAACACAATGATGCGCTGTGTTGTATAAGTATCCTGCGTGGGGTTTTGCAGGATGCTGTGGACCTCCTGCTTGCTGTAAGACTACCTACCTACACACACACAGTAGTCCTGAGCCCATGTTCTGAGCAGCCACTGCAGTGTGTGTGTGTGTGTGTGTGTGTGTGCCCTTTTGTCATTCATAGTCTCCATGGAAACATTAGAGGAACCCAAAGCCCTTTAGTTGTTTATCAGCGGCCAATTAGCTCCCGGAAAGTGGGAAAAGCAGAAATCGGCAGCTCTCTAAACCCTCCAACACTTTCTTACAAATGTTTAATAGGTAATCAGACAGTTTAGATGAACAGAGAGGTGGGACTACTGTATTTTAAAGGTGGAAAAATAGAAAACGCATCAACATGTCAAAACCCAACAGTACCTGTTAAGATTGTTATAGTCTTGGCATAAATATGAAATCTGAAATCTTTATGTTGGAAATAAAACAATTGCTATTTCTTTAAAGAACTGACTGGACAAGATGTGTCTGTGTGCAGTCCACAGACCCAGAGAGACACTTGATTGCGTGGAGTGTTTCACCTTTTATTGTTCACGCACCATTATTCAGTAACTAAAATCTGCTCATATGCTATAATTCAAGAATCACTTATGCTCAAATTGTTTGGCTCACTACAGTGATTAAGTGCCAGAATTTTCAGCATTAATATTTCTCTGTTGTGTGTGCCTGCATTTATTTGCTTGTGCATCAGTTAATTATCATATTGCCTTACTTTAAGTAAGAATGCATAGAAAAAGTGTTTGTGGCTATGTGTCTTTTACTGTACACTCACAGTATTTGCAGGTTTTTGATATGCACAGCTTTAATAAATTATTGTGTGCCAGGTTGACTAAAAAAATCGATTCTGCATTCTATCAATGCATATAATTTACTGTATATTTAATGTACCCTTAATGACCAGCAGAAACAAAATTCTGTAGATTAATGTATCAGCATTAAATGTATTAAATGTTCTGAAATCTGTAGATACTCTGCCTAAGCACAAATAAATTACTTAATTGAAGGATAATCTGCATCAGTGCATTCAAAAGGAAAGCGTGCACACAAACACCAAGTGCTGAGATTAGAGGTGATGCCATCACGCTGACCCGTCTCTTCATATACAGTGTGTAAGTTCTGGCTGTCAATGTCTATTCACTTTGAGTAGACAAGTCCCCTAAAGGGAGAATCCACTTTCAGGACTGACTCTGATTAATGCTGGCTTCTCTACACTACTTATTAATGCTTCACTACTGTTGTGGCTTATTATGAAAGCTATATAATTTTAAACAGCCAGTCTACATATACTGTTTATAATTATATTATATTATAAACACAAAAAAACTCATTCTAACCTAGCCATGATGCAAAATCGGCTTTTAAAGCCAAACAAAGCCTATTTTAAATGTAAAAATCATACAGCAAGTGATCAGTCACTAAGGGCTAGTTTCTTGAACATGGATTAAGCCTAGTCTTGGACTAAGCTATAGTACCAATAGAGATTTACCATTCAAACTCAAAGCTAATCTAGGGCTAGGCTTAATCCACGACTGGGAAATTGGCCCTGAAAGTCAAAGTTAATCTAGGGCTAGGCTTAATCTTAGACTGGGAAACTGGCCCTAAATGTCTTTACAGGAGACTCAATAAAGAATCCTCAATTGCTGTTCTCATTAATACAAAACAAATAGTGTCAAAACTGACTAACACCACCACTGCCAGCCGTGGGCAAAAGTTCTTTAAAACCTAAAATATACCTAGAATTAAAATGAAAGTGCATTTGGTTATATTTCGCGATTAAAAGCTCAGGTGAAATGGCATTAATAAGATGTGAACTGTATCGTAATTAAAGCATATTGGGCACATTAGTCATCATGGGAAATGCTTTCACTAATTGTAGAAACCCCATATACATGTAACAACAGATACAGATGTTTAATTTGTGGTCAGTTCTATATGGAGTGAGATCACGGTCAAAAACGTAAGAGCACAGATATGTTTGGAGTGATCTCCATCCATAGTTTCAGGTGCATCGCCTTGCTTTAAATGACCCCACACGGTCTGTGTAATGTAATCATCAACCGCATGTAAATTGTTCCATCAGGAGAGCACACTAGGGGGCGTTCGGGTACCCCTTGTACTTCAAAACCAGTTTGTAATGTCTGCCATGTCTGTTTTCTAAATGAGGCTCCAGGAGGGCTTTGCATTCATACATATTGCACAAGTTAAGCAAACAGTGAACTTAAAGTAAACCGAAATGAGACCACCCCTATCAAAATGGTCTCAGTTTGTTTTGTTTCAAAGGGGTCTGAGAAAAATATAGATATAGTCAAAAATGCAGATTAGCCAAGCTGAGTTCGTTTGAAAGAGCAAGTGTTAAAACACCATCTAAGACCAATCTTAATATGTACATTACTAAAAAGGAGACATAACCACATCAGGACATGCATGGCAACAGACTACCATTCATTCATTCATTATCCGAACCACTTAATCCCAGCTGGGGTCGTGGGGGAACCAGAGCCCATCCCAGGAACTCACAGGCGCAAGGCGGGGAACAACCCTGGGCAGGTGCCAACACACTACAGGGCACATGCACACTCACACAATCACACTCACATTAACACCTTACAGGGCCAATTTAGAGTCGCCAATTAACCTATACTGCATGCTTTTGGACTGCAGGAGGAAACTGGAGCACCCGGAGGAAACCCACACGAACACAGGGAGAGCATGCAAACTCCACCCAGAGAGGCCCCACGACCGACCCAGGGCTTGAACCCAAGATCTTCTCGCTGTGAGGCAGCAGCGCAAACCACTGGGCAACAGACTTATTCATTAGTACAGTATACAGATTTATGATTATACCTCTCACTCAGCAGTTTTTTATAACAAAGTGGACCAGAGAACTGGAGGGGTAAAAATAATTCAATTATATTGTCAGTTTCAACACAGTGTCACTGAAATCAACATTTTGCACATCATACTGCAGTCTAACCATCCCAAATATGTTTAACTTTCTTGAACAAATGCTCGTGATATTGCCACGAACCAAAGACCCACGTTTCTGACCTCAATGGGTGACAAATCTTTAGTTATTCTTTCGCACATGCAGAGATCAAGATGAATTCCAGTATCATAAACTACAACAAATCACTGAACTTGGCAAAAACCTCATCATAGTTCCAAACCTTTTAATTGAAGGACTTTATTGCTTTCAGACTGAACGTCACTGAAGAGGATCAGTGATGTGTAAAACAATCAACTAGATAGAAAATATGCTTGATTCAGTCTATAATTTGCAAACTTTTTGCATATTCTTTTCTTACCAAAACCATATTACATGGGCTTTCTGTTAGTCCCGCCAATAATATAGACTCATCTCAAATTTATTGGCAAAATATTGTGTAACATTTCTTTTTAATGTCATTTGGATAAATGTACTTGAAAACTTGAAGCAGTTTTGAATGCATTAAAAGGTCCTGGGACTAAAGTCATGGTTTTACTTTTTGACAACCTGAATGACGTCCTCGTGTTCCATAACATGCGTCAGTCCCACTCGCTGAGGGCTGTATTTTGTGCTTGTTCCCTTTAGAGTACAGAACAAAGGTAAGGGGTCATGAAGACAGTTTACAATTCCCAGCTACTCAAAGATAACAATGAAATGTATGAATCTCCACACTTACCCAAACGAGCGCGTACTTGAACTGGCTGGCTAATGTTCGATGAATTCGGTGGCACTGGAAAAAAAACCTAAGAGTTAATTCTATGAGTTGTCAAAAGTTTGGATCAATACGGTCTTTCTGAAATTCAAACCCATCAAGATTCAGACAAAGACTGCTCTTAAGACTTCTGTTAAGCTCTCATTTATTTATAAATGCAAAAAAACCAAACCACTGAATAACACTGAGCCATACCACGTGTTCTACTGATGCACCTCTCCTCATGATGATGGGGTCACCAAAATCTGGCCGTTCTATTTGCCAACAAATGAAAAAGGAAGTAAATCAATCAAAAATAAACTAATTATTAGTTATGAAAAAGAAAACTGTGAATTTGGGACTTATTGCAAAAGGACAAAATTCAAAATGTGACAAAGTACTTTTTCTGTTCGGATATAGACTAATTAAACACCACATAAATATATTCAATAAGATTCTTCAGAAGCATTTTGTTTAAATATATATATGAGAAAGTGTCAGTATGTATAATATATTACCTCCTCTCTTCTTAGTGTACAGGCAGATCAGAGCTAGATATTCCCACAGCTGCTCCAGGAGGTAGTCTAGATTGAGTTTCATTCCACAGCTGATGACCACACTGTTGGGCCGACGGGCGAGACGGTCAACTTCCTCTATTGAGATCTGGTCCACTTTGTTGTACACCTGTGCACAGTCCCAGAATACTCCATTAATTGTTCAGAGACTTGTTCAATGTTTAATGCAAGAGTTACAAACATGTACTGTAGTGGCAGACTGCTACTCACATATAAGCAGGGCATGTAGACTCTGTTGCCCACTATGACATCAATAAATTCGTCAGATGTACAGTCTTCTCTAAACAAGACCTCAGCATTGAAGATTTCTGAAGATTGATGTTAAGGTAAATGCTATACGTGTGTAAGTGTGTACAGAAAGGTCTGTGAGAGTAAAGCTGATAAAGGATACTGTACTCATGGAGAATGAGTTGAACAAGCTTCTCGGAACAATGTGTGAGGGGCACTGTTGAGTTGAAGGACAGTCCGCCACCTTTTTTGGGCTGAAGGTTGAAGGTGCAGGTTACAAGACAAAATTCACTGCAGTAATGTCAGATTAAAAATACACTATTTACAAATACATTTTCCCTCATGAAAACAGAGGAATACATACCTTAAAATAAATATTGGGTTTGCATCTGTTGAGTCTAATTCCAACTGATTCAAGTTCTTTTTCCAGAAGTTCCCTTAAAGAAAAGAGATGAATTATAAGTCTGCATTTCATGAAGAAAAATAATTTATAAAAATGGGGAAAAAAAACACTTACCTTTGAACATCTCCTTTGGTTGCATCCAACATCATAATGACCACATCAGCAGTTCTGGCCACCGCTATGACCTGTCTGCCTCTTCCCTTTCCTTCAATGTCAACAACTTATTAGAATCAGGAAATGTTGTGCAAAGTAACTGAATGGTTTTTGTATTAACCTCTAATTATTGCATACCTTGAGCTGCTCCTTCAATGATTCCAGGCAGATCCAGCAGTTGTATGTTGGCACCTTTGTACTGGAGAAAATAACAAAATAAATAACTATCTAATGATTTTTATATTATTAATAATAATTTATTACGTGAATGTACACAAAAATAGCAGCTACCTCTATAACACCTGGGATGCAGGTCAGTGTTGTAAACTCATACGAAGCTGCTTCACTTTCCGTCGATGTCATTAAGCTTAGAAAGGTAGACTGCAAAAATCCCACACTATTAATGTAGATACACACAACTGCATCATAGGATGACATCAATATACAACGCAAGCTGACATTGTTTACCTTGCCAACTGATGGAAAACCAATTAGAGCAACTCTGGCATCTCCAGATTTCATAACATCGAAGCCTTCACCTTTGGCTCCAGCTGATTTGGAGGGCTCCAGAAGCTGGGCTCTGTACTTGGCCAACTTTGCTTTCAGCAAACCAAGATGGTATTCGGTAGCTGCAAATACATTTACATAACAAAATATTAATAAAGTAATAAATAAGGTTAGAAGCTTACACATTTAACACCAATTCTTCCAATGTTGGTTTTAAATTGTAGGACTGTTCAGACCAAGTCGGGATCGTAAAATGTCAACGTAAATCTTTTGAAAGTGATGCTACAACTATATACTACTTGATACAACAGGACACTCCTCCCAGTTTTCATTCTCTTAGAGTAATAAAGAAGAGAAGCTGGTGTAATGTTACAATAGATCACTGGCTTCATCTTTGACAGACAGAGCATTCAAGTATTACATGAAGTTTGATAAAGGATGACACGTCTTCAGAACAATTTTCACTAAAGAACTCTGACGCTTCGTCAAAGAATCTTTGCACCTTCTGGACGTAAAGCAGTCACAACGCAGCAAAACGCAGCTAGCTACCTTTATTCTTCTGTGTCCGAGAGATTTCTCTCTCAATCTCGGCTATCTTCTCCAGAATCCCCATCGTCACAGAAGTGCGAGATCTTCACAACTGCACAGCTTGCGAATTTGACAGCCACAAACCGTGTCACAAGTTGGAGCTCAGTGTAACTCACACGCAGTCCAATCCAGTTGCACAAGCTAGCAAGTTAGCAGCGGACCCTAGTAAAACTACACAACAAAGACGCTCATTTACATTCATCAAATATTTCACAACGTACAACACTGGGCGCTCCGTGCGATGTTGACATTCAGGCAAAAACGAGCTGAGACGCGAATAAAACAGTTTTGAACAATCCGAACTCCTCAGCATGCCCTGGGGATGACGTAGCGGAAGCGGACGGTGTCTTGCACAACATCGTCCGGTGGAACATGGTTCCGTAGACACGTAGTTCCTACCCGAAACGTTACGTCAAATACACTTTATAAATGTTAAACAATTGGACAGTTTTAACTTACATTATGTTTTCTCACTAATGCGGTATTTTCAAGTGAAAAGAATACCTTTTTTATTTAGTGTTTCTTAAATGGAGTCATGACAGATCCGCTGATGCAAAGCTAACGTAACTCTGCAGTTGTAGTAGCTAACAAGCTAACAGTTAGAAACATGGCAGCGTCGTCAGGGTCGCAATATTCAGAAAATAAATCTACCGGTATGGAGGCTTTTACAGTCCACTTGCCTGGTAAACCGTCTGAGGAAAGTTCGAGTAAAGACCAAGGGGAAGCTGCAGGTTCTAAAAAGAAACCTTGTAGAGCGTGTACAGATTTTAAGTCGTGGATGAAAGTTCAGAAGAAACAGACGACTCCTGTCCCAGCTCAGGTGAGCAAAAGGATGAAGTTTCCATGTGGAGGAAGCAGTTTGATCTGATTGTTATAAGGGATATGATGATGAAGGATAAAAATGGAAAATAATGGTCAGAGATTGCTGAGGAAAATGCAAGTCCTTTGATGAAATCGATTAGAACCCTGGATCAGATGAATGCTGGGTTTAAGTTTGGACTAAGTGATGTCATTTATAGCACAAATACATAATAAGATGTGGAATTGATTCCCCATCTTGAAGTAATTATAATAGATGTCACAATATTCTGTTCACAATCCATACTTCTAAAGATTCTCACTTGAAATCCATCTTTATTTTTGTGCAGCTAGGTTAGATCAACTGGGCTGTCTTGAACCATATGTGTTGGAAGTTAGTTGGATCTGAACTAGAGATGTAACCGATCCGATATCGCCTTTATTACAGACACAAACCATATCTTAGCTGATAAATAACCACAACAACCAGCGTTCTACTCACAATTCTACAGTTTATTTAGATTTTCCATCGTTTATTCTGGAACGCGCGCCCAACGCATCATTGTGAGGATTGTGGGAAATGTAGTTCTCCGCAAAAGCAGCTCATTTTATAGGCCAAATTGGTTAAAAATGACAAACTTCAGTATTTCATTTTCAATTGATCACATTTTTTTCAATTTTATAATGTCATAGTGTAATAAATAAGAAAGAAGAAATATTAATATCTCTAAACGAACAATTTTTGAGAACAAATAATTAAGCATATACATGTGTGTGTAATTATTGCATTGTTTTAGTTAGGAAAACAGTATTTAAATCAGGCATTTCTTTAAGCATAACAATAATCTCAGTAATGTATTCAGACACTTTAAAGCATTATTTTATGTTTTTAAAAAACTGTGACTGTATCAGATTTGCATCGGTATCGGCAGATATCTGAATTTACAATATCGGTATCGGACATAAAAAAGTGGTATCGGCCCATCTCTAGTCTGAATGGGTATAATGTGTGACCCTCCACGGCAAAACCAGTCGCTTGTCGCAACGCAGGTTTCTGAGAAAAACCACCGTTTATGTTGCGTGGGGTAAAATTTTGGATTTTTTGTTTTTAGTGTTTTGAAACAGTGAAAGATCTATACTGTACTGTTGTCAATAAATTTCGCCGAAAAACGTACCCTTTCCATCCTAAAAACGTGACTTTCTTGAGGTGAGGAATTCAATTTCAGCAGAATGTTAAAAGTTTCGGTTTTGCCCGCTCTACTCCAATGTTTACGGTAAATCCACTCGTTGACTAGCGAGTCTCCCGAGTTCAGTTAACCTAACGCAGGTAGGCTATCCGTGTGGCTGTGAATGCAGCGTAGGCTACCGTAAATACAAACGTAGCTGCGACCGCACCAAGCGTCTGTGAGTGCTACGGCGATAGTCAACTTCAAAGGTGGATTTCTCCGTTTCTCACTTGGCGTGACAGGAGAAACCCGACTCATTTGAATGTTGATATCTCAGTCATATGTCGTCCGGTTTTGCCGTGGAGGGTCACATATCCAGTTTCACTAACCTGAATCACTAAAACTTTTGTCTCTTAGGAGATTGCTGCTGAGGAGATTGAGAGACCTGTGGAGTGTCCCCTGGACAGGGAGGAATTAGGAAGGAGTTCATGGTCTGTTCTTCACACTATGGCTGCGTATTACCCAGAAGCACCAACCACAACACAACAACGTGAGATGACTCAATTTATCAACCTATTCTCAAAGTTCTTCCCTTGTGAGGAATGTGCTGAGGACCTAAGATCAAGGTAAGTAAAAATGTTACGTTTGGATCATCAATAACAAGAAATTGTTTCATTTTGAAGTTTGCTAATCCATTTCATTACAATGACTACAACAGTTCATTTAGTGTTGCTACCCCAGATTTGTACCCTTGCATGGTGCATTAAGTCGTTCATTTCCTTTTTTATCCTTTCTCTTAAGATTAAAAACTAACCAACCAGACACCAGCAACCGCCACAACTTTTCTCAGTGGTTATGCCACCTCCACAATGGCATAAACACACGATTAGGCAAACCAGAGTTTGACTGCAGCAAAGTGGATGAGCGTTGGAGAGATGGCTGGAAAGATGGTTCCTGTGATTGACACCTTCAGCATTCTTTGTTTCACTGAAGAATATATAATAGACATTTCTGACTTGTTGAATTTTAAATCTTTAGTCTGATCAATGTGATTCGATGTCTCTATCATGTGTGTCATATGTAAACATGTTATACATGATGAATGGTACACAATGTTGACCTAAATTATTGATGTATTTTAATTGAGCTTTGCCTCAATAAAAATAAGTTATGGAACATTGATGGTTAAAGTTTTGCACAGTTGATATCTTTTAGTGAACAAAATAAGTGTAGCTACAATGTTGTGAAGGTCTCTTGTATGCCAAAAAAACAGCTAATAAATGTACAATTTGCAGATTTTATTACGTCATCTTGATCATGTTAAGGATGAAGATTCTTTGTCATATACATAGTTACACAGGTGCACCAGATAGTGAAATGTGACCTGGTTCGTTCTTAACATTGCAAGTAATTTTCCATGCTGTAAATATGTGGAACAACATACCACACTCCCCATAACAATTACAATTATTAAAAGTACAGCGTACAGATGTTACTGTATCCATCACTAAACTGTGCTGTTTAAGTTCATATAAGCAGTTTTAGTTGTGTGATTTAAAGAAGGTTAAAAAATTTGGGTGGTGGCCTGATCCTGTGATACACACCTACAGACGAAGAGGTCCAAGGTTCATCTCTATTCCACTGCCAGAATTACCACCACTGGACCATAACCCCAAGTTGCTCCAGGGAGACTGCTCTTGTTATTAAGAAATCTCATCTCTCTGGAAGTAGAAGTGTCATGTCATGGTTGGAAAGTGAGTGAGTGAGTGATTATTTGTCATTGTGAATACAGCACAGCACACAGGCCTCTGCATTTGACCCATCCGTGAAGGAGCAGTGGCTAACTGACATGGGCAGTACCCGGGGATCGTACCTTACACATGAGCACCTCAGTGGTACCTTTACCTTTACGGAGGGGTAATTCGCACTCTGCTGGCGACCTTTCGATCACAGGAGAGCTCCCCAACCGTTACACTGTTATAGTTATTGCTTTGAATTAGGAGTTTCTCTGTTTTGGCCTTAATAATTCTGAAATATTTGCTGATTTTACCAGGCAAAAAAGCCAGTAAAGTGAGACGAGTGGTGATCCTAGATGCTAGTGTAATTGTGTAATTTCCCGCCATAAACCAGTCATAGCCTTGAGTTGTATTTTCTTTGTAAAAACAAACGCCAACTTTGTTTCAGTCTGAAGCTGAACCTCATACAGCTGCTGTCGGTAGATGCTGCTGTTGAGACCAATGCAGTAGAAGGGGATGTGGGATCTGGACACGCCGATGCCAGGCAGTGGGGTGTGTGTGTCTGTGTGTATGTGTGTGAACCTGCTTCCACCCACAGCCTTAAATCCTGAAAAACAGTAGAAGGGAAAAATGGACGGAGTGGGGTCCTTTGGCGCTGGAAGAGCTGGATCTGCATTCGACCCATATTCCTTCATCCAGCAGCCGCAGACCATCCTCAGAATATTATCATGGGTGAGTCCGGATTCACGCCGCGCAGCTCATTAGTGGAACGATTCCTATTGCGTGAGAATACATCACGAAAAAAAAACATTCAGATGCCGTGGAAATAAATCAACCGACGCAAATTAGACACCGCTGCTCATTTTAGATCCTCCTCGAATGTGATCGCAGCTCGGGTTTGTATGATGCTGTAGGATTGTTTTTGCGGGATTTTGTAGGATTTTCATTATTGCATTTATGGTTTCATTGCATTTATAGAGTCGTTTTGAATGGATAAAAATAGTGCGCTGGATTTTTCGCCTGATTCCAAATCGGAAACCCATAAAACAAAATATTTTCTTTTGATTGTCATTATATTTAGACTCGTTTTACTCTGTAAGGCTGCTCTTTAACATTATACTTTATAAGATCCAAAGTAAACGCGGGTGTGGAACGCCAGATGTATGATTTGGTCTGTTTTGTGCTGGATGTGTCGCTTCACCTGCCGCTTGGCTTCACCATCACACGGCAGCAGCATCACAGTCTCCGCCTGTAGAACCGACCGCCCATCTTACTGACTCCTACACTACACACATGAGGGTTTGGAGACCCTGGAGAATATTATTTAAATATAAATATTAGTTGAAGAATTGACTTCTTTCATAGATGTGTGTAGTCTTAAAATGTCAGTTAAATATAAGCCATTTAATTACACTGTGGAAAACATGTAAATCATGTAACTACAGTGTGTGCAATGGATTAACAATCACATTCAGGTACCATATAATTAATAATACATAATTTAAGACTTTTGCAATTAAGGCCCACTATCTGTGAATGTCTTCATCAAATCTATACTCTAGTGTATAATTTTGCTATAACAAAATGCTATACCATCCTTCAGCTTCTGGCTTTCTCTATAAAATCATAAGATATGGCATCTGTTACTCATGATATGAAATCGATTTTTCATATATATAATATACGTTAAAAAACGGGGGATTTCAGAAAATAGATTAATACAAGACCCCTTTCTTGAACTTGAAGTGTATGGTGCTCACTGCTACGTGGACGTGAATTGGGTGATTGGTAAAGTGACATTTGGTTTTATTGTTGGTTATATTGTTGGTCTCACAAAAAAAAAAAGTGAAAGTTATTAGTAATGATTTTAAATTTGCATGATTTTCTTAAATTTGTGTTATATAAGGAATAGGAGGTGCTTTCTCTCAAGAGTCAATTCAGACCATTATTGCCAATAATGTTTAATATTGCAGTCTCACTATCACAGATTTTTTTATTTGCATTGCATATTTGAATTCCACATTTGTATACTGTACATTGCTTCATCAACACATTAAAGAGTGGAAAATCCTCATTTTCCTTTTCAGATCTTCTCAATGGTGGTGTTTGGCTCCATCATAAACGAAGGCTATGTCAACAGTGGAAGCGAGAGGCTCTACTGCATTTTCAACAAGAACTATGATGCCTGCAACTATGGGATCACCATCGGCCTTGTGGCTTTTTTCGCCGCCATCTTTTTCCTCATCCTTGACATGAAGTTCCAGCAAATCAGCAGTGTTAAAGACAGGAAGAAGGCAGTGATGCTGGAGATTGGATTCTCAGGTAAAATAGGCAACAGCCATTTCAATCTTGGGCTCTCAGTCATGTTTCTAGAATCCAACAAGTTGTCCATCTATCTTTGTCTTTTTTAATGAGACCTTTTATCTTTCCTCTTTAAATTGTTCTGTCTTTTTTACAGGTTTCTGGACATTCTTATGGTTTGTTGGGTTCTGCTTCTTGGCAAACCAGTGGCAGCGCACAAAACCAGATGAGCTTCCCGTGAATCAAGGAGCTGATGCAGCCAGAGCGGCCATAGCCTTCTCCTTCTTCTCTATCTTTACTTGGGTTAGTGCTACTTTTCAGTAACCAGTTATGAAATTTATTTTATGCTCTTTTCCAGAGAAAGATTTTATTTTCTAATTACAGGGACAGTCTCCCTGGAGCAATTTGGACTTAAGGGTCTTGCTCAGGGGATCAGTGCTAGTAGAGCTAGAGCCAGAGTCTTGGGCATTAACTTACATTTACATTCACAGCATTTAGCAGACACTCTTTTTCGGATTATAGGGGCATTATAGGGTCTCTCTGGAGCAACTTGAGGTTAAGGGCCCCAGTGATGATAGTGCTGGTAGCAGGATTTGAACCAACAAGCTCCTGGTCCAGAAGCAAGCATCCCAACACTAGACCAGCACCACCCTTGACATTTTACCACTAGACTACCAGCCTACCCTGCCTACAATTGAATAATCTCTCGTAGGATAAGTTTGAAACCTAAACCAGGGATTACCTTTAAGCAGTAACCATCATAGATAAACTAGCACTACTTCCTTTGATTTTTACATAATATATTAATATATAATTTTATATGAGCATATCCGTAATTAATCATAATCAGTAATTATTTATGAAATGGAAATATGAAAACTGTGGTTATGTAATGATAGTTATGCAGCCAATGGCAGTGAGCCTCAGATCTTTATATTCCTAAAAGCTGCAAAGGTGTTAGACAATGACCGGGCAGGCGGAAAACAAACCCATTTCAGTCTAAGAATAACACTGTGACCTATCTAAAGTACACTTGATTGCTCTACATACTGCTCTCAGTCTGCAAGGAGGAGTAGAACAGAAGCACCTCTTTTTCTTTCACGGTGAATGGAGATGAGATGGATTTTTAGTGGTGTGTCATTCTTGATAAGCTCAACATCATCAAGGGGAGGATAATGCTAATTTATGCAGTCTTTTTAAAATTGGGAGTGATGTCTGAGTGAAATTGTCTTTTTATATTCATGTGTGTTATGAGGGCTATCAGTTTCTAATGTGCAGAATCATTTTAGACACAGAATAAAATGATTTTCTGGGGATTACCACCCGCAGCTTAGTTGAACAGTTGGCTTAAATACTTCTAAAGGAAAATACTTTAAATCATTTACATTCATATGTAGGGCCTTTCTGTGTGGAGTTTGCATGCTCTCCCTGTGTTCGCGTGGGTTTCCTCCGGGAGCTCCAGTTTCCCCTCACAGTCCAAAAGCATGCGATGTAGGTTGATTGGTGACTCTACATTGGCCCCGTAAGGTGTGAATTGGAGTGTGAATGTGTGTGTGTGCCCTGCGCCTGCCCAGGCTTGGTCCCCGCCTTGCGCCCAAAGTTCCCGGGATAGGCCACGGTCCCACCATGACCCCAGTTGGGATTCAGCGGTTCGGATATTGAATGAATGAATGAATGAATGAATGCATGCAGTACTTGAGCCACTCTTTCTTCACTCTTCACTAAAGACTATATTAAAGTCTAGCTTTTTGAAGATATTCAGAAGTTAGGCCTGGCTCAAGACACTGTACGGTATGTTAGATGCGACTTAAAATTCCTAATAAACATGTTAATGAAGTTGGAGTTAAGGGCGCTTCTTTTTGTTTTAGTGTTGTTTAAACTTACATTATTCAAACCCCTACTTTACAGTTGCACAAATGATATTAGTCGTGACTTATTTCACTGTGACTTTCTTTTTCAGGCTGGACTGACGGTGAGAGCAGTGCAGAAGTATCTGCTGGGAACAGACATGTCCCTCTTCACCACAGAGCATATGGATGGGAATCAAACCGTTCAGCCCTACCCAACCGGGCCCGGCCCAGACGCGACCGACACATACCAGAGTCCGCCTTTCACCGAGAACCTGGACTCCAATGCCCCAACCTACCAGGTGCCAATCTACTAGAGCGTGTCGCCGAGGAATCAACGTGCAATGTAATTGGTCTGTCTAAACTAATGCAAACGGGCAGAGAGGCTCGAGCCTTTCTTCAAGCTGACGTGGTGTGACAATGTTCATAGGTAGTGCTGTGCTGTGACCTTCTGTAACAAGAGTCTGTTGATTGTGATTTCACTTTTATTTGGGTCTATATGGATAGTTACTTCATCAGGTCAGAAGCGTTGAGGTAAATAATGCCCCTCGTGTGTGTTGAAGATCTATCGGTTCTAGGGTCGTGGAAACAAGAACAATTCAGATTAGTTCTTAAATAGCCGTTTTAATCGGATGAGGAACTGAAAACTGCCTTGTGATGAAACTTCAGTGCTGTTTAACTAAAGATGTAGAACAAAATGCATGTAGAATATATTATTTTCAAAGCGATGAAGTGCCATGCATAAGTTATAACTTGTCCCTATAGTGGAAAAAAGATAAGTGCAATATTTAAAATATATGATCTAGTATGAAATTGGTCTCTAGATAAAAGTTTACAGGACAAAAGCTGCCACATTTTTCTCGTGTTGGAAGGATGTTACAAGCGCAGTCTTCCTTAAACGAGGAAGCCAACAAAGGCTCCACTGTAGATAACTGTCTTACGTGTTGAAGATTGTCTGTCTGTAGCAAGAAACATGCAGATTCAGTGTTGAAATTTGTGAAGACAATACAGGTATTTGCATCAAGAATGCGCCATAGTCAGTGTGGTTCTTTGAGTGTATTTTTGGTAGATTAGGACGTGTGCGAACCTCAAGACGGATTTACCCTTGGTGTTGAAGTGTAGCCCAAAGAAGTTCAAATGGAGCTGATTAAAATTTGTACATTTAAAACAGAAGCCACAAGATTTCATAGGCAAATAAAATCAGAGCAAAATAATTTCATTCAAGACGTAGTTTCCTGGAAGCCCACGAAGCCTCAGAGCCGGATGTTGTTATAAAAGGTCTGGTGAGCACCGTCAGTGCTTCGTCAATTACATTATACCACAGTTTCTGTGTTGTCAGTTAGGGAAGAATACACAAAGTGATACAGATTGTGATTTAATGACGTAAACGGAGTATGTCTGTGAAAGGGGTCAGTTTTATCTGTTTCCTTCATTCACACTGCACCTGAAATAGTTACATACTTTATGGACGACTATCACTACAGACATGTTTAAATTCCCGTGGTTTGTAACTGCTATTATTAGATTTGCAAGGGTTAAATATTTGCAATGTACAATTTGCACACAATATTTATTTGCATTTGACTTTGAAAAAATGTGAACCCGGGAAAATTATAGATATAAATTGAAGTCTTTATTTCTATTCTCCTGCACCCTCTGGCATTATAGCCCTTCCTGTGTGTTCATACTGTAAACAAAATTCTTACTCTCGTCAAACTGAACGTCGCTGGACTGCAGTTGTATGACATCATGAAAATAAAAAGACCTTTTTCATGAGAAGCATGACCTATGTGCAACTTGCGTGATTCCCAAAAACATGTTTATGTAGACAAGGAAATAGACTGATTTAAAGAAAATTTAAAGTTGTTTAACTCTGTGCTCCCTTTACATCAAATTAGCAGAATTATTCAGAATGTCTCCTTATTCTGAATGAAAAGCCAAACATCACTTCTGAAGTTATTTTTCTGTTTTCCGATGAAGTGCCATGCACAAGTTTGTGTTTGTGGCAATAAAGAGATATACAGATAGTCCCCGACTTACAATGCAGATGTGTTCTGATGACCCCATTGTAATTTGAAATTATCCTAAGTCTGGACACTACTACTGCCAGGAGGACACACACCCGGGCATTTGGAATACATGCTTTTTTCCTAAAATTGGGCTTTGAAACACCAAAAACGCTCTCTAACACACACATCTGGAATCGCTGGAGATTATCTCACTAGGCAGGAGACATCCCAGTTGCGCCCCAACACATCGTACTGCATACGCTGCTATATTCGGCTGCTGCGCGAAACGTAAAATATTTTTGCCATTTTGTCGTATCTCTATCGTCATCGCAAGATCACAAAATCATTAGTCAAACAACTCAGGGACCATAGGGAAGGCAGCATCATCTAAAAAGCACTAGTAACAATACCTGAAGACCATTGTTTGTTTGTTTCAAAGAAAGGTTAATAAATGTAACTTGTATCTGGTCACAATGTGGCATCTTTCATAGCAGTGTAAACCAGAAATCACACCCAAATGATGACAATGAAAGACACACGTAGGCAGGTAAAAGTAATGCCAGTCTACACACGAATGCTGGGTGGTGTAAAAGTTCTGTTTTCTGATGATTTTAGCGTAACTCCCAGAGTTTAAAGATAAGTGTAAGGCGTTTGTCAGAGATTAAATTACTGGCAGTAACTTGTATGCACATTCCTTTTCCTTGAAATATATGTGATTTCTTTATTTTGTTTATTTTGATTTGAGAAGCAGCTCAGCATTGATTTTATAATGAAATGTTACAAAATAAATATGTTTCAAAATGCAGCAAACTAGAATTAGAAAACGACCCTGCATTAAAGCGTTTGTACAAACCTGAACCAATTTCAGAAAACTTCCGAAGATGACATGTTGGAAAGAATGCAATATACAGTAGTAACAACCACTTCAAATGACTATCACCTCCCTTCAAAAAAACTCTTACTTTCTCTGCAAGATGAAAAGAACCTGATCAGTCTTCTCCATTCCGCAATTTTGGGCAATTATCCAAAAAAATCCTCTAATTCTGGGGATTCTTTCACCTATCTGTACAGTGTGTGGCCGGTTTGCACTGCACTGTGCCTCAAAACATCTTCACTTTATACATCTGTGAGCCTGGACGAGCGTTGGACCGTGAGCCGGGGCAGCGCCCCTCTTCCTGCCAGCTAACTGAGGATCTTACTGATGGCCTGCAAGGAGGGGAAATCGTCGTCTCCAATATGCAAGGTCTTATGGGCGTTGAAGTCTTTCGGGGTCAGCACCTGCTTACAGGTAGGACACACCTGGCAGTCCAGCTCGAGGTTGCTGCTGCCCGTTTGCCAGGCTTTCTTTTTTTTGTTTTTAGACTTGGAGTGTTCCTGCTGTTTCTCCAAAGCCTTAAAGTCAGCATGGGCAGTAAGAAGCTCCTGCTGTTTGTGCGTGTCTGGGAGAAGAACCAGCAACTCGTTGAAGACCCTGCTGAAGTTTTCGCCCAACAGCTCGTGGCAGCTTTTGTGGTACTGGGCAGCAGAAATTAAACCCTGTGGAAGAACAAGAGAGGTTGTATCAACGCTACATAGAGCATTTAACCTTTTTTAATAGAATATAAAGGGAAAAATCAATGGGCCTCATTCATTAAGTTTTTTTCTTAAATATGTTCCTACAACAATTAAATATTACACAAATTATGATAATATTAATACAATTCAATTAACATTATACAACTACAGAATATAACCCAATAACCTACTGTTTTGCACAAATATGCATGCAATAAAATGTGAGCACTAGAGTGCTCTTCTGTGGATGTAGATTCTGTTCTGATGTAGGAACAACTCTTATATAAGAAAATATTGGTGAATGACAATCTTCTGGAAAACTGTGAGTTTTAAGAACAAAATGAATGAGGTCCAGTGTCTATCATGTCCAGCTCTTTGGGTCATTACCTGTCTGAACTGGCCTGAATGTTTTTTAAATTCGTTGAACTTGGATTCATCGTTCTGAAGGAAGTTCTTTATGGTCTGAATGAGGTCCATGTTCCTCTGCTTGAAGTTTTCAGGCATGTGGTACGTTCCGAGTGAGGGAGCGGACCTGAGAGATAAGGGACCCAAATAACAACTAAATAAGAAATAAGGGCTGGGCGATGTGACTCAATTCAAATCAAAACATTTCTGGAACAAATATTAATGTACGTATACAATCATATACAATAAGCATCAATATCCAATTTCGCGTAAAAAGAACTTGCTCATAATTCATGCAATAAAGTCAATTACGTGAATGTACAGAGGTAGTGTAGGAGCAGATCCTTTTCCATGACAATCTTAAAAATCGATCCTGCTCTTTTTACGCTGTTTTGTAAACTAACGAACCACGAACAAGCATTCAAAGCAATATAAATCGATTAACTGTTTCTGGCTTTAAAGATGCTCGGGAGGAAGCAGGACTTTAGTCACAATGAGGACTGTAAAAATTCTGCACAACAAATTGTGTTCGGGCGGAAGCTATTAATAGTTTGCGATAACCACAAGCATAAAGCAGACAGAAAATAAACATATTAGGAAGAATATGAGGAATTTCTAGTAGGAACAGTATCCGTGTTCCATCCCATGTTTGCTGACCTGTTCAAAAACGGAACTGCAGACTCGACAACGTTACTGTTGAGTGGGACGCCAGTGAAACCGGGTGGGGGCTTGCTGACTGCAGGTCCCAGACCAGGAGGAGGATGAGTGGGAGGAGGCAGCGCTCCCTGAGTGCTCTTCACAGGAAATGTACCTTTAAAGCCTATAACACAAAGCAAATGGAGTTCAATATCAAATGCCCACGAATTACGTTGTGAACGTTCACAATGTAAAGGTAACTTTGATAACATGAGCATAGTCTGACTGAAATTCACCTGGGATATGTTAAATCCCACACCATAATAAGCTTATTTAGACGAGAGCCTGATTTCTGCAAGCTTTTTTCTCGCGTCTAGTTTTTTTTTTTAAGACTGTAAAGTAATATCAGTTGCATCGCGCATCGTTTCACATATTACGTCACGTCAAGATATAGTGTAGCGCTCTTGTTTAAAGGCTGCTCATTAAAAGAAAAAGGAAGTGACTGCCACATTTATTTGTGCATTATTATGAATAGTGAGTTTTACTGATTAGTTGTTTCAGCCCTAGTTTCTATAGTTGGATCCAGTCGTACCGGGTGGAGGCTTCTTCGTAGTAAGAGCGGGAAAGTCTTCTTCAAGTGGCAGGTCAGACACTGGGTGCTTGGGCAAGGCAGGGGGCTCTACAGGAGCAACAGTGTGGGAAACTGCGTCTGGAGCTTTCTCCCTATAACCATTCATCATCATCATCACGCTTGCTTTGGGGAGCGCCGAGCCTTTGGAGACGCCGATATCTGTTGAACCGGTCTCGGGTACGTTTTCTTTGTGAGCCGCATGGCAGACCAGCTCCCCGTTAACTGAGGAGATGCCGGGAGGGGCGCCTGTAGCCTGTTTCTTCTTTTTGCCCGCTTGGCTGTTGGTTTGCGATGAGCCGGGCTTTACGGTTAGCAGTGAGGAGATCTCCAGCATGGTTGGCGCGGAGCGAATCTCCTGCGCTGTTTTACCGGTGTTAGGGTCGTTGTCGTCGTTGTCGTCCGAAGAGCACGGAGACCTGAATTTCGTAGCAGCTTTGGCGTTTCCTGAAGAGACAACCTTCTTCTTACGCCGAGAAGACGTAAGGGCCTGAGGAGCGGTGACGGAGAGCGGCGGGTCGCTGGCAGTAAACACAGAGGCAGCGGGAGTGGTCTTGGTCGGCAGGACCACCGGCTTATTGTTGGAAACCACAGGCTTACTTCCCGCTTGGGACCAGGCGGTCGTGGTGTTCCCGTGCGTCTTCTGAGGTCGAATCTTTGAAACCAGTGCTGGAAAATCCTCCTCCTGGAAGGATGAACGCGTCCTGGTTTGAGCCCCATACGCTGGGGTCATCTGGGTTGAAACGGCTGGGCCAGACTGTACCAGGCTGGGGAAATCGTCCTCCTTCAGCGTGACGGGAGTGGGTTTGATAGTGCTGTAACAAGCAAAACGTGTCATTCACATTGCAAACGTGGGAAGTACAGAAGATTACTCACGGAAAGAATACAGGAATTGTGCATTGTCACAAAACACTGTCATAATTGTTGTGCTGTGAACCTGACCTTGGAATGGTAGGAGGTAGTGCAGCGCCAGCACCTAAAACTGGGAAATCTTCATTTTTCAGCCTGGCCTTCTTCACTTGTCGACCTGAAATATCATTCGAAAAGAAAAGTACTTATTGTATACTAAAATTAGATCACAAGCCATATTTTCGCTAAGGGCAGAATCCATTAAACTAGATAGGGCTGAAACAAACGACTATTTTTGTAATCGAGTGATCTATCGATTATTTTATCGATTAATCAAGTAATCGGATAATGTAAAATGTAAATAAAAAGAACAATACATTTGTTATTAGGCTTATTGTAGTGTGAGTAGAAGTTAGTCATATACGCTTTATGTTGTTGTATTCAATTGAAAATGAAGAAACATTGATGTTTCAATGAAGTTCAAGGGTCATTTTGAACCAATTTGGCCAATAAAATTAGTTGCTTTTGGCCTTTCTGGACGAGAACTGCATTTCACACAATCCCCTGTGCACGCCTCGGAGCTGCGTCACAATAAAGCGTTCAGCGCGTTCCGGAACGAACTATGAACAAAAATCGATGGGAAAATTTTAATAAATGGCTGTATTGTGAGTAGAACGCTGGTTGTTGTGGTTATTTATCAGCTAAAATATGCGTTTTGTCTGTAATAAAGGGGACGTTTTGACGGAAACGGAGCGTTTTAGCGAGTAATGGCGCTTACAAGCAGCGTGCGTGTTTACATCGCAATAAATGTCATTTATGCGTTTTTATGCATTTACTTCTGTTTTTGTGCACGGAATATCTCACAAATACGTTCACATACAGAGGGATCTATTCTCGCCTTGATCGCGCCACTGAAAATATTGTGCGTCATTAATAAGCGTCTGTGTGAAACGCAAGCGGCGTAGGCTGTAGCGATTTAAATGACTTAAAGCTTCGATTCTAGAAAAACTGCCTCGACCATTTTTTGTAATCGAATTATTCGAGTTATTCGAATAATCGTTTCAGTTCTAAAACTAGAATTAAACTAGTGTACAAATGGATGTAATTTTTGGAATGAAGATATAATAACATTTTAGATTTATTATCTTACATATTTAAATGAATGCTTAATTATGATGTACAGCATATATACAGTGTTTCCCCTACCACAGTGCTCCCCAAATGACGCCCCACTGGCCAGATCCGGCCGGAGCAAGCGATATATCTGGTCCCTCGCGTCACATTGGCAACAAACGTAAACAGACACATGCGCTCCTTATGGCCGTCTGTGATTAGCGATCTCCACGTCAGTGGGTTAACGTCTCCGCTAGTCATTAAGAGTGAGTGAAATCTAACGATAACTATTACAATAGCAGACTTTGAACTTACCGGAGATTATATTCTTTACTCAGTATGTGAGATTATTTAATGAGTAATTCTGCGCACAAAAACTGAAGTAAACGCGTAAAAAAACGCATTAATTACATTACTTAAGATGTAAACACGCATTAGGGACTCTCACATGGAATGCCATTGTGCGCAAAAACATTGTTCTCTTCCAGAAAGGCCAAAAGCAGCTTGTTTTATATAATATAATAAAAACTCTGCAAGCCAATAAAACAGACACTGTTCTTACTATTTCTAGTAAGATTTGCTGGCCCTCAGCCTGACTTCCTTAACATAATTCGGCCCTCGGGAAAAGATAACTGGGGAACACTGCCCTACCATTATATTGGGGGGGAGCCCCGCACCCCCTTGAAGGTCAAGCTAATTTTATTTAATTATATTTTCTATATATAGCAGCAGATCACAACAGAAGTCATACTTTTCAGTCCTTTTATTAAACAAACTAAATAGCCTGATGTTGTTTATCTTGTTTACACCAAGGCATGTCATTTCAATCTCTATGTGGTCGCGTATTTACTATTTTCCTCCAATTGTGCGCGGCGGAGTTCCGCCTGTGTTTGTGTTGGTGTCCGTCTAACCCTAACCCTACTCGCGGCCCCCAAAGCTGTAAACCTAGAGGAAACACTGATACATACTCAAGCATTAATACACAACTGAAACAACCATACGGCTCTCATCACATTCTCCATTTGCACTTTATAAACAGACAGACAGTGTTGTTGAGCACAACTGACAGCTTTTTCCTGCTTATTTCTTCATACATTGAAAGAAGATATCATCTAGTGTGGAAATACCTCACGTTAAAGTCAAATGCTCTACAATAAACTTAAATGTTGAGGCTGAGGTACTGGTACAGACATTTATTTAAAGAAGACCCCACAAAGACGAAGACAACTAGTACTGGAAAGAGGAATTCTACTTCTCAAAGCTTGAATGAAAAGTTGCTTGAATGCTTTTGTAAACCAATGGAGAAACAGTGTAAAATGGAAAGATGCTCCTCTCAATTATTGTATTTTATCATGTGTCAGATTAATAATACCTAGATCTTTACCTTGCAAGTCACCAGAAGGCTTTCCAACACCTCTATTGCTCCTTAACTCATCCACATCTTTTTTCTCCTCTTTGCGTGGTTTCTGGATACCTCTGTCCTCCTGTAGATGGGCAGCCTGCGAGGCCAGAAGAGCAGCAGCCAGGTCTCTATCCGGCTCCTCTCTGCACAAGTCAATGGCAATGCATGCAATATCTTAAGCAATTAGACTTTCAACACTGATGCATTAGAGAACTTTGTGGGAAAACATAATCAAGCTCAGAAAAATACTCAAGTCAAAAGAGAGAAGGAACGGATATTCACCAGAAAGACATCTCATTGTTACCCTCTCCTTCCTTGTGAGCTTCCACTAGCATTTGACATCAGCACCTGAAGCTGTTATTCCCTGTAGTTGCTATTAGCTCAATGTAAAGTCACCAGTAGAACCTCAAAGCATCTATTTTACTCCTTTTCCACCATCCAAAGTCGTCTCATTCTGTGTCTTTTCACAGTTGAAAAAGACTGACATTGACAACAATTAAGTTTTTTGAGCTTGTTGACTATTTGCTCAATTGATTGGTCAAATCCTGCAACTTCCCTCCTGTTACATCTTCATACACCCTTTCCTGTCTTTGTGATCTTTCTAAGTCCTGTTAGTGAATGTGAGTGATTATTTGTCGTTGTCAACACACCACAGCACAGCACAGCACACAGTGCACAACAATGAAATGTGACCTCTGCATATGACCCATCTGTGAAGGAGCAGTGTGCAGCCGACATGGGCAGCGGCTTTTTAACATTAATAGCATTTAGCAGACGCTCTTATCCAGAGCGACTTACATTTCCTAATTTCAGGGACAGTTCCCCTGACCCAGGGACCCAGTGTTGGTAACGCTAGAGGTCGGATTCAAACCCACAACCTCTTGGTCCAAAGGCCAGTGTACTACCACTAAGCCACCTTGGGGATGGTACCTTGCTCATGAGTACCTTAGTGGTAACTTTATCAGTCCAGCATTCAAACTGGCGACCTTCTGATCACAGGGCCGTTACACTACCAACTGTTCAAGCATTAGGTTGCATGCTAAGATTTAACTGCTGAACCAGCACTGACTTCATCAACAGGCCTCACTACCCCAGACTTGCTTTCTGCCATTTTCTTTATCTTGAGCTGCTTCGCTTATTTTCTCAAAACGTGGTTCTTAGTTCCCGGCCAGCAAAGTTTTACAGCCGCTTCACAGGCGATTTTGCGGCACTAACACTAATTTCGTTCTGTGGAAAAACATGGCACTGTTCCAAATCCGCACCAATGCGGCGGAAAAGAGCTATATGTGATTGCATCAGGCATTTACATTGGCACAGACTGAACACACAACGGTTATTCAGGAAAATGATGCAGAGCAACTGAACTTACCGAGTGTACCTCCAGCTTCTCACGTTGTGATGTGAGCCCTGTGACGCTCCTCTTCCAGCTCTCCCCTGCCTGTTGAAGCGGTCTACTTCCTCATAGTCACCACCTCCTACAAAACCTTCAGATGCAATCCAGAGTGTGTTACTCACTTACGTCACGTCATGACAGAGGAGGCATGTGGCAGACGGAAGCACGCCACCAAACTCACCGTCATTCCTTCTCTGCTGCCGTGAGGCGTATGTGAACTGTAGGTCGATTTGCCGGTTCTGCCGAGCCTCGGCCCGGCTCTTACTGTGAGCTGCGGCCTTGTGGGCCTTGTAGTCAATCTCTGTCCGGAAGGCGTGTGTAAACTGCTCTGTGCTGCAGCGGCCCTCCTCACACAGGTAATGGCTTTCCCTGAAGTGCTCGCTGAGGTACTGGTAGTCACTGAATAAACAGGTGGTTAAGAGCTGCAATTAGGCAAGGAACGGTATGACATTCTGACGGCATGAAAACCTTAAGCAAAACTATCACAGAAACATTGTACTGTTATTACAGCTCTATAAGGGGTTGTTTTTAAATGTCCGAGTAAAAAAACGTTTTCCATTGAACACAAACTCCAGACATTTCTCCAAGAAAACGCCAGTGTGATTGCTCGTGTGTTGTGGCTGTGACGTGAAAACTGGGGTCAAAGACTTTGATTAAACTGCTCCGCCTGAAAATAGACATCCAACAAGCCCTACATTAGTAAAAAAAAAAAAACATGAGAAAAGAAAACAGACAAATATTGTCACGTTTATTTTCTGCAGTTTCACGCGGAGGTGAGCCCCCACCCTTTACATAAATTGTGCACTGCACTCTTATTGGCTATCACATCTATGTAGCATTGACACACAGTGATTAAAGTGATCACTGATCAAACACGGAGTTGCACCCGATTAAGAGCTTTTGGTTCATGAAAGGTCAAAACATCCTTAAAATGTATGTCAACAAGGCTTCACTTTGCACTCAGTATATCTTTGTCTTTCAAGAGTCATAAAAATGCTGCTTGTATCACAGTAACAGTAGGGACAGTAGAAAAGACTGACATCGGCTAACAATTACGTGCTTTTGAGCTTGTTGGACTATTTGCCCAATTGACTGGTCAAATCTGCAACTTCCCTCCTGTTAAGCATCTTCATACACCCTTTCCTTGTCTTTTGTGATCTTTCTAAGTCCTGTTAGTGAATGTGAGTGATTATTTGTCGTTGTCAACACACCATAGCACAGCACAGCACACAGTGCACAACAATGAAATGTGACCTCTGCATATGACCCATCTATGAAGGAGCAGTGGGTAGTTTACATGGGCAGCGCCTTTTTAACATTAATAAGATTTATAGACGCTTCTTATCCAGAGCGACTTACATTTCCTAATTTCAGGGACAGTTCCCCTGACCCAGGGACCCAGTGTTGGTAACGCTAGAGGTCGGATTCAAACCCACAACCTCTTGGTCCAAAGGCCAGTGTACTACCACTAAGCCACCTTGGGGATGGTACCTTGCTCATGAGTAATTTTAGTGGTAACTTTATCAGTCCAGCATTCAAACTGGCTTAATTTTCTGATCACAGGTGGGCCGTTACACTACCAACTGTTCAAGCATTAGGTTGCATGCTAAGATTTAACTGCTGAACCAGCACTGACTTCATCAACAGGCCTCACTACCCCAGACTTGCTTTCTTCTTTATCTTGAGCTGCTTCGCTTATTTTCTCAAAACGTGGTTCTTGGTGGTTCAGTAGGACATAACATTTTAGTGGTTCACCGACTTTTTCAAACCACAGTACCCCGAAACCTGAAACCGGGCCATGCCAAATTGTGATTTTTTAAAAAATCTACATAGGCCACCTAAAGTTGAGCAGCAGGAAATCTGTACCTGTAATATTCTTGTGCACCATCTGCATCACAGAAGTGGCAAAAGTAGTGGTCCCGCCTTAAGTGCTTAAGTAGTTCATCGTTATCCAGGTATCGATCATCACAGAATTTACAAAGTGGATGTCCACGATGCGAGGTGTCGTCTGGGTCTCCTTGGGTCCGATGTCGAGCAAGGTCCTTGCGATTGTACCACTTCCTTTCATATGAGAATATCTGAGGATTTTAACGAAAAGTGACATTATCAAATGGGAGTAACCAGCGCCATCAGGTATAGCACATTACATGGATACACAATACCTTCAAGTGCTTAGCACACAGCTTGCAGCAAAACAGCTCGTGTTGTTTGCGCATGTGTTGCTCCAGCTCCTCAAATCTAGAGAACACTTTGGGTTCAGGGCATTGTGGACATTCAGAGAGCAAAATCTTCCTGAAATAGGAGATAAAGATATAAATGAAAACAAGCTCTAAAAAATGAGGACAATCTTCACATCACTGCTATGAACAAATCACAAAGAACAGACAAAATACCTGAACTGTGCAAAGATCTTTCCATCGCTGAAATATACGTCATATTTCTTGTCAGACTGATACTCGTGATGAGGGAGATCAGCAAATGGTTTAAGTTTTCTTACAAAGATAACCTATGTAATAAAAAAAGGAATCTTAAGAAAAAAAATGCAAAAACCTATCACAACATGTAGAAACTACAGTCCTAATCACTTTCTCATACTGGTGACTCAGTGAGTGCAGCAACATGCTGATAAGCAAAATCACCGACTAGATAACTATAGCTAAACTTAAACACTATGAAATCAAGCAAACTGTTAACTAAAAAGCAGAGCTGTACAACATATTTTTCAGCATTGTTACTGCAATGTGAACATGTGGAACAGCTACACATAAGAAAGTTCAAGAACGCAATGGGCAAATGAAAGCAAACACGTCAAGCTACAACTCTTTTTCCTTACGTGAGTGCAACTGTGTCAAGATGAGTCAAGCAATATAAAACAACCTCATTTACAAATCACAGAAGACTCACAATGCTCATATGCTTTCTAGTTAGTGTGTTAAAGCTTTAAAGTTCATGGTTCACACTCTTAACAATTCTTCAGATTTATAGAGTTTTATTATTTTTTCTTTTGAATGTCAATGCACCAGCCCACAAAATCACAACAATCTTTCTGGAATAAATGACTGTTTATATAAATAAATAAATAAATAAATAACTCACAGGGAAAAGTGATTGCAAAATCTACAAAGAACTAATAATAATTAATCGCTAACTAATGATTAACTAATAAATATATAATTTATTGTTGCACGACGTGTTAGATTTAATTGCTCTTGACATGATGTTGAAATGATATTTCAGGGCGCAGCCCTAAACAGCCCAAAAACGATTTAATTTCATGATTCTAACAAAACAGCGACCACCAATAGGCACATCTGGAGATTTTTGCGCAATAGTCTTGGTAAATTAAAAACCCAGCTATTGTAGCATTTTAAGCCATTAGGTGAACACATGGTGGCGTGGCTTGAGGAAAAAAACGGAGCTGGTCAGCTTAAAAGTTGGTTACGTGGGACAGGCGAGAACCCAAGATAAACTGAGCTAACTTTTGCTACGCTAACTTAGCCGCGGGAGGCTGTTCTAGCTTTAGCAGTTACACTCAGTATTTGTCAAACGAACGTAGTTAAGTGATACTTTATTAGCGTTTTATAAGATGAAGTCAAATAACCTCCAAGTGAAGTTAACCAAGTTTAACCGAAGTGATGGCTAGGATGCTAGTTAGCCGGGCCTGTTAGCTAGCTTAGCATTGCAAACGGAGCCTCGGTGTAGATTTTCGCTTAAGGGTAATGCCTGAAAACTTCCATAACTGGTCTGTTTCTAGCCCACATGAGTGGGGTAATGGTAGTTTGGATTAGGAATGTGTACGATTACGTTAATTCCGACATTAAATAAATGGCCGCGCTGTCACTCAGCGGCTCGGCAGAACTCGTTCAAGGGTTTTTGTAGTAAATTTGGTTCAACCACAGCGCATAAATCCCGCTTTAGCTCGTCCATATTTGGTGTGTTGCCGTGACACACTGGTCCCGGGCTGTATCGCGCGGTTTCGGTTCCGTTTCTTCTCTATATAACTCCAGGTAGGGGGAAAAGGGCGATACCTTGTCGAGCTCCACACGGCAGACGGCGCAGTATTTCTGCTCACACAGAACCCGCATCTTAGTAGAGCACCGGTAACACACCGGGTGATCACATTTCCCCACCGCGAATATATCGATGTCTTGGCAGCAAAGCACACAGACGCTGTCGGTGTCCTTCTTCTGTGTCGATTCCATGTCGTTAAAAGGCACGAACTCTTGAAAAACGTTTAGTTTTACTTTAAGGAGTCGAGATGACAGCTCTGAGTTGGGCTGCTAAACGGCAGTGAGTCCAGCGGTGGAGTCGGGAATGTTTACGTAATCGCTGTAACCGCCGTGCATCTTGGGTATTGGTGTCCGATAAGTATTTTGTGGCGCTTGAGTATGACGTAATATTGTAGTCTGGATGCCCAGTTTCTTGAAACTTCTTTTTAAACCTTTGCCACCTGCTGGCAACGTGTAGAACAGTTAAAAAGAACGTGGCGCACTAATTCTGCCTTGCTTTTACATTAAAATGTTTTCTATTAAATAAAATAAATAAAAAGAAACAACCCATGAATTAAACAAAATAAATACAGCGACGACAATAAAATACTGGTTAACCTCCATATCTTCATACTTTAACATACATATGTTAAAGTACTTTGCAACTTACATACACACATACATACATCCATGCATATGTATATATATATATATATATATATATATATATATACATACATACATATATGGCCAGAAGTAAATAAATAAATTTTGATATTTATTTCTTTTTATGTGTTGATCAACATAAAAAGCCAAATTTGACATAATTTCACAAAAAACTCAAAAACTGGGCCAGACAAAATTATTGGCACCCTCAACTTAGTATTTGGTTGCACACCCTTTGGAAAAAATAACCGCTTTCACCGCTTCCATAACCATCAATAAGCTTGTTGCACCTCTCAACAGAATTTTTGACCACTCTTCTTTTTTGCAAACTGCTCAAGGTCTCTCAGATTTGAAGGGTGCCTTCTCCCAACAGCAATTTTGAGATCTCTCCATAAGTGTTCAATTGGATTTAGATCCGACTCATTGCTGGCCACTTCAGAACTCTCCAGCACTTTGTATTCAACTATTTCTTTATGTTTGGGGGTCATTGTCCTGCTGGAACACCCATGACCTGTGACGCAGACAGCTTTCTGACACTGGGCCCTACATTGCACCCCAAAATCTTTTGGTAGTCTTCAGGATTTCATGATGCCGCACACAGTCAAGGCAATTCTAGTGCTGTGAGGCAATAAAGCAGCCCCAAAACATCATTGAACCTCCACCATGTTTGACTGTAGGTACTGTGTTCTTTTCTTTCTGTTTTCTGTAAACAGTGGAATGATGTGCTTTACCAAAAAGCTCTACTTTGGTCTCATCTGGTCCACAAGACGTGCTCTCCCAGAAGGATTTTTGGCTTCCTATTATATTTTGGCAAACTCCAGTCTTGATTTTTTATGTTTCTGTGTCAGCAGTGGGGTCCTCCTGGGTCTCCTGCCATAGCATTTCATTTCATTCAGTTGTCAACGGATAGTTCGAGCTGACACTGTTGCGTGTTCCAGCCTGTTGCGAAACAGCCTTGAATTTGGTTTTCAGGTAAGCTGATTGGGTCGGTTATCAACAGTTCAGACTATCCTGCATTGTAGTCTTCATCAATTTTTTCTTCTGTCCATGTCTAGGGAGATTAGCTAGAGTGCCATGTGTTGTAAACTTCTTGATTATGTTTTGCGCACAGTGGACGAAGGAACATGATGATCTCTGAGATGGACTTTGGAGCCCTGACGTTGATATTTTTCCACAATTTTGTTCTCAACTACTCAGACAATTCTCTGCTCTTCCTTCTGGTCTCCATGCTTAGTGTGTCACACACAGACACACAACAGAAAGGCTGAGTCAACTTTTCTCCATTTTAACTGGCTTCTTTGTGGCGTGATTTTCTCAAGTTATATTGCCAGCATCTGTTTTTGGCACACATGATGAGTTTAAACAAGCATTATATGCTTGACATAAATTGATTTACCCACAATTGTGAAAAGGTGCCAATAATTTTGTCTGGCCCAGTTTTTGAATTTTTTTGTGAAATGATGTCAAATTTGGCTTTTTTGTGTTGATCCAATGCACATAAAGGAAATAAACATGTGTATACCAAAACATTTGTAATTGCAATAGTCTTCTGGGAGAAATGGTGCATTTTCTGGAAAAATTCCAGAGGTGCCAATAATTTTAGCCATGACTGTATATATACGTTTTATATATAAAACATGTACATTTGCTTTAATTTATTCAGTTATTTTTCTTCCCCTGAATATGCAAGCAATTAATTAAAAAAAACAACAACTCATATTCAGTTACTGATCAGTGTACAAAAATGAAGCATGATGAAGTGGAAGGACTTCACATAGTACAACCAAATTCAGAGAATAACGTCTACCGAAATGATCATTTAATCACTCAGACCTTTTCAATAGTTGCTTAAAGGATTTGCAATGGAACTTTATTTCATATAAAATACATAAATAGAGTATCTGCAGATGGGTTCGGAGCCAGAATATATTTGTACATATACAAAACACATGTATGCACACAGACAATACACAGCAACACTGAAAAACCGCTAGACAAAATAGGGCAGTAAGCTGCCAAATGTAAATATACGTATTTGCCTCTCCCAGTCCCTTTGTGATAATCGTTGATAATCATGATCTGAAACATCATTAAAGACAACTGCCTCTGCTTCCTTGGTAAAATGTACTTCCCTGTTCCAAGTGGAACATTCAAGAGGTCCACTAAAAGGACCACAACTAGTCATTAGGTTCTACTGCCTCTACACACCCTTTATTAGGCACATTCCTCTATGCTCTGCAACCCTGTTAGGCAGTTTAGGGGCAAAGACACTAAGAGAACAAAAATAATGATGTACTGAGAGCATTTGTCCAAACATCCCAGGGAAACCGTTAAATCCATGACTTATCATGGCTGGCTATTATCCAAATAGAGAAGCTTTAAGCAGTAAAGACAGAAAAACCCTAGATGGACAGCACTTGCATGCAAAGTATCACCATGTGCTGCCTATGGCACCTGCTATTGTGGAAGAATATACGAGACAAAGCTCAAATTGTGCTTTAACTGGCTGACACTTGGGCAGTAACATGCCCCTGCTGTGACCGTAAAATTGGCAGAGTACAAAGAGAAATGCATAATTCAACCATTGATATATAAATAGCCCAAACCAAAATATAGGTTAAAGTGTGAAAATGTGCAAATGTCCCTCCAAATCTGCAATCTAATAAAGCAAATGTTAAGGTGGGATACTTTTAAGAACATGTATGAAACATGTTCTGTCCCAATAACATGGATCAATACATTCTAAACTAAGTTTGGCTTCAGCTAATGGAGCTCAAGATGCAGCCTCTTAATGCAACACTTCAGCTGACTAAATTCTAATTTTAAAAAGGGAGATCATCTCAGGTACCCTGCAGTTATGGTACACATCCTACCTGGGGATTCAATCTACACTACTCTTACCTCACTCTGAACAGATATGTTCTTTTTCATTTTCTTATCCTTCAAGCAGTAAAGCAATTGCTACGGAATGAGGTAACTCTCACCCAGGCTTAGTATAATTACTAAAATGTTTTCCTCTTGTTTCAACCTTAAACATAAATAAAAATATGAACTTGTTCAAACAAGTAAAATGTGTGATCTATATGTAAGAAAGTGTTACTAGAATTACAGTGCACACAACGAATAGATTGATTCTCAAGAGTGATGTAGAATATCTGAGTAGTGATGCTCCATAAATAGCCTGATTTTGCTGTCTGTTCGTGTTTGATTGAATTTTTAAACGTCTGGTTTCCTTCATACAAAGCCTGAGGGGAAACTGAAAGGTACTTAAGGGAAAAGGGGCTCCAAGGGATAAATGTGTAAGGCTACAAAAAAACAATGGTGACAAATACTACTAAAAACAGCAATTAAATCTAAACTTTCTGAATCCACTTTTAACCATGAATCATATTTTCATCAATTTGCTAAAATCACATTCATTTCCCCCTCTGTGGTCTTTTTCAAAAGGAAACCAAAAGTTCAAACTAACAACCAAACTCCGTAGAAACTGACATCAGCATTGTCGTTTTTGTGCCAGACTGCTGGTTCATGTCTATGCAGGGGCCGTCCTAAAGGTGCTCCACGCATGGAAACAGCGAGTAAAGCAGTGAGGCTCGTTGCCTTTGCGCACCAGGCGCAGCTTCCTCGGGTGCTCTGCATCTTTAGACCTCATGTGCTGGATGTAGACCTGATGGACAATGAAAGAAAAGTCAGACAAAAGATACACAATTCAACACGTCTTTTCAGGCTGCACAAAAAGTATTATTAAATGTTACAAAAAGTGAACTACACTTTTATTATGCATATTAACAAACAACAATAATATTGCCAAAACTGAAAAGAAAGGGAATGGGAAGATAAACGCACCTGACAAGCCTTAAGACTCAATTTGATCTCCACCTGACTTGTCTGGGTCCCCACCCACATGTACACCTGTTTTGTTTAAAAAAAAAAAAGCAAAGTAATAAGCAAAATTCATTGGGGCCAACACCTTTAACGTTAATGTTTGGGTCCTTACCTCTTTTCCGTTGTCTAGGAGCATGATGTCGTCATCAGCCAAGTCGTCTTGACAAAAGTCAGAACATTTCTCAGATACGGAAAAGTATCCCTTCTCATTAGAGCACCTGAAGTGTCATAGCAGATACACTTAGACACAGTGACACTGGTCAAAGTTATGGAGCTAAATTATGAGAAAAGAAAATCTGACCTGAAAAGTCTGGCATATTTCATATATTCTGCATCTTCATCATAAGGTTTCTGTGAGCCAATGCCAACCCAGAAAAAGTTTTCAGGTTCCTCTCCCTCATTTATCACCTTGAAAGTGGAGGAGAAAAAAAATTACTTATTGTCATGATGAGATTTTTATTTCACATGGTTTCACTTTATTCTTTACTTTAATTATATTTTCTACTTTCTGCTCCAGTCTTTCATTGTTCTACTTTTCATCTGACTATCTGCTATGCCTGTTCATTGTTCTACTTTTATCTTCTATGTCTGTTCCTACAGATCTCTGTTGACGCAGACGTCCAGTTTTTACTGACCCTGACCCTAGACTATCTGTCTCTAGTTTATAGCCTCGTAGTCATGAACATTGCCTAAACATTTTGGATAAAGGGGCTGACAGAATCTGGGGGTTGTTCAGAGACACTGTAACTGTTGCTGTGTGAACATCTTTATGTCTCTCATTAAACCTTGCTTAAGCTTTGGAACTGGCCTCATCACTGACTCTCTGTAAACCTGGGATTTCATCACAACAGTCCAACACTTCAGAATTTATCATTGTCTTACTGCTGTACTTTGAGTAGTGGACAGTCATATGAGGTCCTATTAGACCTCGAAAAGGTTCTTGATTTAACCAATCAGGCATCTTACAAAAGGAGAGATTTCTTTGTGTCTTTTCACAGTCAGAATGACAAAAATTAACTGCGGTGAGAGTGGATCTTCGGTCTAGAGAAATGAGTCATGCTAATCAAGGCTCTGAATGTGTTGACATGTACCTGCTTGCTGTAGGTGTCATCAAACATGGAGTTCATAATGTCCTCTGCCAGCTTCGCCTCATCTGGATCTGCAGCTCTGCCAACCCAAGTGTACACGATACCCTGGTTATCTGTACTCTCAAATGGTACCTGCAGGAGAAAAAACATTGTCTTCCTTAAAAATAAGTAATTTGTTATATGCTTGTAGATTTTTAATTCAATAATCAGGATTGTAATGACAATCACAGTATTTAATACAGTGCAAACAAATGCCTTAAAATATTTACCATTTAATAGCATTACATCATATTTGATTGTTAATGATCAGACCCAGAAACTACCTTTAGTATGAAGCAAAACTCAGAGTTGAGGTTACTGGAATCAGTGAGTATCTGTATAGTTCTAGAGAGAAAAAAAGAGGAAAAAGATTTTTTAAGGAGCATTTTGTTCATTTCATTAAGAGGAAGTTAATATGATTTAAAATAGCAGCATGTTCATGTGGAGAATGTTTGACATATAACAATAACCTGGTACAGAGAGCGCTGCCATTTGTCCTGATGTGGTACAGGCTGGGCTGCACATTGTCCACTTTAAGCTTCCTCTTCCCTTTGTGAATAATGAACTTCCTCTTGAAGTGTGACAAGAACTTGAGGTTCTCCTGCTGCTGGGTCATCTTCACAACCTGCCGAGCACAAATATATATCAATAACGACTCCAATAGGGTGGACACGTAAAGACATGTTTTAAAAAAATAATAATAATAATAAAAGAACCTCCAAAATTCTGTCTGGCAAAAAGGATAAAAACTTTACCTCCAGTTTGCCAGGGAAAAGGCTCTCAAACTTCTTCTGCAAGCTGAAAGTGAATGTGAGCCAGCCCATGTTGGAGGCCTCACGGCCTTGCCAGAAGTAAACCACACACTGGAAGTCCTCTTCGGGCTGTTTGTCCTCATCCTCACCTTCATCTTCATCTTTCTCTTTCTCCTTGTCGTTCTCATTATCCACAGGCACCCAGTATCTACATAGAAAGACACACATGCATTGAGATGAGAACGATAACACTGGAACATTAGCAAAATGTTTACTGTTTGCTGCTTACTTATGTAATATTCATACATACATACATATATACATATTTTCTGATTTTAACATTCAAATATTGAGGCATAGCCTATACCACATGCAAAGACCGTAGGTGTTTTGAATATATACACAAATCATGGCCTGGGACATGGCCATCCAAGCACCACTCACCTGCAAAGAAACACGTAGCAGTCCTGCGTGTGGAAATGTCCAAACTCCTCTTCTGGCAGCCGGGCAAACTTCTTTCCCTCCAAAACAAATCCCTCCATGCCATCCAGATCCTCAGTCCACTCCTCCATCATCTGCTCAGCCTGTATAAAGAGCAAATCCACATGCAGTAACCAACTCTGGAACTTCCTCTTTAAAAATATATATGTACAAAAGCCATACGTTCAGGATGTGGCCCTCAGCTCCCAAAACCCCCGTAATATATGTTGCTAATTTAGGAGGCAGCCATCAAATCAAACCGCAAGATGGCAATGACGTAAAGACAGCAGGATGCTCAGGAAAAAAACCATAATGACGCTCCAAATGGATACTGGACATTTGGCAACAATGAAGCTAACTATAGGGGGGAGTAATTTTTTGCGTGTTTGGTAAAAGCAAGCCTTTGCCTCTATGACCAAACACTGTTGTGACATCACTTTGCCAGAAAATATTCTCTAATCTTCTATTGTTAGACCAGTCTCTTCAAAATTAGACTCATGTTTAAGTGAGTGAGTAAAGAATTTAAGTATGCTATTTGAATACAGACATTACCTCAGACAGGGGCATGGGCGGCTGCCTTGGTAGGAAGAGAGCAGTCAGATCTGCCTTCATCTGGCCCTTCTGTTCAGCATCTTTTTTCACTTTTCCAGACAGGCCTTCCTGCTGCTTCACACTCTCTGCATTTCTGGTGTAGTCCACTTTCAACACGTCGTCCCAGTTCTTAAACTTGGATTTAAAGACCTATTCAGTAAAATAAAGGAAGACATTTTAGTAGGCTTGGAACAATTCGAAGGCCACAATTCGGTTCGTATCACGATTTCTGACCCACGGTTCCATCTTTTAGACCAAAAAAATGGTCTATTTATTAACACTTCATAAAAGCAAAATACACAGCTGCCAAATTAAATAAATGATTGTAAAAAAATTTCTCTCTTCTCTGAGGTAACAGACTTATTGTCTGTGCTGTAAACCACAAATGAAATAACAAAAAAGTAAAAACAAAGAAACATTTCTCTTTTCTCTAACAGAAAAATACTGTTAAAATTAACAGAAGTAAACTCCATTGTAGACATTATTTAAGTGTATACCCCCACCTACTAGTAAACTCTACTACATTCTACATACTGTAGTCCTAAATCCGATCATATAAGCCTGAATTCTTAATAAAGAAGTAATTCCTTAACATTAGCCCCGAATCCCAGCACTGCCGTCTGATTAAATTCAGGACAGCTAGATGATAGCATTGACAGCTCATGGGGCTGTATCTGGATTAGAAGCACAAACTGGGATTGCGATTTTGCCTTTTCGAATTGCGATACTGGATTGTGGGTTAGTGTATCGTGATATCGGTTTTGATACGCATATCGTTACAGGCTTACATTTGTCATTTTAGAACAATATCAGAAAAAACAAGATGCAGCAGCAATATGAAAAGAAAACTTCAGCTTCTGCAAGCCTTTTAAAACACTCAAGGACCCACCTGGCATTCCGTGCCTTCTAGATTACGGATGACCACAGCATGTTTTGGCCGGTGGAGCATGCTGCACATCTCCTGGCCCAGTTTCAAGGCAGCTGCTCGTACGAGACGAGGAGACTTCCGTCCAATCCAAATGAAGACGTCAGACCAGCAGTCTAGTATATATACACTTTTAGTGTCCAAAAGACTCTGGAGCTGTCCCGGGAAGACATTTTTACAGTTAGTACATAGAACATCTGCTTAGAAATAAACTATCAGTAGTTAAACGCAATAAATTTTACATACCAGTCTGAGCTCTGGAAGTATATCAAGTTTAAGCTTGTTCTTGTGCTCCACTGAAAGCTTGTAGTTGACCTGGGGCAGCTCCAGATATCCCAAACCCAATCCAACCTGGAGCCAAAACGTTTTTTTTAGATGCTTCACAATTATTCACGCTCTAACACTGCATAAATCCTGCACACCTACCTTGTAGAGTTTGGGTCGGACTGGAGTAAAGTCATCTGGAACATGTTTCTTAATTTCCTCAGGCTGCCCTCCGAGCACTTCCCAAAACTCAGGAGGTTCCTGATTCTGCATCAGTGAAGTGATCTCTGCTTTGCCCTTCCTCTCATTCTTGTTGATCTTCTCTGCAAACAACCTATAAATGGTGCACATTACAGGTTTAAATCAGTAACAGAGAAGCAAGCATAACGTCTTCACATGGCACTGTATTTTGCATGCTCTTCTGATGATGTTTATAAAATGACTGTTATTATTTTTACCTTGCTTTTGTAGTACCACTTAGTGTGGCATTTCCTCCTCTCCATACAAATATTTCAAGACCAGCATCCAGTAAGAAAACAAACCTGATCAGACAAATGACATTTTATCAGTTCAAGAGGTTACATTGCCTCGTGGGCCTTGCTCAGGGGCCAAACAGTGTGGGTTTTCTTTGCTGTTTTTGGATTCCAACTCCCAGACTGCAGAGTAGAAGGGTCCTTGTACTTACCGTGGATCAAGAGAGGACGCCTTAATAGGAACAGATTCCAGTTTAATGTTCTTTTTCCCATACACACGGTAAAGCCTGTACATAGAGATAAAGAATCACTGTCTAGACGCCTCAAAGCACCTGGGCCAGATAATTAATCATTATATTGTTTGTTTAATACCTTGCTGGATATTGTGTATCTTCTACTGAGTAGAACCCACTGGCAGTTCCTCCTTCTATGTAGGAAATTTCGTTGTCAAAGACCTGACAAGAATGACAACAAATTAAAAGCTCTGCAGATAAGAGAACATCAAGCGTATTTCTTACGTCATGCTTTTATCTAAGGACTGTGCTCTGCTTACAGCAGTAAATTCTTCACTTTCATCTCCCATTTCCTCTCTGATGGTCCTACACTCAGCCCCAAGGTAATTGCGGAGATTGACTGCATGAATGGCAGAGCCTGCTTTCTTATCCAGGGTGGCTTCCTGACCGATCCAGTAAAAGATTTGCCAGTTCAAGGCTCCATTGTCATCTAGGAAGGTCTGGCAGCAAAACAGTAAATGTTGATTTTTGAAGAGACATTTGTATAAAAACTAAAGGCAACAACAGGCATAAAACACAAAAACCCCAGATGCAACTATAATTGCGGTTCAGACTCATAAGCATGACAAGTGACTTCCATAATTTCCAATGCCAAATCACTGCGTAGTAAAATGTGGATATCACTAAAAGACAAATGATCACACAAGCACAAATACAAGCACATCTTTCAGGGAAGCAAGTCTAATTTCAAAAGAAACAAATGACAAGATTAAGATCAAAGCAGAAAACAGTCCGTGTAAAGCTAAGTCAGCTAAACAAACCAAGATAAATGGTGCAAAAAGTCAAACCACATGCTTCAATAGACGTGATCAAATAATCTATGAGGGACATGTACATTTCATTGTTAATAGTAATTCTCACCTTCAGGACAATGTAACAATCTGCCTCATAGAACTTCCCATGAAAAGCCTCATCCACTTGCACGGGCAAAAAGTTCTCAATCTGCCACACAGCAACTCCAGGAACCTGCCCAACATCTTCCATAAAAAACTCTGAATAGTCAAGTGGTGGCTTCTCAAGATTCTTATCCCAGCGTTTGGACTTCAAATCAGAGTACTTCATTTCACCACTCTCCTAATAATATAAACAGATACAAGAGTTCATTTTATAATCAATCTTGCTGCAGTAAAACCAAGCTCATAGGTTATTTTCACTCACCTCAATGGACTTATTCTTCTCCTGGGCCACATCAGACATCCCTTTCAGCACCTGTTTTGCCTGGTCATCCTGTGCGGAATCCTTCCGACGCCTTAACCTCATTTTCCTGGCCATGGGGTCTCTTGGACTATTTCCTGTAGGTATAGTGGCAACGTTTGCAGTCAAATACAGTTCAGCATTCATGCAATAATCCAGTAGTGCAATTACATCATTTTATAGCTTTGATAGCGGTCCCCAGAGATGTTTACCTCCACCAGCAGCAGCCACAGTAGCTGCTGAAGCACCAGCCAAGCGCAGCTGGTTCTGTAAAGAGAAGTCAATGTTGTACCACTCGGCTGTTCTGTCCACGGGCTTGGGGGGCATAACCAAATTTGGATTCTCTCGAACATCCAAAACCTACAATTAAAATAAAATGAGTACATACTGTAGTAGCCAAAATAAGAAACACTTAACAAGGTTTAAGTGTACCTCTAAATCAGTGAGGAAATGGATAGCCTCTGGCAGTGTTACAAGTCGGTTCTTGTTCAACACCAATTTCTTCAATTTTCCACATCTGAATGAGAAAAATGTAGTTATCAGAAGGTGCTCTACAATCTTATTATGTGTAAGCCATGAGTGGTGCCTCACCTGCAGAGGCCCTCTGGAATTAGTTCTAGATTATTGTTGGCTGCCATGAACTCCACCAGACTGGACAGCTTCCCAACACCAGATGGCACTCCATCAAAGTCCAACTTATTTGAGTTCAAATACAGCTTCTTCAGTTTGGACAACTTGCAAATGGCAGACTGCAAAACACCAAAATGACTAACTGTAAAAAACTGTAGGTTTTGTTCCAAAACAGAATATAATTTGATCATTCATCATGTCAACTTTTCAGGTATCAGTTTAAGCAAAGATTCACAGGTGTGTGTACACAATAACAGTTTAACCAAGTAACCAAGATACTCACTGGCAGTGATGTGAGCTGGTTCCTGGACAAGTTCAGAGTCTCCAGCTGTGTCCACTGGTCTATGCACAACGACAGCTCTGAGATCTGATTGCTACTCAGATTAAGCCGTTTTAAACTGGCCAAAGAATATAGGCATTCTGGAACTCGAGTCAGATCGTTGCAGGACAGGTCCACATCTGTATGAATAAAATACATTCACCGACATACAATATCATAAGACCAAGCAACTTGCTTTCTTTCTGTCAAACAAAGCTTCAATAGTTTTACTTCTAATACCTGCTAAATTAGTGAGGCCTTCAAGACTTGTTGGCATGTTGCTTTGAGTTCGCTGTGTGTTCCTTAAATGGAGGGTTTGAAGGGATACCATTGCAGGCAATTGCCTGTTTAAAAGAAAGAACCAATGTAACATTTACCCAGCGCTTATCAGTCAATGAGAAAACAATGAGCTCACCAGACCCAGTTAAATCACATACCTGGTGTACTGGTGGAGAGAAGGCAGAACTCAATCTCGGTCTTACCTTAACTGTGCATGCATGAGTGGATTATTATTGAGAATGAGGGTCTGCAAATGAACCAGACGTCTCATCTGAGGTGGCAGACTATCCAATTTATTGTCACTTAGGTCCAAGTACAGCAGATCAGTCAGATTAATAAAAAGCTGATTTGGTATGTTATCAATACTGAAAAAAGGGACAAGACAAATGAACCATTGAGGAAGGGTTTCAAGAATACAATGACCATTGTTGTTAACATCACCACATAACATGGTCATCAACACCATCACAACCACGCCCATACCTGTTATGGCTGAGGTTAAGAACCAGCATATTTTTAGAATTCTCCAGTTCCCTTGGAATTTCAGTTAGTTGGTTGAAGCTCAGATCCTGAGGGAGAAAACAGATCACGTCTGGATAAATAGGTGCATTAAATGAAAAAGAGCAGTAACTATGTGACACATGCTAAGTTCAAAAATGACACAGAGAAAAGGCAAGGAAAACCAGTCAGCTAATTGCTGAATATAAATACTTTTACCCTTTATATCTCTACTAAATTCTAAATGGACAAGATACCATGAAGTACAACAAAGTCACAACATACCAGTACTGAGAGGTCGTCCAGCTGAAAAATGTCATCTGGAACTCCAGAGTTTTTAAGATTGTTTGCTCGAGCCACAATTGCCTAGAAGATGCGATAAATATTTGATAAATAAAAATAAATATCTAAAGGTTTTGTAAACTGAAAACCAGTAGCATAACTGACTTTACCCTTAGGTTACGAAGGCCCGAGAGCTCTCCATGTAGCGTTGTAAGACTGTTGTGACTGACAGACAAATGTTCCTGATATGAAATTTAAAAAAAAACAATTAATGGGCATCATCACAGAAGACTGGTTAACCATTATTTCTTTATTTACCGACTCAGAAATAATGCACTGTAACTCATAAGGGAAATTTCACCAATTTCTGGAGGGAGGACAGCTCCTCAGGAAGATAGCACAGCCCAGTTCTGTTGAGTTTCAGCCATCGGAGGCTAGTCATAGATTTGACATGTTCTGGAAAGTAGCCCCCCTACGGTCGGACACATGATGGCACAACTCATTAATCAGATACAATCATTACTCATCAGACCAAAATGTAAATCAAAGCATAGCTAAACACTAGAACTTCCTTCCAGATTTATTATGTCATTTGATCGTAGAGTTAAAAGGTCAAAATAATTGTAAATCATTCTATAACAAATCTAAGTGCCGTTATGACATGCAAGAGAGCAGAACTTAATCAGCAACAGAAAAAAAACTTTATTAGACAATATATTAACATTTATCCTGAGGATTTTGCTGAGTACATGTTAGTGACGACGGGGATGACCTAAATGTCCCCAAGAAGATAAGAAACCCTGAGATTGTTCGTTATTTTACTTTATTGAGAACATTAACGAAAAAATAACAACTAAAAAGAGAGTTAAATGATTTGCTTTGGGTTAGATTTAGACGTAACTGTAGTTTATTTGCATCGTGTCGTTAAAGGAGTCTATGGAAGTACCTCAAAAAGTTAACAAGACACGACTCAGTGTCATGGCAAGTATGAGAGCAGCACTTTATCAGCAGTAGAAACAGACAATACTTAACCAATGTAATAACATTTGTTCTGGTGACAATATACAAAATGAGTACTATAACTACACTATAATAAGTAAACAGCAAGCGTTAGCTAATGTGTCGCAATTCTAAGTCCACAGGCATGCAACAACTCGTTCAGCTAGCAAGCTAAGTTAGCCTTCTAGCTAACAAGTGTTAACAAGCTACGAGTCACATAAATCTCATTTTAACCACCGCGCCCCAAACTTGAACAGGCCTGACTATCAAAACGGATTAATTCGTGCTTTTTCTCTGTCAGAAGAGCGAAGCGACCACACCTCAGACTGTCAAGTCGCTAATGTCAGCTAGCGCTGGCTAACGCCCAGTAACTGTTGTTTCATTCCGGCTTAGCACTTAGCAAAGGCTAGCGCTCTGACAGCGACACATGACAGGTTAAAAAGATGTTACATTGAAAAACTCTTTAATGAGGCTCCGTTACAAAGGCTAAGGTTCCACGACACTTACTTTAAAGTCGTTCCCACTTAAGTCTACCCCCCTGATGAAGGGGAGAACTCCCGTGGCAGCCATTTCTAATTCAGGATGTAGCGCTCAGTCTATTTGTGGCGGAGTGAGAACAGCCCTACTGGCCCTCGCGGCGGTGGGCGGGGCGTACGGGAGGGGGCGGGGCAAGACGTCAGAGCCTTACCATATATGGAAAGTATCACGTAAAGTGGCGGCAATTTATATTATGACACTGCATAAATTTTCACATTTCAAGTGTATATAAACATAATCTTTCAACATACCAACAATGAGATGTATTCCATATGAGCAATATTAGCAGAATATATAAATCAGTTTGCTCCGGACACAACTACACTGACACAAACTGATGTATATATACCATTATGAAAACGTAAAACTATGTATTAACACAGGGGCGGGTAGTTTATTTTCCAAAGGGTCCACATGACAAATTTGAACTTGGAGGGCCGAACCAGTAGACTGTAAACAACTCTGCTCATTTGAAAAACAGATTGAAAAAACTAGTTTTGATTAGCTCCTACTGTTCATACTAGATGTTACAGTTAAGCTATGAATGTGTGGAGCAGGGCATATTATATCTTTATGTAATTTTATTTTAGACAATATATTCTTTTTACAACAAAAGGAATATTTAAAAAATATGTACATTTTTGCATTCTTTCACCTTCAAAATATAAGCAGTGCAGTTGAATGGTGTGCATAAAGTACATTACTTATGTTTGATTTTTATGTTTAATTTGTTATTTCACGCTGTCCTCAGGCAGGCCAGGCAGGGATAGACAAAGGGCTGGATGTGGCCCGTGGGCCGGGCAATTCGCCGGTCTGCATTAACATATATTCTGAGATGTGTTTGTTGATTATGCATTATCTAAAGTAATGTTGCCTGTAGTGGGAAAGAACCTGCTTGTCCCCTGGAAGATTTTTGCAGAAAATCTGAGAATTATTGTTGAGTGAGGACATTTTTCATGTACAGTCCTCATAGAAATCTCAGCTTTGGGATATGCTACAATGTAGTTTCACATGTTACATGCCTTATTTAGATTATTTATATATTTATATGTTGGTCAGGTACAAAGACTGAATCAGTAAGGACAACTCTAGTCATCCCACAGAAATCCCACCATTTATTTGAATACTCTTTGAACGTTCAAGCACAATTTTAGCAAACGTGATTACATTTACTGCACTTTCTTCTTTATTCCATCCTTGAATATTAATATTAAAATGTAAATATTATTATTTTTAAATGGTTAAGCTAAAATAATACTACACCATAGTCCACATACTTCGGCATACTGTCCTAGTTCATATTTACAGCTTTAATTCCTGTATTACCAAATATACAGGCTGGATTGTATTGTAACCTTCAGATAATCACCTAAACTTTTTGGCAGTTTCTTTCAGTGTTAATTGCCAGTATTATTGCCAACTACTGTCTTAAGTAACTGAAATAGTGAAAATAACATCAATATAAAGGTTACATTTTATTCAATAAAACTGTTCCTTCTTTTAAAACAGAAATACACCCAGAAACACAGTAAAAACAGACTCAGTTGACAATATAAACAGACAGCTCTAAATCCTCCTGTCACTGGCCCTGAGGACAGGTGGTCCGTGTGTGGCCTGGTTGATGACAAATTCCACAAGTCCTCGGCCTTTTAGCAGCTGGAGCTTTGTTTGAAGAGGTTCCAGTCTTCTTACTGCCATTTTTTTTACTGCTGTCTCTTCCAGAGTTCCCCACAGAAGCTGATATGGTAATAAAGAAATTAAGTTCAGTTACAGTTATGTGAATTAATTAGCTTGTCACACTTTGTCTAGATTTCTCTCATCACGCTAAACTTTCTCAGTAGGGTGCTGCTATTAGAACAGAAGTGTCAGACAGAGTAACATAGGACAAAATAGGTCAGAAGAGAAAAAGCACTAATCTCTAACTGTGAGATAATCATTTGAGTCTGACTCCCTTCCAGTAGAAAAAAATCTAATTAGTCAAATTAAAAATGTGTTTCTATCATTCCAGCATTGGGATCTGCTACACTGTCCCTTATTGTAATGATACACCTTTCTTGACTATAAGACAATTAACAAGTCCATCATAGGCTGTATTGTTTGAAAGAACAATGGGAAATTTGCAAAGTGTTTACCTGGAGCCACATTCTCATCTGCCCACTGAAAGAATCCACACTGCTGATCTCGTGGTTTGCCACACGTATGGAACATTCTGCCCTTATTAGGCCCGTCTTTCATGACAGTCCTTGTGACCGCTAGTTCGTTACAGTTACACATAGTCTCTCCACCGTTTCCCCCGGTTCCTCGGCTGCCCGACCGAGGTCCGTTTCCAAAACCAACTGAAGGTCTTGGAGGCTGAGAGTTCTGAACAGTTGGTCCTCTTCCTGCTCCAGGTTCGGGTTGCTCACTCTGCTGATCAGCCCACAGAAAGAACTTACAGTTCCCCGTGTTGCACTTATAGAACTGACGACCTTGGTTGGGTCCTTCTTTCCGAACTGTGAGGAGAAGAGCGTCCTGGCCACAGTTACACACGACAGAATCATTCTGGCCAGTTGACTGCGGTTGTACGGACCACACAGGTGCAGGGGTGGGTGTCGTGAGTCGGCTGCTGCTGCTGTCTGATCTGGACCTGGGAGGTGGAGGTCCGTTCTCAGGTCTGGACCGAACTGCTGTGTTGTTTCTAGGGGGATTAGACTGACGGGCAGCTGAGCCTTGATTAACATGATTGTTAGAATCTCCTCCAGGTGCCCGAAGATATTTCAAATTCAAAACTTCTCTTAGTGTCTCATCACAGCCACCAATACACCCGACAAACTCGAGCGGCATCCCTGGAGGCAGACTTCCCCTCTTGAACTTGAACTTCAGCCTGGAAAGGAGGTACAAAAGACATATCTTGGTTCTGTTTTGAAATTAATTCCAGAACAGTGTTCAAGCAGAACATTATTCTATTTCTTACATGTGGACAGGGTGTGGGCGGCATGTTGGACAGATGCTGTCATCTCTGCTGACCTCCAGCACCGTATCTGGAAACCACACGGCTGTCTTACAGGCCGGGTAGCCTGTACATGACAGAAACTTCCTGCAAAGAGTGGGTGGAGGAGTGTGATAACAAAGGAAGTTATACACCAAGCTACCAGAGAATCACTGACCTCAAGTACATTTAAAAATATTTTCTTCGCTAAACATTAACGCTGACTAATGACTCACGCAGTGCTGTCCTTCCTCTTCTTTAAAACCATGTCCCTGTTGCACTGCGGACACTTCCGCACCGGCAGGGGCAACTCTAACTCTTGTTCCTCTTGTTCTGTATACTCTTGAGCCTGGCCCAAATAACTGGACAAAGCCTCATCCAATCTAGGAGCAACACAACAATTTAGTAAAGACCCTCCTGTGGACCCAGTAATCATGTGAATTGTGGTGGAGTATGAAACTTCCTCTCATGTCTCATGTCAAGAGGCTGGCCATTTTCTTTTCAATATGCTGATCATGCAGGGAAGCTGTAAGCACAGAGGAGTGAACTAATTGCCCAATTCTGTATGTGTGAGTTAGTCAGCACCCAGCAGTGCAGAACTAAGTTCTTACTTCTTATGGAAGAAAGTCAGGCCAATGGTTGGTTCTGTTTTTCAGCCTCAGATGACTATTGTATGTTAGGGATTCTAACTTCAAGTAGTCGGTTGCAAATTGTTTTCCTATTAGCCCACCCATCAACACTTTAGACAACTCTTAAAACAGCATGGTATGTAGATTAACCCTAAATTTTAAGTGCAAAAATGACTCACTTCTTTGCCTTCCTGACGGACTCTATAAAAACAGCCTTGTATTTTGCCACATGATGTCTGAGTACTGAGTCTTTGTCTTTCCTTCCCTCTGAAACAAGCTTCAAGTCTGCTTCCAGCTCTGCCCTCAGATCTGGCTTTGACATCTCATATCCCATGGAATTGTATCCTGGAAGTGGCATTTAGTTATCAGTGCAGTGCAAAAAGATACTGCTGTGTAATTTGAAATGTAAATATGTATCTGTGCTTTTATATAATTATGTATTGACATTTCTACATACGTATATTTGACTTACAACATTAAAAACCACTAATAAACTGACAGCCAAAAAGCTTAAGCAAAATCATATAATAACATAAATGATTAAAGACGGGGAAAGTTTAATCATGTCATGGTTGACACTAATGTGAATAAGAAACAGTCCTCACCCTCAACGAGACCCATTCCCAGCTCTCCAGGAAGGAATCTCTGATCTGCGGTCAGACCCACGTACATTCGGCTTTTGATGGTCTCAATGTGTTCGGCGTGAGTGGCGTCGGTGCCTGCAGAGAAGTACACACAATACAAACTGTTTTACCTTACAAACAAAGCGTTGGAAGGCAAACCTAAAAGTTAAGCACAATACCAATGCCGTGCTTCTCCATGAGCGAAATCAAATCTGCTTCTGTTAGAAGCTGTGGTGGGCTCGTTTGTCCTTCCACCATCTCAATGGCTGTAGGTTGGAATGTGGTGTTGGGCGTGTACAACGGAATCACCTAAAACAAATTTAGGAAACTTAGCATTCCAATAATATTCAGGGGAAATCAATTTTAGAGCAGTAAATGTACCTTATTGTACCACTTGTCATACGGGTAAACCTCAAGATAGTTTCTAGCAATGATGGTCAGCCCACTCGCTGAGAATTTCTCCTGAGCAATGTCAATTTCAACGATCATCTCCTGGCCCTCTGCATCTTTGGAGCAACAGGCCAAGAAGTGACGGACAATGAACTCATACAATCGTTTCTCATTTCCCTATACAAAAAGACAAAATCATTCAAAATCACTCAAACTGCATGAACCTTGATAGTTAGTGGCACAACAGTAACATTTAGCATGGTGTATTTGTGAAACTAAAGGTCACCTGCAGACTGTTGGTGTATTTAGTGGGGTGAATGGGAGGATGGGCCTGGTCTGACTTGTTTCCATTTCGAGGTGTTGGCCCACCGTTCTCCAAAATGCCTCGAGCAAAAGCCCCCCATTCACTGTCCTGAGTCTGCTGCTCAACAAGTGGAGTCAGGTTCAGGTTTTTTGGAAACATGTTGGTCTCAGTACGAGGATAACTAATAAACCTGAAAGGTGAGAAAAATGTTAGCTCCCAGATTCTGATATTATTCTATAGAATGACATATAAAAGTTTTATAAGTCACAGACCCTTGTGTGTAGAGCTTTTCAGCTACTCTCATGGTCTCTTTAGCGCTCATTTTCAACTTCCTTGAGGCCAGTTTCTCAAGTTCCTGTGTTACAGCATTAAATGTTATATCCATAATAAAGGTTTAAAAAAAAAAGAGGCGATGCTATTAAACCTCAGAGAGAAAACTTCCACCGAAAAAGCCACGTGGATCACTTACCACAGTGTCGAGGGGCAAAGGACGCCATTTGCTTTTTGGTTTACTTGTGACAGAAATCACTGTTGCCATGGGATCCTGAAAAAGCACAAACAATACATCATATTTGTATCTTCACATTTACATGTTGGCAGCATAATGCCTAGGGCGTTCGTGCCATGATCGGAAGTTCACCAGTTCGATTCCCCGACCAGTAAAGGTACCACTGAGGTACCCACGAGCAAGGTACTGTCCCCAAGCACTGCTCCTCAGGCGCTGCTCATGTCAGCTGCTCACTGCTCCTTCACGGATGGGTCAAATGCAGAGCAAAAAACACACAAAGCAAAAAATGAAAGGGCACTGCTGACCTCCATACACATCTGGTAGAGCACCAGGCACGCAGTGTGACTGAACAGCCTATGCCTTTTCCAGCTGAACTCCACCTGTTCCTCCTCATTAGGCTCATGAACCACTGGCAGAAACAAATTTTACATGAGCTGCTCACTCAGCGTTGACTTAGAGTCATTTAGGCCTAACCTTAACACAGTAACAAATAGTATTATACCTTTAATTTTGAAAAAGGTCTCAGAAATGAAGGCCTGAATAGCTTTAAACCTCTCCACCACAAAGCCAAGGGTAGGAAACTGACAACTCCCATAGCTGATAAGCTGATTTGACAGAGCATCTGGGAAAATTTTCTGCAATCGCAAGGTCTGGAACCTGGTAAATGCTGCTCCTGCAAAGAAGTTGAAACAAACTGTTTAAGCCAGAAAAAATTGACCATGAAAACAGGCTGTTTATGAATTCTGGCGCTGAACTCATTTACCGATACGGAGGTCAAGCTCCTGTCTGACGTCCACGGCATCGCTGATGTTGATGTCTGGGTCTGTTAACGACTCACAGGCTCTCCTGATGGAGTTCGGCGTGATTTCTGAGAACCGAGCTCGAAACACCTGAACGTTGGGTTTAGCTGAGGGAAAAGCCAAGTAAAACATAAGCAAACAGAAAAAATACAGCATCCAAAAGAAGGGGAATAAATGATTCACCAGCTTTGCAGACGTCTATGATCTCATGACCGATGTTTTCACCCTCTCTATCACAGTCGGTCCAAATAATCAGAGCTTGGCACTGTCTGACCTCCCTCTCCAATGTCCTCTGAGACAACAAAAAAAATCAATCAGGGTTACACAATAAAACAGTTCCAGAGAAATCATTTTGGCAGTATAAATGTTTTAAGTACCTTAATTTGCACAAAATTATCAGGGCAGTACTTTTCCACCTCCGCATCAAACAACAAAACAGGATTACAGCTGTGCCTGTCGAAGATGTGATGAGATGAGATGTTATAGTAATTTTAATTATTTTATTTTAGTCACACACCTCTTGTTTTCTGTTTCTTATCATTCTCTAAAAAGAGTTTCCTCACCATTTCTGAAAAGGGGCTTTAAACTCAAGGGCTAAGAGATGTCCAGACACAGAAGTCATACACACTGAAACATTCTGTTACAAAAAAAACAACATATGCATTACAAATTATATATGACATTTGATTCATTTAAAAAAATAGTATACAGTACAAAAAGCTTACTTGTCCAAATAGATTGTATTCATACTCATATATCTTGTTGTAGACAGAACAGCCCTCTCTCTGGAACGGAGATTATAAACAATGAGACTGTGTAATGAGAAATTTACCATATTAAGACTGGATCACACAGTATAAACCCTGATTCTCAGTTCAAGTCTGCGAATTTAGCAACAGTCAGCGAAGGTCAGCACAGAATTTTTTTTTATCCAGACTTTAATCCAGAGAAACTTACATTTCCTAATTACAGGGAGCAACTCTGTGTTATGGGCTTTGTTCTGGGATGCTCTCAATGATGGAAGTGTTGGTAATAGTATAGGGCCAGTCCCCAACCCACAAGCTAATAGTTCATAAACAAGTATCCGACAACTAGCTCACCATTCCCGCACTTTTTGAGTTTTGGTTAAGGCATGATTTATCAAACCTGTTCGAATTTCACTACAGAACACTGCTAGTGTGAGCTCTGTAATCATTAGAGTTGTACGATTCTGGACACTGCAATACCTTTCTAGGATATTGTAATACAAAATGTAAATAAATGGCTTGAATAACTCTGTACGAAAAGAATGAATCATTAGCGAATTCTGAATTCTGGGGTCATTCTGAATAGAAAAGCATCCACAAGGAAAATAAATAAAATATATTTAAAGTGCTGGAAACAGTAAATCTAAGCAATCAAGCACCATCTGAGTGACACAGTGGGCCCATGAGCATGACCCTTAGCCTCAATCTCTACAGGAAGCCATTTTATGGGGAAATGTTAGACTATATCTCTGGATAAGAGTTTAGTTTTAGTTTAGTTTAGTTTTATTCTTTATTACAGACTCAAGGTCCCAAAAAAAAAAAAAAGAGTATGCAATACATGTCACAAATGTCAATTTAAGCATGGCATGTTTGGTTTGATTCCTCTGACCTGACATTGCAGTGAGTATTGCACATCCACACATCACAATAACAACTCTACAAGGATATATCATGAAGCCACAATCAATATGTCATTTAAACTCGCGAGACCAAAAATCAGAGTCAAAATCTGCACAGCCCAACTAGAAAAGTACATATTCCACAGTAGAAATCTATTCTATTCAGATCTTGCAATGTTTATTTGGAATATATTTACATAAGTTGTAGCTATTTTACGTTTATATTAACTTGTTTTCAAAAAGTATTGCATAGTCTCATAGCCAATTTATCTGCATAATTGAGTATGGGGCAAATAAAGAATTCAGAATCTTGAACCAGGGAACTAATGTTAAACTCCCCAGGCTGTTCAGGCACTGAGATATGTAATAGTTGTAGTGAGAAAACCAGACTTTTCCAACTGTTTTAACCTTTTTACTCACCCGTCTAGATCTCCCGCTGGACATAATCTCCGCAATGCCTTTGGCTGCATCGTTTTTCTCAGCGACGCAAAGAACCTTCTTAATCTGAGTTCTCCTGATCATACTTGTAGATATTTGCCTACAAAAGCGACTCTGGGCTGTCAACACCGATCTCACCAGAACCGTAATGCTCATAACTTTAAAGCTATTCTCTGCTGGCTGGTTGTTCGAGCTGACGGCTCGTTAATGTGACCATATTTAATAGACGCGCGACGCCTGTTCTCCGCGCTGTATTAACGCCCTGGTATTAACGCATCATGCTAGTTAGCTAACGCGTAACAACTCGTCCAATTTGGGAAAACTTTTTCATGTTGCGTTTATGTAATAACTAGTTATAGCCGTATACGAGACAATAGACCTGTTTCTGGTAGTACATAAAAATTTAAAAGCGATGTCAACAAAGTTTGCGATTTAACAGCAAGCAAACAGACGCTCTGCCAACAATCGCGAACTTTCTGAATTCGGCGCCTGTCACGAAGTGTCGTAAAATTGCCGTAAACCTATCGCCCACACATTTTCCCGTCAGATGAAAAGTAAAATTACTCACTGCAGCACGAATAAACTCACAATCATTTACAGTGATTTTATTTTTGCGTATGTAAAACAGTTATTAATACTTTAATTGTGCTATTTTTATTTCTAAATCTAACTTTCATTTTACGAACCTTCCCAGTGATGCGAGAGGCCGCATCCGGAACCAGTCACTATGTAGAGAAGTACGTACTACATAGTAAGTTAGTGTGGTGGCTTGATGAGTCTCTTCCTATTACTATAGCTGTTGTGAGTTTTGAAATAGTATTTAGTATGAAACCCTTTGATTTGGGACGCAAGCAGATTGTCAAGCCTGACAGTCGACGTCATCGCGGTTGCGTTGAAGTGCAGCAGTTTTCCGGCAGATGTGCGCGTATAAGCCGATCTATAAATCATGAGGCCAAGACAATTCGACGAAGATTGTGATTTTTTAATCGAAGAATTTGTGCAAGTTGTGTTAGCCGAAAGCGTATAAGTTTTAAATATGGCTGCTGTAACGGGATGTAATTGCCATGGATGTAGAGAACATCGCTACGGCTCGGTAAATATGTCCATTTAGGTGTGATCTGGCAGACTGTCAGTCAGATATGTATAGAGATTTTGTATAAAAGGTTTCGTGATTAATTGGAAATGATATTGGGAAAGGTTTGTGGCATTATAAACCATGTTAGATCGCTGATTACCTTGGCACTGGAGGCATCGAAAGCATCTAACGCTAGCTAACCTTCATCAGGACTTTCATTTGCTGTCTTTTCAGAAATGGCGTGAACTTCGCCGTTTGCACAGACCAAGAGCAAATGTATAATAGCAGCTTTGTTCAGCAGAGATGGTTTGGGGGTTTTTGGCTAAAGCGGCTTTAAGCGGCATTGTGTGAGGTCATTTGAGAGGAACTACAGAAATCTGAGCTCTAGGTTTGTGGGACGTTTCCTCTGATGTCGCTTCTAATATTCCGAGAACATGATTGGTTCACCAGATGTGGTGGCATTTACCAAAGATGATGATTTTGGAGATTCCTATCCGGATCCCTGCTTGCTCCCGGAGGAGTTTTCTGTGCCTTTGTTTCCTCATGCTACACATGCAAACCCATGGACCAAGACATCCTTTGCAAAATTCTCCAAGGACTTTATTCTCATCTCCGAGTTCTCAGAACAGGTTGGACCGCAGCCATTGCTCACCATCCCGGATGACCCCAAAGTGTGCGGGACGTTTGACCTCAATTATTTCTCACTGCGCATCATGTCTGTGGACTACCAGGCCTCCTTTGTGGGACATCCTCCTGGCAGCAGCTACCCCAAGCTCAATTTCGTGGAGGACTCCAAAGTCGTCCTCGGCGATTCCAAGGAAGGAGCGTTCGCTTACGTACATCACCTCACCCTCTACGATTTGGAGGCCCGTGGCTTTGTACGGCCCTTTTGCATGGCCTATATTTCTGCCGATGAGAGGAAGATAATGCAGCAGTTTCAGCAGCTCTCAACGGCCTTCTCCAAGGCATCAGAGTTCTTAAAATCAGGAAATCGAAAGGCCTTTGCAAACGAACTGGAAAAGAAGCTAAAAGACTTGGAATATACCAGATCAGTTCTACACAAAGAGACTGAACTCCAGAAAATGAACAATGGCTGTTATTCCACACAAGTTATCGAGAAAGCTAATGAGCTGGCAAATGTAGAAAAATCTATCTATGAACATAAAGACCTGCTGAGACAGATCACCTCATATCCCAACAGAAAAAGGACTGACTCGGATCCTGTGCAGTATGAGCCAGAACAGCCACCCGACATAAGTGTGGATGACAGTACTCTATTTTCTCAGCATTCCGGAAATGAGGATAAATGCGTAGAACCCTGTAACGGAAGTCAGCAACCCTCTTACACCCCCCAACTTATTAAAGCTAAATCTGCAAAATGTTTTGATAAACGCTTGAAAACGCTTGAGGAACTTTGTGATTCAGATTTTTTTCACCAAACCTTGGACCAGCTGAACTTAATTGAAAAGATGTTCAGAGGCGACCTCTGCTTTATTTATACAAACCAGATTGACCGGGCTCTCTTAGGTAAGCAGAAAATAACCAGTTTTCTCTTTGAGGAGGAAAGAGGCTGGGAGGAAGATGGAGGCCTAAGAAATTTGTATGATAAAACCCAAACCATGCACAACATTCGTCCACCTTTGTCCAACTCATGCTGTGAGCCGCTGAGTCTGGAGTCCTACACCACTTGTGTAGAAATGGGTCACGACAAGCTGGAGCTTGAATGTGCGGAAGGACATCCAGAGTCCAGTACTTCTGACATTACGCAGGAGACGTCAGAAGAAGCTGTTGACACCGAAATGAAAGGGAGTTTCAGCAGTGACAGGAGTATCGAGGTATTTGGAGGTGTGAGTCCAGTGAGAAAGAATACCAGTGAGGTGGGAATTGTTGCTTCATCTGAAGAACAAGGGCATTTTACCTCTACTGTTGACAAACTGTCATCATCGCTGGAAAATGAAACAGCAGATTTATTTCAAACTGGAAATCTGGTTCAAATTGACACCGCTTGCTGTATGGGACAAGACGGTTTTATCTATGAGGAACCTTTCACTGAAGCAATGCAGGAATGTTGTGAGGACACCGTGGTCAAGCAAGAGCCCCTGTCCCTACTTCAGGGTGACCTGACTCTGAAAGTGGACTACGTTTTGGGAGAAAGTGCACTGAAAGAGGACATTGGTGAGGGGTTGATGCTTCCCGAGCTGACCACCGGTGCTCTGGGTGAGGATGTGGCACGGCTGAATTTGGAAGACCTTTCTGACACTACAAGCTACATGAGCACCTCCACCAGCTCGGACAGGGCAGTGTCGCCTTTTACCTATGGCAGTCTGATCACGGTGAAACAGAAGAAGAAGGCAGGTCATAGCGCGCTCCGCTTTATCAGACAGTATCCCTTTGCTCAGCAAGCTATATTCTGCCTTCTGAGCGGAAGAACGCTGGTGGTTCTCGGAGCGGAAGAAGGGACCGTGAGGAAGCTGGTCAACGCCTTGTCCATATTTGTGCCCAACCTTGGAAAGTATGGCGAGACGGTCCAGCCCTGGCTTTCCACGTCTTTTCAGCTGACTGACCTTCAGAGATGGAAGCTCATCGGGTTGCAGAGGTATGATGTGTTCAGTAGTGTGTGTAGCTGTTTTTCTTTCATTATGAATTTATTAAATAGCTGTTATGACAGCAGAAGCAGCGCTGCTTGTTCTAGACGCTCCCAAATGAGGCTTATGTAATTTGGCCAATTTTCTGGCCAATTCTGAATGCCATCTGTGGTCCTGTGCTCACTAAGCATATAAAGATGCTCCTTTATGGTCATGCAGAGACAGTTCATCAGCAATCCTTTACCCGGTTGAATATGTATCACCAGCAGCGCTGCTAGTGCAGTAGTCACAGTGACTGAAACCCTATGGCGATCATAAGATTGGGCACCTCCCAGGACCTCCGTTTGCCTCCTTAGCAAGGCCGTTAACCCCCGTTTATGCTAAATGCCATAAATGTAAGTGATCATATTCTCACAATAGGACCCCATATTGACCAACTGTTATGTGGGTGGTCGTCCTTTTCTCAACATAGCACTGACCTAGCTTAATAGTGTGTGTTATGACAAGTGTGTATAAGGGCACACAGCAGCAGTTTTCATACACATCAGCATAGGGCTGGGCAATCAATCAAAACTGACATTCAGAACCTCTAATTGATACGAAGGCATAGTACTCAGAGAACTATATACTCCTCACACCTAACTATTACTTAATTTACACAAAAGATTTTGAGGCCTTTACCCATTAACTTCACATATTCTTCTTGACTGTGCATTAACTTCTGACAGAATTTGTAAAAGTGTTTGTCAGACGTCACTTACTCAGTTAAACAGCAGCTGTTGATTTAAGTCTAGCTTTACAGGTACAGAACGGGACTACAAAGTAGGGGTGTAGTTATATATCAATTCAATAAAAGATTGAACAGGAGGTCTGTTTATTTAAGTATTTATTTAAATGTCTGGTTGAGCTCAGGAATAAAATGTTGAATGATATTTTAGCTGCGTTTTTGTGACTTGATATGAATGGAAGGGATGGTTTTAAATCAGCATCAAATGAATTGTATCGATTTTAATTCATATCATAGCAGTAACATCGGAATTGGACATTGATTGGATCGTTGTCCATTGAATCGAGATAATAATATATTGTGATGTAAGACAAACTGTACATGTTAACAAATGAGCAGTAGTATGTACATCAAGGTGCAGCTGCAAGATAGATGTTCTGTATTATTATATTTTGTAACTCGTAGAAAGAAATGAGAAGTAACAAAGTACAACTACTTTGTTACTGTACTTCAGTTGTACTTTACTTGACTATTTTTGTGGCAACTTTTAACTTTTACTACATGCATGAATATCCGTACTTTCTACTCCTTACATCTTCATATCAGGCTCGTAACTCTTGTTTGGCTTAATTTAAATGATGTTTATTAGGACATTTTCCCATCCATTTTACCTGTTCTGTATCAATAATGCGCGCCATCCAGACAACTAGACCGTTTGGTTGAGGCTTAAAAACGTAGTACACATGCACAGAAAAGACAATCCCATCTGTGTATTCACCTTTGCACATGACACACAACACGACAGACACGATAAAGCGAAAGAGAGAGAAAAAATAAACTATAACCACTATAACCACGGCACTTGCGCCCGTAAGTTCCCGGGATAGGCTCCGGTTTCCCCGCGACCACAGTTGGGATTAAGCGCTTCGGAGAATGAATGAATGAATGAATGAATCAAGCGGCAGCTCGGTGGGAAATATTTGGGTGATTGCGGTGCAGAAAGAAGCTTAGCTCCACCAAATTCAGTTCAGTTGAGTTTATTCATATATCGCTCTTTACAGCACTATAATATTTGTTGTATGATGTGTTCAGGATAGAGGTGATCATCATGTATAATGATGGTAATGACCAATGCAGCTTAATGTATCCATGTGGCTTTATTTTTCTCTGCTTGCGCTCTACATAACGCTTGGACCTGGAGACCAGTCAGCTTTGCCCTAAAATGGTGGTTTTGTCCTTCGCAAGGCTACTTTATACTTTCATACTTTTAACGGCTTGAGCCCGGTACCGGGGGCAGAACGGGAAGGCTTTAAATAGTCGGTAAACGTAAACAAACATATGCATGCGGCACATCAACATAACCCATAGAATCTTGTGTAAAAATCTCAAACAAATTCCACCTAAACATAACAATTCCAACACCAAACACATAAATAAACAAACAACAAAAACACTGCGTAGGTCTACGTGGAAGAAATACGGCTGTAGAATCTATACTACTACAGCTAACCATGCGTACCATATATCATATGAAAGCCAAGACTCCGCCGATTACGCAGATAATATGTTTGGGGGGTTTTGGCGTACGTTTTTTTTTCCATGTTTTGCTGTGTTGCACCTTCCTTTATTCTGACCCAGTAACATGTATTACTGAGATTCCACAGTAATCTCACAAGTGTTACCTTTATAATGATACCAAAAGCATAAAAATAGACATTGTGGTTGCTGAGATTTACACATTTTATTTTGGGTATCTTTTTTACAGCAAAAATCTGTAAAACAGTCTCAGGGCTTAACAGGTTAAGTATGTTTTAACCTTTAAACCTTTAAACTTTAACCTGAGTGAAGAAGTCGAGTCAATACTTCAACTTTTAGTAGTCTTTTTAAACACATGTATCTATACTTCTACTTGAGTGAAAAATGCATGTACTTTTGACACCTCTGCTTGTAGATTTACACATTTCTTTCTCTTTCTCTTCATCAGGGCAGCTTCTCCAGTAGGTCCCAACATGCTCCACTCCCTGAACCGTTACAGCAGATACATCGGCATCCTGGACTGCGACCACAAGACACTTCGATGTCCGCCCTACAAGGGAACGCTTCTCAGTCACATGGCGGATCACAGAACTCAGATCAAACGGGGTAGCACCTATTTTCTCCACGTACAGAGCATGTTGACTCAGCTCTCGGCCAAGGCTTTCTTGTTCACCTTCTGCCATCATCTCCATCTGCCCATGAGCGCAGACAACCACGGTTCTGTGACGCTGCGCAGGACTAACTTCTTACTGCAGCTCGGCTTTACCGAGGAGGAGAGTAAAATCATTCACTTTCTGAGCGAGCTCATCAAACAGCATTACCTTCAGGGGCCTTTAAAAGGGGCGGGTCAGTCGGTCTTCAGTTTTAATTACACTACCAGCTATTTATACAAAATCTGAATGTGAATGTGCGCTTCATCCGGATTTAGGTGTTAATATGTGGTTTCATATTCTGCCTTTCAGTTCCCTTCACTTCTGCTAAAATCAGGAGACCAAGAAATGTTGAATGTATTTAATTCCCACATTTTGTTTTCATTTTAACCCTCACTGTTGAGTAGGCACACAGCCATCCTGGCCCGGTGCATCGTCCTAGTGGTCTTGGAAAATATTGGAACCTTTGTCTAATGTTGTGTGGAAATCTTTCCATTCCTTCTGCCAAAGTTTAAAGGTGAGCTTTGTGTTGCTGAACGTGCTCTTATTTGGGTTTCTTTATAGACCACTCTTGATTGAAATGTCACTCGTTATTGCAGTTTTTTTGCGGATAGCTCATGCATGAAATGGAAAGTAAAAGTAGAAATCGGCTGGAAAATATGGTCACACTGATTTTAAAGGAGAGTGAAAGCAGTTTGCTAGAACAACTGACCAGCAGTGATGAACACACAATGAATTGTGATTTATTTTGACACTCTGTTGACGTAGTTTCTCTACCCTCGTTAGCAAAAAAAAAACAATTCTGTGTGATAATACTGAGCCACACATCACAGCATGTTAGTCATGGATTATTACACGGAAGTATTTTGTTTGTTCTCTTTAACACGTTGCCAGATTGAACCTGCAGGACCTGGATTATATGATGGTAGAACGTTCCCTATCGTCATTATCCGTCATTCATTAATCAATGCAATTTATCAGAACACTTCCTCTTATTTGCATTCTGAGCCTGTAACAATTCCTCCAAAATAATTATGATAAAAATATTCACAACCATACAAATGCATTTCTCCAAACTTGCCTATGCTATGTTCATTATACCTGTTGTACTGTAAGGTTTTGTAAAGACAATTTGGTTTACGTATTGACGTGATGGAATGTTCTGCATGAAAAAGTCACATAGTGGAGACCTGTTACACGATATTCCGCATGTCTGAAGAATACAGGGACAGAAAAACGACACGGTGGCTTTAACAGCCACATCTATCTGTGTCTCACATGTGGATGTCATTCAGCCTGATGATGTAATCTGTTGTCTTAATGTTGTGTGCGCAAAAAAAAGTGCAGCATGAATATTGTTGGTCGGAGTGGCACTTCAGAATGTTGGAGAATCACAGTCATGATCATTAGTTGCAAGTGAAATTGGTGGTAATTGCCAAGTCCTGCTACCCTCGTCCCTAACGCGTGACAGCTGCTGTCCAAAAACCGAGACCGAGAGAACAAATTTGGGGGCAGTCACCACTTCTGAGTTGCATTCTGTGTTGCTTTTTAGCCTCTGTGAAGACGTGTCCTTACATGTTATATGCATTCTCTCTTGAATGTGATTTAAAAACAAGCCATATCGTAATATGCACATCGTGTCTTTTAAGATCTCTTTGCTGCGCTTCAGGACAAAACATATTTCCTTTCAAGTAAAATTAATGTTTGTCTGCAGAAGAATGTTGCCCACTACAGTATGTGTTTTTAGAAAGTATTGTGATCTTATCTGGGTGGAGTAAGCTGTAATCATTATTAAACATGATTTGTGGATGTTTAAGTGGATTCTGGGGGATTATCCCCATGCTTTGAGTTGTTACTCACTGTGATTATCTTTGGTCAATATGAGTTTCATTAAAATATTCCTCATTTAGTTTCGTCTCCGTTTCCTGAAATCTTATTTCACCTTAAAATAATGTAGAAAAAAAATGCATAGGTTATATCACTTATACAACATTGACGTAATGAACAATAAACAAACGTTGACGTAAAATGAAATGTTTAAATATACCATAGCGGGCGGGTCAGTGGTTAGCGCTGCCACCTCACAGCGAGAAGGTCCAGGGTTTGATCCCCAGGTCGGCCGTAGGGCCTTTCTGAGTGGAGTTTGCATGCTCTCCCCGTGTTCGTGTTGGTTTCCCCCCACAGTCTAAAAGCACGCAATATAGATTGATTGGCGACTTAAATTGGCCCCATATGGTGTGATTGTGTGTCCTGCGGCATGTTGGCACCTCACCAGGGTTGGTCCCCTCCTTGCGCCCGTAGTTCCCGGGAGAGGCTCCGCTCTGCCCAGGTTGGGATTAAGCGGTTTGGATAATGAATGAATGAACGTACAGTATATCAGATGTAGTGTAGTTGTAGTGTTATTTGCATATCTAAAGACACTAAAATAAAATTTAGGTAAAATACTGCATTTGGGACAATGATGTTATTGCTTTTATTAAACACCACAGCACCACATTTTACAAAAATATAGTCATTCTTTTTTTCTCATGTACATTTGCTCTGAGGTGACATTAACCCACAAGTAAAAGTTGTATAACCGTAGACAAGATCACATCGTTTGTGTGAAAATGTGTGATTACCAAAAGTGAAGCTAAAATCAAATCAACTTCCAGTAACTGTAAGAATGTTGAACTGTGTGTGGAACTAACAAGAAACTGGCAAAATGCAGACTTCAATGTGTGAAATCTGAAGATCCATGGCACTTTTATGAGAATAAAGCCTAGGAACCAGAACAAAGCACAAGCTTCAGACTCAGAGCTCTGGGAGTCCAGGCATGGGGAATTTTCCAGCAAATGCCACCACTTCATCTCGGATTTCTTTGATTCTTTTCTGGTATTTTTCATCCTGGGCCAACATTTCCTTGAACTCCTTCAAAGTGGCTTTGGGGTTCATGTTTGTCTGGATCTCCACAGTTAACTGAATGCCTAAAAATCAAAGTTTACAGCTGCAATTCATACCTTTTTAAAAACAACAAAAAAAAGATCATCCCACAAATTTCATTTTACTCACATCTGTGAATGAACTCTGCAACCTGACAGAAATCTTCCTCCATTAGCCCGCGTGAGGTGAGAGCTGGAGAGCCAAGACGGAGCCCACTGGGCCTTAAAGCACTCTTATCACCTGCGTTGTGGAGGACAAAATGGAAAGCAGACTGAAACACAAACAAGAACTAATCATTAAATGCAGGCTGTACTATTCTTTCTTAGCTATTTCAATGAAAATCATCAATTAAGGATTAGTAAAATAAGTGACTGAACAATAACATTTGTAAAGGAGTTTAATATAAAATATATATAATAAAACAAGACGATCAAAACACCAAGACACTACCCGAAGGCTTGCCAAAAAAAGAGGTAGACTCAAGCTGGGTCTTTGGCATTGATCTCAGTGCAAGCAGAAGACTGTTTAACAATCTGGGGGCAACAAAGTGTAAAAATCATAAATGATAGTAATAAAGGGTGGCACCTGGGCAGGTGTTCTTGTTGCAGGCAACAGCACAGGCCTCCAGCACCTTCTCCGCACGGCCACCGTCAGTTCCATTTGGACGGAGGTCAAGCAAGATAAGATGGTTATCAGAACCACCTGAATGTCAACACAGATGAGATTAGATAAGCGACAGACAATGAAGACACCGTCCCACTTGGCAATGCACAACTGTCTCTCTTGCACGGCCCATAATCTTTTCAGAACTGTACAAAACAACCAGGGAAACAGCTAACTCAAATAAGTGACTTAACTACTAACTAACTTAACTATTTTTACAATGCTGTAGTTTTCACAGTAACAACTTCTTTCTTCAGAACATGCTAGCTTCAGTACAAAGTGTTTTCCAGGAACGGTGGAGTGTAACCGTAAACCCTTTCCCTCCACTCAAGTTTCCACTATGAACCTGCATTTGACCCAGACGTCCATGTGGCATGTCACAGTTGGAACCATGAGTACATTCCTAACATTTTAATGCCATTAAAGGAAGCAGGAAAAGTCTCTCATTTCTACTTTTGTAACATTTTGTGCATGTTCTACTATTCAAACAAAGTCCTGTGCTACAACTACTGCCCCCTGGTGATCATAAACGGGAGCATTTCTGTCTGAGAAGAGAATTTAAAATTATTTTGCTACTAAAAAGCCACAAATAAGTGATAAAAAGAGCAGCAGACTTTGCTTTGTAATATAACATGTTAATTCACCAAGAACTTTCCAGAATGCCAAATCTCTGCAACATTCCTTACCAGTGACAATCTTGTAGCCCTTCTCTATCAGTGCAGCTGCCAGGGCCTTGCAGTTTGCCAGCACTTGTAATTGATATGCTTTAAACTCCGGAGTCATAGCCTGCTTCAGTGCCACTGCCACTCCTGTTCAACAACGCCAGACAATAAATACATAATCAATTATAGAGCACGTCCAGTAGATTCCATTACAGGTCAACTAAATATACAGCTGGTTTAGCAACAAATATATAGATATCTTAAAGTCCATTTTAAAAGATACAGGCAGTTAAATGCAGTGATCAATAGTGATCTATTGTTCTTAGTGTAATGTGTCATGTAGACATCTGACAGCAGCACTCTGAACCCGGTGAAAATCTCAAACCGAGCTCTGTGGAAGATCAGATAAGAGAGAAATACAGTAATCTAGTCTAGCTGATATAAAACATCTATGAGCTTTATACTGTCAGGCAGAAACAGAATGTCATGGATGTTTATAGATATTATAGAGGTGAGGGTCAGTTTAAAGACGTGGAATGTCTTTATGTGGCCTTTAAAACTGAAATTACTATCAAAAACATTCTTGACCTCAGACAAGATCTAACTTATCATGTGCATATTTTATTTGAGCTTCATTTTCTTTAACAAGAGAAATATTTTTAGTGCAATAAAAATTAATCTTTCTTGTAAAGACATTTTACATTTATGCCATTTAGCAAACCCTCTTATCCAGACTGACTTCCATTTCCCAATTTCAGGGACAGTTTCCCTGAGAGCAACTTGGGGTTAAGGGTCTTGGCCAGGGACCCAGTAATGGTAGTGCTGGAGGTAGGATTCGATCCTACAAGAGGCTCCAACCTCCTAAACACTAGACCATCATCACCCCAAGACAAAGGAAACAGAACCACTGGTGAGCTCCTGAGCAAGGCCTTAACCCCAAGTTGCTCCAGGTAGACTCTCACTGTAATTAGGAAATGTAAGTCAATCTGGATAAGAGCGTAAATGTAAATGCAAATGAAACGAAAGCATTTACCAGCAATGGCGTGGTTGTGAGGTCCTCCCTGCAGTCCAGGGAACACGGCCTGGTTAATCAAACTCTCCAAGTTGTAAAGGGTCTCTTTTCCTGTCTTTGTATCCACACTACGGACCCCTATAAGACAGATATGGACCATATACAGTATATATAGATAGAGAGATAGATAAATAAATAGGTACACAGACAGACAGATAGATAGGCACCAACACACACCTTTGCGATAAAAGATGACTCCTGCTCTGCAGCCCCTCAGGGTCTTGTGGGTTGTGGTGGAAACAATATCACAGTATTCAAACGGCGATGGAACAACTCCAGCAGCAACGAGTCCGCTAATGTGTGCCATGTCAGCCAGCAGGTACGCAGCGTTTTCATCCGCTATCTTCCTCATTCGTCCATAATCCAGGTTGCGGGAGTAGCAACTTACACCTTTGAGGCAAAGACAAACATCAACGCCATCATATAAATCATTTGGAAGCAGAAACATCAAGAAAGAAACAGCTATTGCTTCTTGTTGCGAGAATACAGAAAATTGCTGAAAATGGATGATAACCAACTGTATTTCCATCTGTACAATGGCAAATAACCCTGACCTGCAATGATGAGTTTTGGGTGAAACAGACGAGCGTTTTCTTCTAGTCGTTCATAATCAATGTAGCCAGTTCCTTGGTTAACCTGGAGAAAACATTGGAATGCTTCAATTTAAATGTTAACATATTAAGCTGGATAAGAAAGCTGTCCTGAAAGCTGTTTAAATTGTTGCTGGGACAAAGTCTACACCATATTAAAGATTTGGAAACAGCAGCAAGATACCTTGTAAGGCATGGATTCAAAGAAAATGGAGGTAGCAGAGATTTTCTTTTTGTCCGTCATGAAGCCGTGGGTCAGGTGCCCACCGTCAGGAAGGTCGAGACCCATAATCCGCCCATGAGGCTCCACTACGGCTGTGTACACCGCAAAGTTTGCAGGTGACCCTGAAAAGCACAGACTAATGAGCAATTCTGGAAACAAACAGACTGGAACTCAAAGAACACCAAGATACAAACGTACCAGAGTAAGGCTGCACATTCACTCCCCATTTTAGTGGGTCAAGGCCATAAACCTTTAACGCTCTTTCCTGGCAGAGTCGCTCCAACTCGTCCACATGCTCTGTCCCACCGTAGTATCTAACGGGATTGTTGGCAAATATGCAACATTTAGATTAGAACCAGAAAAACATATAATGATCCCAACATCATAAAAGCAGTTGTACATGAAAATCCACCTTTGGCCTGGATAGCCTTCTGAGTATTTGTTGTTCATGCATGAGCCCAGAGCTTCCAAAACAGCTCGACTGGTGAAGTTCTCTGAGGCGATGAGTTCTAAACCGTAAGTCTGCCTCTTCTTCTCGTTTCTTATTATTTCAAATACCTGTTGACAGATTCTATCAGTTTCTGATAAGAAACGTGGTGTCCTAATAACAAAGCAAACCTTGCACTTGTATAAATAAAACATTGCCAATACGTTTTTGTTCCTGTTATTCAGTAACTCACCTCTGGGTCATTGGTGCTGAGAGGCTCCTGCATCATACCGTTGTGAGACTCCTGAGTCTTCTTATCAAAGCAATAGCCATTGGTGTGGGCCATGTTCAGCCTTGTAGACAGACCAATGAAAAAGTGATCATGGAATGAGATTAATCAATTAATGTGTCTTCAATTCACAAATTTCAAACAAGGTCAAACTGAATATTTATTCATTTATTCAACTGAACTTTATTCATCCTGATATTTCAGCAAAACGTTTTTAACATGAACATACTATTATAAATGCAATCAAAAATAAAAAGAAAAAAAAATACTGGTGTTCATGTTTAAAAGAGTTAAACCTCAAGTATCACAGAGGTGATGGCCATTATGAACTAAATAAATCCTAAAATGTGAAGAGTGTTTTAACTAATTCTAAATAATCCTAATAAGCCAACTGTTCAGCAGCTCGCCAAGTCATGTGACTAAATAAACTCACAGTTTACCATTAACGGTCAAATTAACATAAAACAAATAAAAGACCTTGACTTGCATGATGCAGTGTTGAGAGCTATTTTTTATGTTTGAAAAACAGTCTCCTTTTCAATCAATCATAATCAATACAATATTGTCTGTTTTACAAGACCTCTTTCCTACATTTCTTCTGGAATTCAAACTCACTGTTCTGCAACTGACTCTTTGAGACAACTCTGTCTATTACAAATAACTGGAATTTTAATGAGGGTTGATTCTCAAATGTTTAGAGGATAGTGGTGGTTTAGTGGAAGGAAACTCACCTACAGACCAAGAGGTCATAGGATTAGGTCCAACTAAATCCTATCTCTGGCCGCATCAATCCTGAGCGCCTGTGCAACGTCCTTAACACCAAGTTGCTCCAGAATTAAGAAATTATGTCAATTTTAGGCTCAATAATTAGGAAATGTAAGCCGCTGTAGATACGAGTGTCTGATAAATGAGTCAAGTGTAAAATGAATCTGGCTCTAGCCAGAAAAACTGTCTCTGTAATGAGTATGGGTGTAATGAAACACTGATCTACATCAATATAATCAATTCAATGATCAATGAGCCCACAGCATTGATCCAAAATGAAAACACCGATCAGACAAACATACATTTTGTAGTCACTTTATGTTGAACAGGAGATTATTATTAAGTTTTTATTAAAAGAGACAACTTTTTTGATTGAAATGCCTGATTGAGCCCAGGAATAAAACTGTATTTTAGCTGCCTCATATCGATCACTGGCTCCTGAACTGAATCGTGTTAAAACTGTAATGTGGCAGACTTTGTGATATTTGCAGACACTGAATCAATATTATATTGTCAACGTCAAAGTCAACTTAACCGTTATCTCCACTATATACAAGAATATAGAGAGACGAGACAATGTGGCTCCAGTTTTTACAGCTTATGAAGAGCAAATAAGGCACAGAGTAAGTATATATAAATACAAATAAGACACATACAATAAGAATACAAGCATAGACTATAAAATATAAAAACTCTAAACTAGAGGTAGGAAAAAGATATTGTGCAATTTAGTTACATGTGGCATTCAACCTGCACTTGGTTCTAGAATTGTCTTTTTGTGATGAAACGTGTGATTTAGACTCCTAGTACTTAGAAAAGTTAGTCACTCTGAATAAGAGGTGTCTGATAAATGCATAAATGTAAAAGAGAAGTGTAAATGTATTCTACTGTCCATGGTGAGTTGTGGTCGGTCGTAAGAGACAAACAAGAAGCTGTTTGTGGATTGGACGCGGGCATTATCCCACATCCAGCAGTACCACCATCAAGCCCCTGAGCAAGACCCTTAAACCCAGGCCCCTGCAATAAACAAATGTATAACACACCGCACAAGAGGCTCTTCTAAATGCCATAACTGCATATGTAACACGGCCCCGGCCTCTCCAACATGATGCAACAGCAGCTGGCAGCCGCAGATCAACCCCATGACATTCATTAAACCCCGCAGCGGTGAACAAACGCGAGTCTGTGCATTATTTATTCACACAAACTCATCAAAAATGCCAGCAACAGCCGACTGCAAGTACATAGCGAGAGTCAATATTCAACACGAAACTAAAGAGCCAGATTTGAGAGTCATCATTAGCTACACAGCTAACGGAACACGTTACCTTATAAGTTATAATAAAGTTAACACGAAGACAAAAAGTTGCTATGGAATGTGCATACACAAACGAGTTCATACTCAATCAACTTGCTGGATAATTTTAACTCAATTTAATCGTATATGCTTCGGATTTAGAAACCGAGCAATGAGAAAAGTTGAAAAGTTAACATTTAACTTTTTTCATTGGTACTATGCATTCCTAAATTGCGTATAATTCTAATATTATGCCTATGATTTACCTAAAAATTTGCTTTGTACAAGTTAACTTACCGCTTGTGAATGAACTCAAATGAAGCAGCCCTGGCTGACAGGTTATATGTTCTGCTCCCGCTACACGCTGGTCAAGTTCTAAACAGCAAGCTCTCGTACTATATAGTATGTGAAATGTTGGCGCTATATGTATGTATGGGAAGTATAGTATGGTGCTGTTTAGTGTGGTAGTATTGGATTTTGGAAACGTCACTTCTGTTGGCGCTCAAAGTCCGCGAAAGTTATGGACCAATCAGCACTCGTATTGGAGGCGTGGCCAATGAATGGCGTCACTCCAATGGGCGGGGCTAGAAAATCTGAACTTTAGTCGGATTGCGTGGTGTTTGTTGGAGCAGCGGTAAAAACAAGTCCATAAGCAAAACCTGTAAAAAGTGACAAATTAAGTTATTTAAAATCTACATTTGTGTTACATATGGTTTGGAGACAGTGCCAATGAGGAAAAGACAGGAGGCAGACCTGGAGGCTGCAGAGCTCAAGATGTTGAGGTTCTCTTTGGGAATGACGAGGATGGATAGGATCAGGAATGAGTTCATCAGAGGGACAGCTCAGGTTAGATGTTTTGGAGATAAAGTCAGAGAGGCCAGACTGAGATGGTTTAGACATGTCCAGAGGAGAGACAATGATTACATAGGTAGAAGGATGCTGAGGTTGGAGCCACCAGACAAGGGGCCTGAGAGGAAGACCAAAAAGGAGATTTATGGATGCGGTGGAGGAGGACATGAAGTTAGTTGGTGTGAGGGTAGAGGATGCAGAAGATAGGACTAAATGGAGGCAGATGATTCGCTGTGGCGATCCCTGAAGGGAAAAGCCGAAAGAGAAAGACGAAGAAGATGTAAGCTGTTCGTTTTTGTTCATGTGTCTTTTTTTTTTTAATGTTTAAAATTGACCATCAGTTGTAGACTAATATTTTACGTGTTTTTGCGAAGCCAGTTATATTCTGGGTTAATGGAAAGTGGGTTTTATAAATCACTCCATACACATCTTTGTTTGGTTTGTAGTTTTGGTTTTAGTGTGAACATATAATTTGGAAAAGCCCTAAATTTGAAAGTATGATGAATCTTATTATTTTAAAGTTTTATTTTATGATAAAGAATCGACTACAAAATAACCTCCAAAAACCAAAAACATTTTTGTGTTGTCCTGCTTTTCCATCCTCAGTTACTGTACTAATAAATGTAATAGTTTTATTGTACATACATGAATACATAAAATATATAGTAATGCATTAAATTTATTACATTATCCTTGGGAGACACTTTTATCCAAAGCGACTTACAAAAGGGGGAAACATATAAAAATTAATCTTAACAAATGTGTTATAATGGTGGTAAATACTTTAATTTATAAACAGTTCTGGTGCATACATCATTACAACAATTAATAAATAGTAAGACATTCTTGTGTCTATTTTATAGCATTGTATAATTGCATAAGAGCTTACGTGTGCCATGTTAATGAACTGCACAGACAATACTTGGTTTACCAGATGCTGTTTAATTTGTCTGCCATATATTACAAAGTTCCTGCAGAGTGCATTGGAGTTTCTGCCGTGATGCGTTCCACTGTGTTGTTCTAGGCTGCTTGGAGATGGAGCAAGTTCAAAAAAACCTGGGCCATATCAGTTGAAGACCATAAAGTTACAGCTCCATGTCTGACAGAAATAGCGTGCTGTTGCTTAATGGTTATGATGTTAGGATTAGAAAACAACAGAAATGGTGATGTATAAATGACCATCAACAGATTCTTTTGTTCTTAGGTATAAAATTATATAACCAATTAACATAAAACCTACAGTGGTCAACATTACATCTTTTTAAATGATTATTTATTGGTCATCAACAGTAGGTTACCTCACAGCTGGTAAATGTAAAAATTAAAACAGTCCAACACTGCTAATATACCCCTTGACAAGCTCTTAACATTTTGCTGATACTTATGTTTGCTAATACATTGCTCAAAGAAGTAAAAACAGCTCATAGACATGTAATGTTGATGTACCCATTACAAAGAAACCTGAATCCATTCTATACATCAGTGTTAATAAATATATGCCTAGAATCACCAAGTAAAACTATGCAGACATTGTAAGTTGCCACTTTGGTGAAAACGCCCATGAGCATAATCTGAACCATCAAATGTCTACTTCTCATGGTTAGCAACCAGAATGCATAAATATTCCTTACCAGTGGAACATTGTATTGTCTTTTCTTACAATGCATAACACATCATAACCAAACATCCTCAAAAAATAGTGATGTCAATATATTTATATACTGCACTTTCCCACAGATGCATTAAAACCTTTGAGATTCAATTTTACTAACTCTAGATTATTTGAGGGACAATGTATGAAGTCCTTTAGCTGCAGCTGCTGCTGCCTGGGTTGCTTCTTTTGCTGCAAAAGAAACAAATACCAGGAGAAATTAGTGTTGTTACATAAAGGCCCCTAATCTTCAATGTTTTATAACAATGTTTCTAATTTACCTTTCCTTTCTTCTTCTTTTTTCTTTGCTGCCTCTTCACGTTGTTTTCGAATTATTGCAAGACGGGCAAGGTCTGCTTTGGCTTGATCTGTCTTTCCGGCCAAATGCAACTTCATGTACCTTTCCTTTGCCTTTTGCTTTTCTATTTCCTCTCTGAAATTATAAGCATTTGAAATATTTGTTTAAATAAATAACCTAATTTATAACAATTGATAAACAATGATATATAAACAATGATATGCAAAATATGAAAAGACAAAGGAATATAGTTCTCAACTACTAATTAACAATTCTTGTACTACAAGACCCTTACCTCTCTCTTCTAGAAAGCTGTCTTGGCCCCTCGATTTCTATTTCTGTTACTTTTTTGGACTTCTGAGCAACACGATTGGGGTTCTCAATTTCTATTAAACCTTCCACACCTTTTCGCTTCTGTGAAAAAAGTTGTACAAATTATACAATTTTCACTAGGTATGGGCAACATTTTATGGAGAGATTTTAGTGTCAATATTATCGAATAAATATCACGCCATTCACAAATATATTGCTTGATTCAGCAAAAAATGTAACAAGATTCACAAAGATAATTTAAGACTTACAAATAAATGTAGCATCATTCACAAATGCATTTCTTGACTCGACACGATCCACAAATGTCAGTGCAGTTACATTTATTCACAAACTGATAAACCTGCATTTACAAACCACCGTATATATTTGTGAATACCCCTACATTTATTTGTGGATTTTTGAGACCTCCCTGACAGCGCTCAATGCACAAATGTGTTTTTTCAAAAGGTAGCCTATCATATTTCTCTAAAGTTTACAGCCAATCACATCAACTGAAGTTCGAG
>JAVGVS010000040.1:227500-377500 GCA_032718565.1 Distichodus sexfasciatus
CTACGCTTAGCAGTGTGGCTATACAGCCTAAAATACAGAAATGCAGGATCTAATTGCCAATGTCGATCACATCAAGTTCGACCTGGAAATCGCTGTCGAACAGCAGTTAGGCGCTCAGCCACTGCCGTTTCCAGGAATGGACAGTGAGTTAAAGTGACACGGACCGTGTTCCAGCTCGAGTACTGACTATGATTATAACCAATATAACGTTTACACACTGGCATTAATGGTGAAAATCTCTTTACAGAATCAGGTGCTGCTGTGTGTGAGTTTTTCATGAGAGCCGCTTGTCTAAAAGGTAAAAAAAATAATCTCCATAGTGTGACTCACAGTGTCAATTTACATAGCTGCTTTGCCCTTTTACGTTACTTCATTTCACAAGCGTGATATTTCTGTCTCCCATGTAGTTGGTGTTTTGTACTTGCTGTTAATTTGACTGTTTCACTGCTTTGTAAGTTGTATTGATATGTTAGTTGAGAAGCATTCAATAAATGTTATTGTACTTTATACGCAAGACTGGGGAAGTTATCATCTAATCAGAGGTGGACAAAGTAACTTACTTCATTACTTTCACTTCAAGTGAAAGTACAGATACCACTGGTCAAATGTTACTCCAATACAAATGAAAGTAACATCCACTTTATCCACAGACGTAATAAGAGTAATGAGAACCTTGACAGAAATGGAGTGAAGTAAAAGTACAGTATTTGTCTTTAAAATGTAGTGAAGTAGACGTCATAAGTTTCCAAATAAAATACTACTCAAGTGAAGTACAGATACTCAAAAACTCTACTTAAGTACAGTACTTAGTTACTGTCCGCCTCTGCATCTAATGCTGTGTTCATTTACATATACATAGAGCAGACGCTCTTATCCAGAGCGACTTCCATTTCCAGATTACAGAGTGCAGTCTCTCTTAGAGCAACTTGGGGTTAAGGGTCTTGTTCATGGACCCAGTGGTGGTAGTGCTCTAGATAGGATTCGAACCCACAGCCTCTTGGTCCTGAGGCAAACATCCAGACCACCACCCCACTTAGGAGTTACTTGTTCAAAGTGTAATCAGTAAAGTTGTTCTAGTGTCTTAAAATAAAAGTAATGTAACTGAGTAGTTCCTTTTTTTCTAGTTGAAATGAATGTAAGTGAAACTGTGCTACAGCAGTAGTTTAGGTTACTAAAACCTTGTGTTAATGATCCTAAGTCACCTGGATAAGAGCGTCTACTAAATGCCTTAAAAGTAAATGAAGGATAATTCTTTGTTATTAAAATGATAAAAATGTAATAATGACCAACCTGGCATCTGATGACTTTCTGTAACTGTTACAGAATTTATTTCTACTTATTTATTATTCTGTTATTGCCCAAGCCTTTAAAAAATAATACTTTCAGTTGTGAATAAGCTGCTGAGTTGTGTGACAGGAAAACATGTGGAGCTTCTTTCACGTTTGGACTTTATCTGTAATGTTTATTTCTGATGTTCTTTCTTAGGTGGAATGTGTCCCTTTCGTCACATCAGTGGAGAAAAAACTGTGGTTTGTAAGCACTGGCTTCGAGGGTTGTGCAAGAAGGGAGACCAGTGTGAATTCTTACACGAGTATGATATGACAAAGATGCCAGAATGCTACTTCTACTCTAAATTTGGTTCGTACATTATGAGATGATGTATCAGTTGGTAAAGATTGCATTCCGATTTCATTTTAAGCCTTGACTGACCGCTTGTGTTATTACAGGTGAATGCAGTAATAAAGAATGCCCCTTCTTGCACATCGACCCTGAGTCCAAGATTAAAGACTGTCCGTGGTATGATCGAGGGTTTTGCAAGCATGGTAAGTTTTGTATTGGGTACAAGGCAGACAGATACTATGGTGTGTAGGTAAACTAACCTGTTACAAGAACATAATTTCACATTCTTGTCATATTAATCATTTGTAAAAGAGGATCCTCTCTGTTGACAGACAATATACTGCCAGTAATGCCTCATGCTGCTTTTCTTGTTTGACGCCAGGTCCAGATTGCCGACATAGACACACAAGACGGGTCATCTGCGTTAATTATCTAGTGGGCTTCTGTCCCGAGGGCAAATCATGCAAATTTATGCAGTGAGTTTATTGGTTTATGCTTATTATTTATTCATTTGATATATTATTCATTCATGTACTTTATTATGAGATTACAGTATTACACCGTTGTTATTTACCAAGAACCTCTCATTTATTATACTTTATCACTCGTCTTTTAAGTCCACGTTTTGAACTGCCTATGGGAGCAACTGAACAGCCGCCTCTGCCTCAGCAAGCCCAGACTCAGCAGAAGGTTGGTACAATATTCAGGAAGAATTTGGTACTGATGGGCATCAAGTGTAATGCTAAACACTTTACACTGTTTATTCCTTTTATCCTCAAAAGCAAAATACACAGAACATGAACAGATCATCGTTGTCTCTGATCCAGCTTACCAACAACTCTAGTGGCAACCTCAACCATCAAAAAACACCACAGGTGCTCGGGGTGTCACAAGTTCACAACAACATGGGAGGCCCCCGGGGGCCCCGTCCGCTGGACCAAGTCACGTGTTACAAGGTACTGTTCCCTTTACCCATTAACAGTCTGAAGTTTTGTCTTAAAAATGGCACACGCTGTTTACATTGTTCTTGGAGGACATTGCTGTCCTTTCACGTCTTGAGATTCTCACTGTCTCTCTTTTTTTTTAGTGTGGCGAAAAGGGGCATTATGCAAACAAATGCACAAAGGGACACCTGGCTTTCCTGAGTGGACAATAGCATCCATCTGCAACGTTCACCTGCTAATAAAACTGCTGAAATGGCTTCTTGCAAGATGTTTGAGGAGTGGTATTACAGCCATTCACAAAAAAGGGCGATGTAGATGAAACACCATGATGAGCATGTTCTCAATAGTCTGTTCTCTCTTGAGTTTAAGAGCCAGAATGATGGGAAACTACCAGGAAAAAAATCAAACAGATTTAATTTGTTAACTTACTATTTTCTGAGAAACTGCTCGAGTCTTATTTTGATATGACCACCTAATAAAACACTGCAGGATCTTGTTCATAGTCTATGATATTTCCCCCATCAGTTCTTTATGTGAATAAGTCTTGTTTTCAATGGCGGGACAAATAAAAATGATTTCTTATTATGTTTGGGAGTGATGTGACATCTTTTTTAAGCAGACGTAGACTATTTATTGTGGTTCTTCGAGAGATACATAACACGTTTTAAGTTTTAAACCGGTAAAGTTAATTTTCCTGCTATGTAGTTTCACACATTCAACAAACATTTGCAATATACCAGTTCTTCACTGCAGTCATATGAGCTATTAATTTAACTTTTAGAAGGGGCTTCATAATTTTAAAAAAAGATAATTGAGAGGATTGGTTATAACAGTTAATATAGACAAGGTCCATATTAACTTAAGGCGTATAATAAACAGTTTTTGCCTTTAGCGTTCTGAAGCCAGATTCTACACCTCACCCATTCAGTTTAGCATCTATACAACCATCACGCTTGCACTTCGTTAAAACAAACCAATGCATTCACTTGATCATTTTAGTTTTAATTCTTGGTCTCAACAAATAATTGTATACACATAGAAAGGTGAAGTGTGTTGATCACAACAGCTGCTGACAGATTCCAAGCCATCTTGGTGGTCTACAATGTCTCAGTGGTACTTCCTCCAGCGGTCATGTTCTATTGTGGAGAAAATGGAGGAAAAAGACCATCACCAGAGCCATAAAGTCAGATACTATAAATCCAATGGTAATTGGGCTGTTAAAGTGGCGTGTTTACAATTCGTTACTTACTAATATGGTCGTACTCCCAAAGGTAGCTTATTGCTACATAACCAACAAGCAGCATTGCAACACCACCAATACCCCCCTTCCTCACATTAATGTACTTGTTGTAATATCTGTCGTAACCTAAAAGAGGAAAAGTTGAAAACATGAAAATAACATTCACTCAAACAAAACAATACAGTCAACTCACAAATGAAACATCTAAATTACCTCCGCGCACTGAAGAAATGAGCCCGTTAGGTGTGAAGTCCCTGGTGCCAAACCAGGCGGGCAGCTCACCCAGCTTGACATCCATGAGCCTCCGCTCACCAAGGGGCACTAGAGTAATAAAAAAGGTCCATTTTAAGGTCAAGGTCAATACATTTAAAACAAAACATCAAACTGTAAATAAACACCAAATGTTATGAGAATTACAAAGATAATTCTCTGTAAATAAAACTAAAGGGAATCATGGCGTACATCATTGGCATGAGCTGAGGCGTAACTCTGACCACGAGAATATGGTTCTAATGCCTAAAAGCTGTAATTAGGGTGGTGGCTGTCTAACAGTAGGACACTCAGGTGCAGACCAGGACGTCACAGGTTCAAGTCTGACTGTATCTTACCTCCAGCACCAACATTTGCCCCCATGAGCAAAACTTTTAACCCCAAGTTGCTACAAAAAGAGGGACCTTAATACAGGGGCATGAAGATAGACATTTGTCAGAAGCCATGAACATGAAGGTAAGATAAGTACCCCATTTGGCCCAGAACAACACCTTTTACACCCAAAGTTAAAAATTTCTTTATTTGTCATAAGTACAACATGCAGTGATGTGAGGTTCACTCCTAAGACTGACAGAAATATTGAAATTGAAATTAAGCTTAAAGATTACAATAAATGTAGTAAGTCAAAGTGCTATGAGATATCCAAAAATAAAAGTGAAAATATACGTTGTGTTTCTTGCAGTACACAAAGACTGTATATGGTATATAGAATGTAAATCACCCCGGATATGGATAAATGCAAGACGAAATAATGAAATGAATTAATGTGTGACAGAATTAAGCCGAACTCTGCTGTATTGTATTTTAACTTTGCAAAAAACATATAGTACAGAGGTGGGTGCACAACTTCAGCGCTAGACAGCCAGTAACCTGGAGGTTTGCCATCCTAGAGCCTTAGACACCAATATTTTCTTACATTTGTTCTTAAAAATATCAAGACATTTAAATACTGTTTAATGAAATCGTAGAATTGAAAAAAGCCAAATGTGCATTAACAGCCAAATCTGCACAAACATGCATTAAATCAAATTTACATATCAGTGCTCTTCAGCATTTGTAGATTCTGTTCTTACCTAAAAACAATTCTTAAATAAGAAAACATAGGTAAATGTTTCATTTTCAATCATGAAAACATCTGAAATAGGTTTTAAGTAAACAGTTGGTGAATGATGCCCAAAGATAGAAAGTATGATAGAAAGTCTCCAAGATACAGCTCTAAGTACAGGAATGAGCCACCAAATGTCACTCCTTTGTAAGACTTGCAGAAAAAAGTTATTGACAGTTTAACAAGTTAGCAAGCATGAATGTATTTAACTCAAATGGTGCTCAAACAGGTGCCTTAATTCAGGACCAAACCAAGACAGGGCTAGTTAGTAGAAATGGCAAATCAATTAACAATTTAAATTTCAGCCACACCAACCCTGCCATATAACAACGCCTCAAATAGGGACAGTTTATTAACGCTGCACCAAACATCGCTTCGGGGTCGCCATCGCGATGTGCGCATGCGCAGCGGTCATACTGCAGGACACGCAATGTCAAAAAGACAAATGACAAAAAAACACGCCATATTACAACTTGTTTTGCAGTTCGTTTTAAATGGAAAATCTGCACTGTTGTCATTCTGATAAGTTCACTTTCAGCTATTTTTATTTAGTTCTTATGCTCAAGCACTTCCATACAAAACACTTGCAAGAACAGACTCGCTTTTTACCTGCAGAACTATTCAGGTCATTTTCTGCATTTTTATCGCAGAAAAAGATATATTCCAATTATCTGTTTCTCATATTTTACAGACATCATTGTTGATACAGAATCCACCAGATTATCATATAACGAGTCTGGCACACTGAAAGTCCTTGACTTGACTCGGCTGCGCTCGCCGAGGCCTTTTAAAAAAGCGCTCGTTCCCTCCGACACAAAATGATCAGCGATAAAAACGTGAAACACCTCAGCTGTTTGCAGCACGAAGAGCAAACCCACGCGTTAATCTGGTCAGCGTTAATCTCAAACAACATATTAATTCTAAGAAACTTAAAAGTGTCATACCGGGTCTGTCCGCCATCTTGCTTTCAGTAGGCTGCCGCTATGTATGTTGGGAATAAAATGGAGTTGTAATATAGAGGCGGAGCTTCATTACGTAACGTTCCTGCGCAAGTTTCCCGGATATTACCGTGACCAGGGGCTGTGGTAAATGTAGTTTTTATATCAATTTTCTACACAACGATCAGTAATAGACGAAATATCATAATTCATATGTACAATATAATGCAGACTTAATGCCAAAGTAGCGTGCAGCAATTAGATGGAAAAAAAAGTAAAAACCGTAAATACATATATTAATACACATTTACATTTACGGTATTTTATCCCCTAATTTCAGGGACAGCATCCCTGGAGCAACTTGGGTTTAAGACCCAGTGATGATAATGCTGGGGGTAGGATTTGAACCCCAGTGAAAGATCAGAAGATTCTGGATTCTTTAGGCACATCTTCTTTTTCTACCACTAGTTTAGAATGCATATTTTATAGTCTATTTCTATATGCATATTCTATGTTCTTTTTCTATTCTTTGTACTCTGTGAAACTGGACCCATGTCATCTCATCTTTGCACAGCCACTTATATGTTATTGTATCCTAATCCCCGAACTGAACCTCTTGCCAAGACAGCTTACTTGTTCCCACAAAACAATAACTTATTGCTATTAATGAAGTATCTAGTTCCCACAAAATAAATAACTTGTGTCTACAAGTTTTCAAAGGACTTTGGGGGCTCTGTACTAACAATTTGAGTTGTATTATTATTTTGTGTTGACTAGTTTTGTAATTTAGCACACAGTGATCAAATATTTATTGTTTTTGGGACATCTTTTTGACCACATACTCCACACCCCATATAGAATGATATCTTGGACCTATCAGTTTAGAATCACTGCAGTACATACAAAGTAAGGTTATATATTTAGTATAAATTTGCTAGGAAAATGAGACAACAGGTATATTCATTTAAATATTATTCCTCAAGGCTTTTTAAAAGCACAAAATATCTGGCTGAATGTGTCTGAGGCTATAATTTGAGTATCAGTGGTTACATTGTACACATTTTTTCTTTACTTCTGGTAACCCCCAAAACTTTACTCTTGGCACTCCACAGAAACAAATCAGAAATGACGGAATTAAATGGAATTTAGTTTGATGGTAAATCCTCACCTGTGTATCTCTTCTTTTTGTGTTGTGAAGAATAATCAGTGATGATAATCAAAATGAAAATTATGCTAAATTCTTGTCTAATACAAATTGTCATTTTAATAGCCATTTTACCAATAATTACTACACTCAGAGGGGGGTAGCGAATCTCTTGCAGACATAAAATATCTCATTAAAATGTATAAGAGATAAATAGCAACCTGATTCACAATGTCAGTGCATTAGGCTGGAGGTCAAAGACTAAGTGCTATCAATTATTTTGTTCTGCAATTAAAATCATAAGCAGAACTATAAAAGGAGATTGCAATTAAGATGTGGCTGGTGTCATAGTAGGACTTCTTCATACGCATCATCTCCATAATTTAAATTCAAGCAGAGCTACAATTTTTAACAAGGTCTTCATTTGCATGTCATCAATGGCTACAGCTATGCTCTTACCTGTATTTGTTGTTTTGACTTTTTTTAAGAAATCGCTTTAAGAACGTTTAATTTGGTTGTAAATATATAATGTCCTTTATACATATTTGAAATGTTGCTTGAAATTATGGAATGGGAATAAAATGGCATTATATAAATAAATGACTAATTTATTTATTTATGACCGGTGAAGAGATGGAATAAAAACACTTGTAAGCGACCTTCATACCCTATGCTCCTTTGTTATCTTATTTTCTAGCACCTAAATTTAGTCTCTCTATTCAGCTTTTTTCTGTGGCTGTTCAGTCTTCACGTTGCACAGCACTGCCAATAATGCAATGGCAGGAGTCATCTAATAATAACAAAAACACACACACACAGAAAGGAAGATTCAGCTGCTCCATCGATTTTATTGCTAAGCATAAGCACTTGAAGTGTCTCCAAGGAGCTGCTCTTTATTCCTAAAGATAATGGCGTTTGACAATAAATCCAAAACTGCCTTGCAGGATAGGAGAGAGCCAATTATATTTTGCCTTAGGTATTCAGAACAAGGACACATTATTATGAACTGCGCTGTGTGATATAACGTGGAATTTCTGTTTGCATTTAGCATATTTGCAGAATGCTGAACATTCTGATTATCATCTGCTGGTTACAGCAATCAAAACTCAGCTCGGCTGGCGGCTTAGATTGTGGATCTTGCTAACAGTGTGCCAGAGACCACAGCAGCAGATGCAATTAATGATGAAATAAGGGCAGAGCTGGAGTCCTGCCTCATTACCCTGCAGACGGGCTGGATCTCCTCGCAGGGAGACGCGGCCCAGCAGCCGCCCACCATCACCACACGCTGGAACATCAGGCCAGGCTTCCTCATCTCCCGTTCATAACACCAGGTCAATAGAAACAACACCCAGATGTCTCCGACCTACACACGTAGACGAATTTGCATTGCTTCTTTCGCTGAACTTTAAGTGTGCCATCCTTTATTCTGACTAATGAGACATTTCTCATTCTTCCCACGCAGTCCTGAAGTCACAGTTAGTGTTACTTTATAGATAGATATTCATTCACTCAGCATCTGTTTTCCAATGGTATTCATGGAAACATCTGTTTGTTAAATCCATTTCATGATTCAAGATGCTTCATTTGTCACATACACATTAGTACAAGGACAATGCATTATGAGGTGAAATGTGCCCTAATTCACCATGGGATACATTTAATGCACAAAAGTATGATTCTATTCTATGATTATAATAGTAGTTTTCTCCATTTGACTGCTGTTATGATATTTGTACAAATTATTGAACTCCTCACATCGTTAGCTTGGACTTTATAAAAAAATAGTTATTATTGAATAGCTTGTCTGTTTAGAATTTTCATATTGAACCGCTGCAGATCTTATGCACGTTCAATGCAAAAAAGACAGTTAATTCGTTCATTTAATACCCAAACTGCTTAATCCCAACTGCAAAGGGGGGTACAACCCTGGGCAGGCGCCAACACACCACAGGGCAAAAAAGACATTTCCAAGACCATAACTGTCGTTTGAATCCCACATGTAACTAAATTGCGTCTCTTTTTCTACCTCTAATTTAGAGTTTATGTTTTATAGTCTATTAATATGTGCTTATTCAATGTGTCTTAACTGTTCTTTATACTCTATACTCTAAAGAACTTAACTGTTCTTTATATGTAAAAGCTGAAGCCACTTCTTCTTGTCTCTCTATTCACTTGTACTGTATATATCTGAGATGACAATGGAGGTTACTTTAACTTTGAGATTATGCCATAAAGGTTTACAAATTGTCACGATTGCCCTGGCTAATTCCCTTGTTGTCTCCATGTTCTGCCCTGTCCTCTGCTTAATTACCCTAATGTGTTTCACCTGCCTCTGGTTTTTTCATTTAATTAGATCAGTTTACTTTGTTCATTGGTTACATGGTTACGTTTGGTCATTTTCTATTTAGTTTGAGTAATCGGTTTAGTGTTTGGCATTGTTACCACCTGTTCTATTTAGTTTCTTTTTTAAGCCATGCTTTCCCTCACTGCATTAGTCTGGCATAACCCAGTGGATCTTTTATACGTTTTATTGAAGTCAACATCTTTAAGTTCTACATATGTATCGCAAAGAGCAGCATTCTGGTTTACTGGTTGATATACAAAGGGCATAAAAGTCATAATTGAAGTTTCCTCATAATTGTGGGGGGAAAGCACATAAGAAATACTAATCCCTTTCTGAAAGTGAAAAATAGCTAATGGCAGGCTAGGGATTGGATACTTGATTACGAACCAAGTGGTTCTGGGTTCAAGCTGGGCTGTACCCAACCTCCATTAGCTACCACCACTGGGTTCCCAACTCCAAGTTGCTCCAGGGAGACTGTCACTACAATTAGGAAATGTAATCTAGTCTGGATAAGTGTCTGATAAAAGCCATATCTTGGTTTAACCTCAGTTGGGTTTGAAACTCAATGCAACTACAACAAAAATCAAGAAGAATGATAAGCGTGTTATTCTTCTCTCAGTGGTTGAGAATTGGGACCTAATAGCAAAAATGTCATCTGATGCAGAAGACAAGACCCTCTGGTGTGAGAGGAAAGGTTAATTAGGAACCCATCAGTCTACCTGAACTGAACTCCGAGTGTCACATCTGTAAATTCACAGTGTAGAGCAGAACAGCACAGATAGAACAGCTAATGAAACATCACAGGCAGCCATGTGTGCACACAAGCACAGCAGCCCTCTGGGGATGAACTATTGGATAGCAAATTAGATTCCCTCCGGGTAGATGGAGCAAGCAGGCTAAGAATTATTCTAGCTGTGTAAAAAAGGATTGTTTCCACAGCTTGTTTCCTCCTGGATTTATGGAAACCACATAAAGGAGGCATCTGGGTAGCAAAACTGAAATGTTGAAGGATTAGTGGCAAAATTATACAGATTTATAATTACGCCCCAATATCAGAGAGAATATCTGATTATATAAAATGTTTGATGCTATTTTTTACTCGCTCTGATCGTAACCATCTAAATCAAAGTGAGAGAAGGATTCGTAAGACAGCAGTCTGTTTTGACTGAGACTTCATCCTGGCTTGAGGAGGGACGTAGAGGGTTAATGAATTGCCAGTCTCTTGTGGCTGAGGATGAGATGGCAACAAGCAAGCATCAGTATGCACCGTCACACATTGTGACACAGCTATTATCTGCTGGATAAGTTTAGATCTTAAGTTTAACTCTGCAGTTTAATGGATGAATGTTGTTTATGAAACATCTCAAATTCTATAAATATACTGTAAATACACACACCCTTTGCTCAAAAGGCTTGCTAGAAGACATGCAGCTCATATGTCTACTGTCACTGCTAATGTATCATACATAAACACTGGTAAGATGCTTATTATTACTGTTAAGAATGAAACACTTGAAATTTTGTGTGCATTATGGTGATATTTTTCTTTTCACAGATAATTTCTTACCACAGAATAATTAGATTCTCCATCAGTTATATGCTAGGAATTACAAAAATGGAAACATTACTAGAGTTTATAAAGTTACACTCTATTTCCATTCATTTCCATTAGGTCTTTAAAGAGCTAAATACAATATGACCGAAACCTGTGCGAAAAAGCATGTATTTTAATATTGCAATTTTTACAATTTTCCCTGCTCTATAAATGCAGTCTAAAATGTGAATACAGCAATAAATGCTTAGGATTTCCAATAACTAAAATATGGCAAATAGAAATGAATTAAAAGCACTGCAATGTCCAGTTCCTTTGTACATGTTTATTATTTTTCTGAAATGCAAATGGGATGTGGAAACCTTTTGTACACTCAGTCTCCATTCAGAGTCTCTGTTGAGCTTTGATCATTGTCTGCAGGCTCCTGATGTTGGTGTTTCCCCTAAAACAAGTCCAGTTCTGAGATACAGCTCACAACACATATTCAAATTTTCCAAAGATGAATTTTTAAATTTTAGAAAGAATTCATTTAGAACTTTTCTGTATTGATGCTGCTCAGCAATCTTTTGGCACCAAGCAAAAAACTAAAAAGACCCATCCCTGAAAAAGGTCATTTATGTAACACAAATATGCAAATTTTAGGAATTGGCCCAAAGAACCCTTTCAACGCAAACGCAAACTTTACTTTTATACACATACACACAAGTGTTTTTTTTAATTGTTTTTAAAAAAAAGAAAAACAAAACTGTAAATACTGTTTCTTAACAGTGTATTAGCAGATGTTAACATATCTATTATAATTTATTTTGACTAAAAATATACAAATAGATACAACATATGTTGTTCTTAAGTAAAAGTTGTTATTTTATGCAGCCAAAATAAACTATTCATGCTTGACCATGCCAGTATATCAGGCAACTTGATATTGTATGTATCACCATGTCTGGAAGATATTAAGAATATGACTGATTTGGGCTCAGAAAACGTATGAAACCACATATTGAGGTATGATATAACAGAATAAATGAAAACTTATTTCATATATGTATGGAGATGTGTGTGTGCGTTTTGGACGCGTTAGGGGTTGTTAGATGGGGGTTTCTGTGTGGGTGGAGGAGCGCACGGTGACGTGTTCTATTCTAAGGGCAGAAGCCCTAGAAGCTTTTACTGTCTCAGTTACTTTTCTCAGTGGGCAGCAGTTAAATCCAAAGGGAACTTTGTAACATATTACATTATGTTGCAACGTAAAACACGTTTGGAAAAGGTAGTGTAAACAGTATGTAACTTTCCCCCCTCAAGTTAAACACAACGCACTGGTGTAACAAAGACCAGCGTAACTTACTGCGGTAGTGACTAGTTATTGCTAACGACATGAGATGGAGACTGTTTGATTACATTTAACAAAATTAGAATATCTATTTAAGAAAAGCATCTAAATAATACTGACGCTTAATAAAGAATAAAGTTAGAACAAAACTTAAAATTAAGGCTAAAATAAAGATTGTTCCTAGGTTATGCCACGATTTGACGTTGTGCAATATCCGAACGTTTGTGAAAATAAAATAAAATAAAATATGTATGTTTAAGTTTTGTCTGTGCTTTCGGCAGAGCATCTCTGAATCCTAATGTGAGTTATTTCTATATCGCACTTCTATGTTTAAAAAGCTAGCATACGATAATAAGCTAACACTGGAATAACTGACATATTACATATACAGTTTCAGACAATGGATTCCATCTATATTTTCCACAGGGATTTTACAAATTCAACTCAAAGATGGACTAAAAGACGACGATACAGAATTCGTCTCTGTATTATGCCACCTGTAAATGTGATATTACGCGCCCAGGCTGTTCCACTACGCACCCTACGTAGGGCAGCTGCGCTCCGAATGGAACACGCCGGAGTCTCTGCGCTGCTGCTCGGGAGTAGCTCAATGGATCTGCAGAAAACGCTACAACACCGCCGACAAACATGTTATAGACGAAGCCTGAGGTTTTAAAAGAGAAAAATGTGCTCAGGGGAAATCTAACAATCTCCAGGTGAGATTTAACCTGTTGGTTCTCATTTCTAAACCGCACCGTTTGGTCTATAAATTATGCATGCAGTGGATTTTGTGTTGTTCTTTGATGAATAATAAAATTTGTTTTTGAAATACTAGAGAGAGAACATCTCAGGTTGTGAAAACATTGTTCATCGTAGGCATGATAAAGTTAAATAATAAATGTTGAGGATAAAAAAATGAGTTGAATTTGTTATTCTAATGGGTGCATTTCAGCAGATTTATGAATAAAAAGTGTTTTTAGTAAACTCTTTTTGAAGCCATGGAATACTGTATTTGTAACTGGTAATTAACGATTGTATTTATAGATTTTTTTTTCTTTGTGAGAAGGCAGTCAGAATTGTTTTTAAAAAAACGGAATCTTGAACCTGCAAAGCATGAATATAATAAATGCCTCTCAGTGCCTTATGCATCAAATATGATCAATTTGCATTTGTCAGGTTTGGAATCATAACGTTACGGATTTTGCAAGGTTAAGCGATAAATGTGTAACTGAGATCATGTAGGATTAATAATCCTTACTGCGCTTTACTGGAGTAATTAACTAATTACATCAACAAATATTTGGAGTAACGTCGAGCGCCACCGCCTGTCAGCTGCTGGGTTTTGGAGGCGGTTTGTTTTGGCTAAAAACTGTGATCAATTACACAATAACATCTCTAACACAACATTGTCAGTTTTTTGGAAGCTTAGTACCAAATGTATCTAAAAACGAAGTTGTCAAAGTGTTATTTCTTTAAGGATCATTTTGATGGAACAAGTTTAATTCATCCCTCATGAAGAGCATCCAGGATATGCACTGCTTGTAAAAGAGCTGGAGGCTGGCGTTTAACAGATGTCAGTCCAGGCTTCAGGCCTTTTGTTTGCCAGGTGTTGTTCTGGATTGGCCTGTTATCTTATTTGCCTTTCTTCCTATTGCTGACATGCAATAGCTTACTCAAACAGCAGGAGTTGCCATGATGACAGATGTGACAGGTTGGTCAAGTTGAACGAGAGGTGAATATGATGGTGAAGTAACTCTCTGCCCAAAGCGTGCTTATAATGCCAAGCACGTATTTATACAAAAACGCATCACTCACATAATGCAGCGTGTGCACCTCTCATTCCAAGTAAATTCTCTCTGTGTCTCTTTATGTATATGTGTCTATATTTATATATGTGTACATAGTACTGTGCAATAGTCTTCATCCACCTCTCATTTCATCATATTTTAATTCCAAAGAACCAGACTTTCTTGTATTTTTTAAAATCTAGTCTTGAGTATTTGAATTCACATCCATGTTTGGTGCACATGTTGCAATAAATCAGTCTTGTTTTCCTTGCAATTATATTTAAGCAACTGAAGTGGCTCTAGACTCTCGTACAACACATGTATATATTAACTGTTGGATTTTAATTTAGTAAAATCTTTGCAAAGTGAATCCGATTTATGGCAGTCTGAAATGTGATAGTTTGCCCACATGTTGCAGCTTTAAAAAGCTCCGTCCAAGCTCTGAACATTTCTTACTTCTAGCATGCTGCCTTTATTCCCAGAAGAACTGATATATTTATCCTTATTTGTATGCACAGCAGCATCTACTGGGATACTCAATTATTGTTTCTTAATTAAGTATGACTCATGCTACTTACTATAATTGGCTGAAGAAATATATTTTCAGAGTGACAGTTAAATTTGGAGTCTAGCAGTTCGTAGATTTTCAAAAGGCCATGCAGGTTAAAGCATGTACTAGCCTTTTTAGACATTCATATTTTAATGAAAACCTGAAATTGGTTAAGTACCTTATGGAAAATGGAAGTGGTGGCATAATAGTATAAAAGAGGAACACACAAATGCAACCAGGATCTCTAAAGCCTCTACTGCAGATAAGGAGTGCTAAGTGAAATGTAAAATATCGCAGCAACAAAGCCGAAAGTGACTGGAGGCTCTGCGTGGCCTCAGTGTGCTGCAGTGTTCGTGACGTAGGCCCCTTTCATCCTCTCTGCCTCTGACAAACGTAACATGACATGTAACCCAGAGGACTCCCATCGTCCATATCATAGCACTACAGCTCCATATCGTGTATCTACATAAATGAAAGAGTCAGAAGCTGTTTGGGTTTATTCACATGTGAGTAGTATTGTAATTGGTGTTGAATTGGAAAATGCAGGCTTGTAGAAAGTCATGTTATTGTGTAATTCTCACATCTTGTTCTCTTTATTGTTTCTTCTTATTCTTCCCACTTTTTGTCATAGAGACTCCTAGCACAGTTTTTGCTGTTGAGACACTGTTCCTTGATTAAAATTTCCCCTAATCGAGTTGGGGGTCTTATGTTTCTTGTCAGTAAACCAACAGCAACCCTCTTTTTTCCATTAAGGAGAACTGTGCTATTACATTGCTTGTGTTTAGCCCATTGCTGATAGAGTCTTAACATTAATTCAGCAGCTCATAGTTTAGCAGCTAGCCCAACTATGATCAGCAGAAACGTCTATAAACAGCCTTTATCCTTTCTCCATTTTAACTTTTCCACCCTTTTATCCCTTATCTATATTTTTAGCATACATCAGTCACATAGCTTCATCAGGAACATCCAGTGTAGTTTTATTTATATTTATTGCATATTTTTCACTCCATATTTTGCACCTTTCATCTCTAAGAACCATTGGTTGTATGTTATGGACCTTCTGGAAATTATGAGCGGATTAATAATAAGCATTTTCTTTCAGAACTGATCTTACCGGCAGTGCCACTAAACTAAACCCAAATCACTGTGAGATCCTGGACTGTCCGAAGGCCACACAATGGTCTCTAATGGAGTGGAGAGACGCAAGCAGGCCACCCCGGCCCAAACGCCAGAGGGTAACGTGGTGATGAGCTTCAGCTTTGAGAGCTATCAGCTAGAAGAAGAGGACTGTCAAGGCAAATACATCCCAGACAAAGGGGTGCTGGCTCTCTCCGAGCCGGGTGAGAATCCCGCTTGTATAACTGCTCTACCTTCCTCCAGATTCGTATCAGTGGTGGCTGAAGGCGTGTTCGTCCCAGATTGGGAAAATTGTGTTAGAACTTTGGATACAAGCCGCATGGTTGCAGCCTTAGGTTAAACTGAAGCAAAGGTTATATCACCTGCTGTGTAATAGCAAGGGCTAATCATGTTAGTTTAGATAGGACACTAATCATGCCTGGAAGGCCTCGTTAGTGCACTCATTGGATAAGAGGAGTAAAGAACACTCTCTAATCTTTAAGAAATTACTGCTTTGGTGTTTTTTTTTACTATCACCTCTCAACCAGTTAATAGAATGTCAAACATGTTTATATTTTTATTTGAAGTTCTTCACTATTATTGATATTATTGATATTATTGATAGCTATTATTGACAGGTAAATATAATTATAGTATTACATTGCCAAACAAACAAATAAATGCATGCAAATTGGACATTTCAACTAGTTAATGTAACTGGTGTATTTTGCACAGTCTTTGAGGAACCTGTGCCAGACGACCGCTATCATGGGATCTACTTTGCTATGCTGCTGGCTGGAGTTGGCTTTCTGCTGCCTTACAACAGCTTCATCACTGATGTGGACTACCTGCATAACAAATTTAAAGGTTCCATTTTTTTTAAATGGCATTTATATTTTGTAATATATGGGGATGCACTAAGTGCAGTGATTCAGCAAGACTCCTTTATCGCAGCTTGTCTGGCCTCTGTCGTCCCTTTAAAGACAGCAGCCTGATAAGGAATGTGAGGATTTCAGGTCGTGTCTTTGTTTGTGTTTTGCCAGAGATGCCCATTGTGTTCGACATGAGCCTGACGTACATCCTGGTGGCTCTCGTTGCCGTGGTGCTGAACAACATCCTGGTGGAGATGCTCAGCCTACACACCAGGATCACTGTGGGTCAGTCTCTTTACTCTTACACACACACACACACACGCAAAGGGTCTAGGTCGAGGGGATGTGAAATTGTGTAACTGCTTTGTTATCGCATGTATGTTATCTATCTATATGTGTGACTTCACCAATCCACACTTTAGTAAATTACCACAGCACTGGTAAGTAAATCGTTGTAGTTGCATCAAAAAATAACATCTACATTTACAGTATTTTTGACCTATTACAGTATGTGTAATGCCGGCTGTAGGGAAGGATGGAGTAATGGAAGGAGTAGGGTTAATGGAGGAGGAAAAGGGGGGATGGAGGAGGAAAAGGGGGGATGGAGGAGGAACGAGGGTGCATGGAGTCTGGATGGAGGGAGGATGAAGGCGGAAAGGGGTGGGATGGAAGAGAGAGGAACTATGAGGTAGCAGTTTGGACGGAGGAGGAAGAAGGTAGGAGAGATGACGGAGGAGAAAGGAAGGTATGGAGAATGGAGGAAGGAGGACTGAAGAGGGTAATGGGTGGATGGAGGAAGGAGAATGGATAAAAGAAGGAGCAAGGGGGAGAGTGGATGTAGTAGGAAACTGGCAGGATTGGAGGATGGATGAAGATGGATGGTGGAAGGAGTGGGGTGGAAAGAAGAGCAAAATGGGATGAGGGTGGATGGATGAAGAAGGGAAAAGGAAAGAGCGCGAATGGAGAACTGGACTAGGACGGAAGTTTAAATGGCGGAGAGAGGAAAGAAGAGAAAGGAGAGTAGATGGAGGAGGGAGGTTGGAGGATTGAAGGAGGGTGGATGAAGGAGAGAGAAAGGTGGGTGTAGGAGGGTGCATGGCGGAGTAAGGGAGGGAGTGAATTAAAGAGGGAGGATGGAGGATTAAAGAGGGTGGGGGTGGATGGAGGAAGGAGAATGGCTGGGAGAAGGAGGGGGGAGAGTGGACGGAGTAGAAAACTGGCAGGATTTGAGGAGGGATGGAGGGAGTGCGGTGGAAGGAAGGAAAGAACAGCAAAAAGGGAATGAGGGTGGACGGGTGAAGGAGTGAGGAGGAAAGAGGGTGGATCTAAAAGTCAGGAGGTGGGAAGAAGGAGTTTGGATAGAAGAGGGAGAATCCAGGGGAGATGATGGAGAGGAGGAAGGGTGGATGGGGAAGGAAGGAAGAGGGAGGAGGCTGGATTGAGCAGGAAGGTTGACAGTGGGAGAATGGTGAACAGAACCTTCCCTCCTTCTGCCAGTTACATCTGTTATCAGCTCTGCAGGTTTAGCGTCTCCACACCCCTGCTGAAGCACGTTAAATCTGCGTATGAAAGGGACAGCTCATTTACAAAACAAAAGCAGCATTTCCACGCTGATGCAGTGGATTATTTCCTTAGTACGCGCTCCAGACGTAATTACACCTCCATTTTCCACACGTCCAAATACTGCTGTTTCAGTTGGAACCAATGCTATCAATGCTATTTGCATGATGCTCAAACATGAGCAGGCAGTAGAAACGAGAATAAAATGGAGGAGATGCTGGAACATGACTTTATTCTTAATGACTTTGGGGGCCTGCTGCATCAAAAGACGTTGACATCTTAAAACTCTGAAAACAACGGAGCCTCCACTTCTCTTTACACTCACTCTGTGTGTGTCTTTGACTTTCACCCACCTGCTTTGTTTGCTTGCTCCTTGTAAAGGCTCCAATTAAGTGCAAAAACAAATGTGGTATCTTAAGAGACTGAATGCTGAAAAGTCTTTTTTAAAAAGTTTGGTTCAACAGAGTTACTTTCAAGTGTTTCTTTCTCTCTCACACACACACACACACACACACACACACACACACACACACACACACACACACACAAAACACACATACACACACACACACACACACACGTCAAATCTTTTACTTTTCTAAACCTGGAACCTTTTCATAAACACATTTTCCTTAAACCTACACAGATTCCACAAACACATTCTTCCTCACATACAAAAATACTCCCACAAAAACATGACAGATTTTTCTTACTTTTCCTGTCCTGTGTTTTAGTGAAAGTGAGTGTTTATTTGTCCTTGTGAGTGCACCACAGCACAGCACACGGTGCACCACAACCAAATGTGACCTCTCCATTTGAAACCGTCTGTGAAGGAGCAGTGGGCAGCTGACATGGGCAGTGCCCGGGGAGGAATGCTTGGGGACGGTACCTTGCTGAGTATCTCAGTGGTATCTTTACCGGTCCGGGGTTTGAACCGGCGACCTTCCGATCACGGGGCGAACACCCTAATCGTTACACTACCAACTGGCCCGACATGGATGTAGATGATCCACTTCAAAACACAATCACTAGACAAACTGCCAAAACATACAATACTCCCTTGCTATACTCTTTTTTAAAGATCTATAACTTATAAACTTTGAAGTGCAAAAAGTGAATGTGAATTTGGAAATAATGGAAATGTAGAATGTATTTTGCTTGATTTTTTAAATGTAGGTACAAATATTTATTTGCTATAGTTCTGGTTTGGATATAAGTTATTATTTTCTTATTTTTTATTAAAAGAAAAATTCAAACCTGAGATTTGCCAGATTTTGTCTCTTTTCAGGTGATTATGGCTGTAAGGATGATTCCCTATGAAAAGCTGCCATTAGACCCATATAGCACTCATTCTGTCACTCACTCCCTCACATGCTCATTCACACAAACATCCTCACACAAGTCTCTGCTGGAATTGACAACTGAGTGAAGTAAATGTAATTTCTTCCAGGTTACATCTTTGCCCTCGGCCCGCTGCTCTTCGTCAGCATCTTCGACGTTTGGCTGCAGAAGTTCACCACCAGCCAGTCGTACGCCCTCAACCTTGTCTCTGTGGGTGTTGTGGCATTTGGATGCACAGGTACTCATTTTTGGGGGGCTTCTCAAGCTTTAGGCAGGGGGCAGCATGGCAGATGAGGACCATCTCGTCAGACATCAGATCAAACATTTAGCTAACTTGCACTAGCTCCCTGTCATGTGTAGAATTGATTGTAAGGTCCTTCTTCTACGATACAAAGCCGTAAATGGGCTCAGACCGAGTTAGATCGCTACCTCTCTGGATAACTGTATGATTACAAGAACAGTGTGACCATCTTCTGCTGGTTTACTTCAATTTTTTGGCAACATTCAAATGAAAACAGTGATGCAGCCTTTGTCAGTTACACCCCCAAACTATGGAGCACGCTCCCTATAGCTTAGCAACATTTAAGAAACTAGAGACTCGCTTATTAAATATTTTGAAAGAAAGCTAAAAATGTATCCTAACAATTTTCTTTTTTATTTTACCCTAATTTTAATTTTGTTATGAATTGATTTTACTTTACTTTTAATCATCAGATTTATTTTGTTTTTCAATGCATTCATATAAAGCATTTTGAGCTGCATTTCTTTAACAAAGGGTTAAAGAGTGTTTGCTATGTTAATCAATTTGTTATTATTATTATTATTATTATTATTATTATTATTATTATTATTATTGTCAGTGTGTAAAAGATTTGCGTGCAAGTTTTATCTCACAACCACTTTGCTTTTGTCTGATGTGTGTTTGATGTTGTTTACAGTGCAGCAGTCCAGTTTCTATGGCTACATGGGGATGCTTCCAAAGCGCTACACACAAGGAGTGATGACTGGAGAGAGTAAGATGATCCAGAGCCAGCATATTTTTAATAAATTAACTTTTATAGTGTTTATAAAGCTATAAGAAGTCCTGAACTGGTCTTTGCTATAAAGCGTGTTATATACATTAAGGGTGTAACGATATTGATCCATATCAGTAAATTGATTCAGTGATCAGGAGCCCATAGCATTGATTCAAAATGAAACCATTGATCAGACATCATACTTATTCTAACATCACCATATATTGAACAGGAGGTCGATTTTTATTCAAAGACAAAATTGTTTTAGAAGATTAAAATTTCTAGTTGATCTCAGGAATAAAACTCACATAATATTTGAGTGCTTTTTGAGAATGGAAGTGATTATGTTAAATCAGCATATGATATCGTCTCACATCTATCACTGGCTCCTGAATCGAATCAAAAAATTGTATCGTCAAAAAAACGACTGATATCGTCAAACATCAAATCGTTGTCCATTGAATCAATATAATATTGTATTGTGATGAAACTTGTGATTTACACCTGTAACATACACACTCACTTGAAATGCTTTTCTATCTTAAGGCACGGCAGGGGTGATCATCTCCCTCAGCCGAATCTTCACCAAGCTGCTCGTTAAAGACGAGAGGAAGAACACCATCGTCTTCTTCCTCATCTCCATCGCCATGGAGCTGATGTGTTTTATCCTGCACCTGCTGGTGAAACGGACTCGCTTTGTGAGCTATTACACCAGTCTGGCACGTAGGGGACTGAGCCACTCCAAAGAGCCCTCACATAACGGGAACCAGTACCAAGTCCACCACGACGTCACCACAGAGGATGTAAGATTTGTAAGTTTTTTGTGGTTTTTATTAAAAACAAAAATCACCACATTTATGGCAAACACTCATAGTGATACTTTTGGAAACCAACTGAAAACTGTATAATTTGGGGCAGTTGGTAGTGTAGCGGTTAGGGCATTCGACCCATGATTTGAAGGCACCACCCCCAAGCACAGCTCCCTGGGAGCTGCCAATGTCAGATGCCCACTGCTCCTTCACGGATGGGTCACATGCAGAGGTCATATTTTGCTGTGCTGTGCTGTGGAGAACGTGAAGTGAAAGTGGTTATTTGTTATTCTGAACACAGCTTGGGGACGATAACTTTACCTGGCGACCTCCCAATCATGATCTACCAACTGCCCCAAGGTGGTGTGTTCACAATGACAAATAATCACTCATGTATAATTTATAAACAGCAACATCTGGATATTTTATGAATTTATATATTTTACTTGGTCATTTATTTATTTATTTATTTATTTACTTAATGCTTTAATCTTCTGCTGGTTTCATTGCCTTTGCTGTTCTTGGTTGCTAAGTCCATAGTTTGGTGGAGTATTGCTTCAGAAAGTGGAGTCATTCAGCAATTCAGTTCAGCACTGTGTGTTCTGACGTTTTTCTTTTGGAATCAGTGTTACCAGTTTCAGGATTTGAGCACCAGACGCTCTACTATTGGATCAGAAAGCGTATGCCAGCCTTTGGTCTTTTTGGCTGCCCATCACCCTGTCACTGGTTGATCAGTTTTATTCCGTGGAACCACTTATTGTAGCTCCCAAACACTGCTGAGCTGCATATGTTGTGTGCAGTCTAGTAGATTGTCACCGTAATATATGCGAGATAAATAGAAAACTTCTTTTATTTTCACCTCAGCTCTGCTTTAAGTGCTGCTTTGATGCTGAACCCAAGTCCTGCAGACAGCAAAGACACAATGGCCACAGGACAATATACAGCAAACTAATGTTTTAAATTCGTGGTCAACAACTCAGATTTGGTGCTGGCAACAAATGCAGATGTTGAGCCATGAAGCTTTTCTGAAACAAACTCTGAAAGTAATTCATCTGGTTTATTATCGTGCCGGTGATTTCTGTGAATGGTTTAAGCATGTTGGTACGTCTGATCCTTGTGAGTGTATTTTGGAGCTGATTGTTGGGGAATGAGAGTAACATTTTGATATACGTAGGTAAAATTTAGTCTCAAAGTGGTGAAAATACAGGCGGTACGTTCTATGCTCGGATGCAGTAGGCGTGTCGACTCAAAGGGTCGAGTAACCGCCCGCTACTACAGAGCTCCTACCCATCGACTGTAAAACACAGTTTACTAACTTACATTTTACCATACATTACGCTAAACGCTATAATTCACATCTGAGCTAGCTCATGAGGATTAGCTGCGTGTTCTCATGCATTCGCTAATCATTCAGAGTTCTTTACAACAGGTTAAATGCGCACACGTCATATTTTACAGTTTATGACGACACAAAATAGCTAAACTTACACTTGGTGGTTCAATGGCAGGCGGCAGCGGTGAGGGAATGGAGATATTAGAAACCGCTTCAGACTTAGCATATTACAGACTCTCTTAGCGAACTAGCCCAGACTAGCAGGTAGGCTACTGACGCTATGCAGGTGGGCAGGGTCAGAGCAGTACATCTAGCAGAGCTATGCTAAACATACCCTCTACGCGCAAGTAGGCTGCGTTTTAGTCCCGTCCTACTTAGACCTACCGTGAAAAGCTGTGAGAAGCTGCTAAACTGCGTAACTCCACAACGTCGTAAAACTGAATTCAGGGTTTTTCCACATCCTTTCAGACACACTTTTCTAACACATTTTACATGTTACCAAGCCAAGGATGATTTTAAGATTACTGGGTGTTTAATGTAGGGACTACATAATAAGATTGTTTTCTTCAGGGTTGCAGACGGAATAATATGAGCTGATCTAATAACAAGAGTAGAACCGATGATCATAATCAGCTCCTGGATAAATGAAAGTCTAGTCAAATCTACTCAAATAAAAGATGCTTTCACCAGCAGTAAACAGTCCATCTGGAAGTCATAATCAGGGCTGTTTGGTAGCGAGGCAACATGTACAGTCTGTAGTTTAAAATTCAGATACTGCTTTTTAAGGCCTCGCTATAACATTTTATCTCGTTGGAGTTTTTTCTGAATTTTATTCTCTCCCCGTGAGACTCTGGAGTCATTACGCTGCAAGCTGGCCCTCTCCAGCCTGCTGGAAACCGGGGGCTCGTGTTTTTTAATCTCAACAAATTAAAGTGAGTGGTTTTACTGGCCCAGTCAGGCACTTAATCAAGTAATGGCCTCTTCACAGAGCCCCTGCAGAACCGCCAGCTCATCAGAGGAAGAATCATAAGCGCTGATTCCAGGACACACTCTCTAACAAGGTTACACCAAGCTGATTGATGTTGTCATTGGTTCCGGCATTTTTCTTTCCATTGTCACTTCATACGTTCCGGCCTTGCGGTTCCTAATAAGGTGCAAAATTAGTGATTTCCCGAAAGCATGAGCTGCCCCTCCCAGTTTTTTATGCAGCCATAATGTTTTCATCAGTAAAGGCGGTTCTGATGTCATCTCTCTTTTTCCAAGGGCAACGGCACAGTGGGCGTCTCTCCTGCTGAAGAAGGCGCTGTGGAAAGCGACCACACTGGAGGAAGCACGTACGTGAGATTTGATGTGCCCAAGATAAAGATTAAAAGAAGCTGGCCAGGTATCAAGGGTAAGATCCATAAGTCAAAAATACTGCAATGTTTGATTCACTTACTTATTGAAGTTGGGTCACAGGGTTGATATTTCAAATTCTTGAAATGTACAGGGCCATTAAAACATAATACAAAATTCATAACCGAAAAGCAATATCCAGAGTAGTCATAAAATCCCTTAAAAACAGATTTGGAGTCATAAACAGTTTATTTTATATACGCCTATATACTGTATACCTGCTGTGAACCTTTGCCCATGTTTCACTGTTGCATTCAACATTAAATGACCAACAAAGTGATCATTATTATTATTATTGTACCTTAAAGGTGTAGCTACAACCTTATCTTGTGAAATTACCATTATCACAAACAATTTCAACAGCAGTTTTCTTTATTCATTCATTCATTCTGAACTGCTTAATCCCTGTCGGGGTCATGGACACAGGAGGCTATTCCGGGACTACAGGCGCAAGGCGGGGGGCTACCCCTGGCTGGGCGCCAAGACACTGCAGTGTGTTGGCACAAACGCTCACACAATTACACTCTCACTCACACCTTACTGAGCCAATTTAGAGTCTCCAATCATGCTTTTAGACTGTGGCAGGAAACCAGAAAACCCATGCAAAAACGGGGAGAGCACACAAACTCTACACAGAAATGCCCCTACAGCCAACCCGGGGATCCAACCCAGAACCTTCTTGCCCCAACAATTTTCTTTTATGTTTTTAGCATTGTAAGTTACAAAGAATGTTCAAACTTTTCACACAGACACAGGTGCAAAGTCTCAAACACCACTGTTTTTACAGTTTTGGGGGATTTTCAAGGTGGACAAGGTTACAGATTTAATTCTGAATGCAACAGTGAAAGACTTTTGGAATCAGTCAACATTTGCCAAAGTTTAGAGCACAGGTGCAGATAGGCGTTCCAAAGGAATTGTTCATAATCGCAATACAAAATCCAGAGAATATTCTCTGAATAATCTTTTCTAGCAGTTTTATAAAATTACTTTCATAGAACTTTATCAGTACATCACAGGGAATACCTTGGGGAGGATATAAATGATGGAAAATCCATATTCAGACATGGAATGGACACATCGGAAATGCTTGGAAGTGATGTCACTGCTTGGCAGCATCATTTGTTTTTGGTGTTTAGCCATTTTTATGTACTTTTTTTCTCTCACTGATGCTTTCAAAGCCTTAAATGCATGATGTAAATAATAAAGAAGAAGGAACATATTACACAGTGGAATCTGAAAGTTCAAATCTTACCTCAAGTCTTATTGTTAACTGATCACCAAGTCATTTTTTAATTAATTCACACATTTTATAGACATTTGCTTTCTAGATTTGGCTTCAGAATGTGTATTATTATAGGATATGTGCTTTTCCTTTTTCTTGCTCATTATTTGAAGAGAATAATAAATATGAATAGAATATAAAAGGTCTATAACTCAGGACAAAAGAAACCAGAGTATTGTATTTAGGTAACTTGGATTTTTATCTATTTGATTTAAGGTGAATTCCCTCAATTCTGACAATAAAGGCAATGTGGAATAAACATTATTTGCTAAGCTGTTCTTCAACATTAAATGAACATGCTACAAAGGTCAGTACAAAAGTAGAATGAAATAAAGGGGATAAACCTAATGAATAAGAAGGAAATAACACTGATTTTAGTCGTCTATATGGGCTCAGCCTTAATAAAAAACATGAAAAACATCAAAACATTTTCAAATTCGTGCCTGTGAGGTTAATTCAGCACACCCTGTTCTTGCAGATATGATCCTGCACCGCTACGTGGTTTCCCGTGTGATTTGGACCTACATGTTGTCCATCTGCATCACCTACTTCATCACGCTATGCCTGTTCCCGGGCCTGGTGTCGGAGATTCGCGATGCCACGCTTGGCGAGTGGCTGCCCATCCTCACCATGGCCATCTTTAACATGTCCGACTTCGTGGGCAAAGTGAGTTTATTGATACTGGTTCTTTATGTCATGACATAACATGATTCAGGGGTGAATTTATCCTAAAATTCAGCATAAACATAGTTTTCTATATATCTATATAGAATACATATATAGTTCTCTACATGTACGTTTCAGTTTGTAAAAATGAATTTTGTCTTGTAACGTTTCTTTAATTTAACATTGGGCAGTTGGTGGCGTAACGGTAGGGTGTTCGCCCCGTGATCAGAAGGTCACAGGTCACAGGTCACAGGGCCGGTAAAGTTACCACTGAGGTACTCATGAGCAAGGTACCGTCCCCAAGCACTGGTCCCCGGGTGTTTGTTAGCTGCCCACTGCTCCTTCACGGATAGGTTAAATACAGAGGTCACATTTCGTTGTGGTGCACAGTGTGCTGTGCTGTGGTGTGTTTACAATGATAAGTAATCACTCACTTTCATTTTTATTGATATTTGCACTTAGGCACGAATCAGGATGCAGTTCACTTCATGTTGTACTCATAACTATGTATGTGACAAATAAAGAATCTTAATTCCTGAATCACATGTTACATGTTCATCATCTTCCCAACTGCTCCCTGTGTTGTTCTGTAGATTTTAGCCGCTGTGCCGTATGAGTGGGACGGGAAGCGCCTCTTGTTTTTCTCCGGCTTGAGGGTCGTCTTCATCCCCCTCTTCGTCATGTGTGCTTACCCGGTGCTAAACCCAACGCTCAGTCACCCGGCGTGGCCCTGCGTGTTCTCCCTCCTCATGGGCATCACCAACGGCTATTTCGGCAGCGTGCCCATGATCCAGGCGGCGGGCAAAGTGCCGCCCGAGCAGAGAGAGCTAGCAGGTAAATTCACAGATATGCTCATGCTGCCAGTAAATTAAAAAGAGTGCAGTCATCACATGAGCACTAGCTTTTAGTTTACAGGAAGTGATTTTAGCATTTAGTTTGAAACACTGAGGGTCAAGAAGCTTTTTTTCTGATGGGGTTGTTTGGGAGATTATCACAGGCGTGTTGTTTACTGTCATAATCAATTCACTATGGTACAAAACCTAAAAAGGAACATTATACCTCATTTGTAAGAAGAAATTTGTTCTACAACTTGCACGAAGATTGAGATTTTCACCAGTGTATCTAAGATTTATTCCTAGATAAGAAAAGAATCTACAGCTGCTGAATAGCAGTCTTATGCACATTTAGGGGAGTACTTATGAAAGACAAGTAATGTTTTTCAGATGAAAGTGCTCCAGTTTTTAAGAAAATAAAATTGTTAAAAAATTTCAATTAATGCCCCACGAACCCATCAGCCTGCTGGACAAATGCTTGGTATGCCAGGTGGCCAATGCACCCCTTGATGTTTCACATTTGTATTCCTTTCTCATCCATGTTTCTTCTCACCCGTTCCTCAGGAAACACCATGACCGTGTCCTACATGACAGGACTGATGCTGGGCTCGGTGGTGGCGTACGCCGCGTATCGCTTCACCGCCCCGAGCATGTGTCTCCAACCTCACGGCGGCTCCAACTAGCAGCTCGTTCACTTCTGTCCATTTTCACAAACTGCATCCTCTTCTCCCATCAGCCTCACCAGGTGCCAGCGATTCCCATGTAGCGAGTGGGCACGGCCGCATTAAAAACGTCCTGCCGGCCGTCTGAACTCGGTGGCGCGATGCGCCTGCTGCTGACGCTGTACAGATGCTGTATGTACGCTTCTTTGTGTGCTCATTTAACTTTATGTGAAGGTGTTTTGTCCGGCGTGAGAGGGCCGAATGTTTGCTGTCCCGTAACAATGCTGGTTGTATTGTGGAAAGAGACTGACTCGGCTGCTGTGGTGGTGGCACTGATGAAAAAGAGGAAAACAGCATAGACCAGCATTGGCATTTTAAACTGCTCTGTAGTGAAAATTTGCTGGACAGTTCTGGTTTGATGCTGGTCAGTCTGGACGGGGGGCCAAATCAGATTGCGATGACTTGCGATGCCTAAAAATTATGTTATTCAGTAAGTCGTGTAAACATACTTCTTTCATTTACGTCTAAATTACAATTTAAGTGATTTCAGTGAACATTTTCAGTGCTGCAACTTCACATAAATGAAAATTTTAAGACGACAGATAAACTAAAAAGTAGTCCTAACTAGCGCTGCACCTCACAGCGAGAAGGTCCTGGGTTCGAACCCCGGGTCGGCCGTGGGGCCTTTCTGTGTGAAGTTTGCGTGCTCTCCCCGTGTTGGTGTGGGTTTCCTCCAGGTCCCCCGTTTCCTCCCACAGTCCAAAAGCATGCAATGTAGGTTAATTGGTGACTCTAAATTGGCTCCCATAAGGTGTGACTGAGAGTGTGAGTGTGTGAACCCTGCGGTGTGTTGGCGCCTGCCCAGGGTTGTTCCCTGCCTTGCGCCCGTAAATTCCCGGGATAGGCTCCGGTCCTTCTGCGACCCTGGTTGGGATTAAGCAGTTCGGAGAATGGATGAATGAATGAATAGTCTTAACTATGGCTATGTTTAAGCATGAATGTGTTAATATGGCATACACAGTAAAAAAATGTCCATCTCGTTCAACTTAAAGACTTAATTTCAATTGCTGCCGTAAAATTTCAAGTAAAATTAAATTGGATATACTTATTATTTCACCTCATTATTCTAAATCCAATTTGTATTGATCTCTGTAAGAAATTCCTTTTTGGTGTTTCACTCAGAACTTAACATTCTACTTTTAAAGCATTTACAGAACACTCTTATCCAGAGCAACTTCTATTTACCTAATTTAAGGGACGGTCTCCCTGAAGCACCTTGGGATTAAGGGTCTTTTTCAGGGACCAAATGAGGGTAGTGTTGGAGGTAGGATTCAAATCCACGACCTCTTGGTCAAGAGGCGAGTATCCTTATCACTGGACCACCACCACCCACGATATTTACATCTAATTTATTTGTTAAATGTTGTATATTACCAGAAAGAACCTCAGTATTTTGCTATTTCATTACATGCGTGTCCTATTCAACAGATCGTCACATTTCATAAACGGACACACATTGTTGTGTTCAGTGATAGCGAGTGGAACCATAGGCTTACACATAGCCGTCAAAGACGTCACTAGAATTGAAAGCTAGAGGAGGCTTTGCCCCTAGGGTTGTGGTTAGGGTTAGGGGTTAGGGTTAGAGTTAGGGTTACGAGCTGAAATGTTTTCATTGCACCTACATAGGCTTCAGCAATTAACTCCGTATTTGAAGAGCATTTGAAGAGCATTCACTTTCTTTCCTTCCCTGCCTTCTCTGGAAGACCCTGCCAACATTAGAAGCGTTACCTTTGCTTAACCGAGAAGCAATAACATGCAGCTTCCGCGTGGGTCCATATGCCCAACCACCTGCCCAGAATCCGGGATGGGAAAGAGAACGACCACTTTTAATCAGATAATAACGTGTAGACCAATTATTATTTATTTCCACTCAAATTCTTGCTGGTTTGTGTTAAGTTCATCATGCACTAATTTCTTATGTGAAAAAAAAAAAATCACCTATACTTATACGGAGGCATAGGAACTTTTTAGGGTGGCTAAAGCCCCCCTAAAATAGACCTAACGACATCCATGATAGCCGTAGTTGTAACACCGACAACTCATAAAATTCAGTTGAAATTGCATCGGTTATTATTGTAAGTTGAAGTAAATATTATGAAGTATGTTAATATGACTAACTGATCAGTTTTACAGTGATGGGTGACCACATAGTCCATTTTAGGGAGGACATGGAGCTAGGAGAGGATTTGTAAATTACCCTTCAATAGAAAACATCTGGGTTTTACTTAAGCATTGAGCTCCTGCTTATGGACAATTTCTACTTATTATTGCACAGTTGTCACCAGTGTTAATCTGAAACAGCTGGACACAAGATGACCTCTGCTTTAATCAGACAAATGTGTCTTTCAATTTTAAAGTTGAAGTAGCTCAAAGTGTCCTCCCTGACGCGGTCACCCTATTGAAAGTGTCCCAAAAACTTCATGGACCAGCTTAAAATGGGGACCAAATAAAACCAACTTACTGGTCAAGTGTTTTTCAGAAAGGAAGTAGCAGTATATTCTGACATTTTTCACATATGTATTGCGTAAGTTGAATTGTGCACTGGGTCCAGGACTGTTTGCATTGACCCTCTCCAGAGTTCCCGCCTGATTTCTGGTATTCTGGTTTTAGACAGGTTATTATAGATGTGTTGGTGATGCTGTTTACATCCTGGTTTAATAAAAACAGTACCTGGAAAAATAATTGTGCCAAGACACTTGAGTAACTCCATGGACATGGTGTAATGTCATTAGGAAACGTATGTCATTCTGAAGAAGAATTTCTGATCAGTGCCATCAATCCAAATCCTTTAGTTGAGAAAAACGTGATGTCCTTAATCACGCATTATGAATGCTGGACCTTTTTGCCAAAGCAACCTGAATGTGACTCTCTAAGAATAAAAGCTTTGTTTTGTACATTTTCTTGACCTTTCCTCTTTTCATGTTTCTGTCTGTAAAAATCACTTATAAATTAAGAAAAGTATTTATTCACATTTATTATTTATTATTGTTTTGTCCTGATATGCAAATTTAAATCAGACTATTTCAAGCAGTCGATACTTATAAACCAATTTTACTTAAAAAAAAAAAGTGATTATTTGTCATTGTGAACACACCACATCACAGCACACAGTGCACAACAACAAAATGTGATCTCTGCATTTGACCCATCTGTAATGCAGAAGTGGGTAGCTTTTAGCCCGGGGAACAGTGCTTGGGTATGGTACCTTGCTCATGAGTACCACAGTGGTACCTTTATTGGTCCGGGACTTGAACCCTGACCTTACTATCATGGCGCCATCTCGCTAACTGTTACACTGCCAACTGTATTTTATTCAACCACAACACTGTACAGTGTAAAACAGTGTTTTAGGGAATACAATGTCTTAAGCCACCCGTCGTTTCATCATATCTTGCTTAGAAAGAGCCAGACTTTTTGTGTTTAATGTAGTCTGGAGTTATTGCAGTTACATTTATGTAGAGATAAATAACTATGCCTATTGTATCATATCCCTAGCTAAATATAATGAAATGAGGGATAGCTCAAGACTATTGCTCAGTACTGTATTATATGTAAAACAATTTATATACTGTTAGAAGAAATAATTTGCTCAGACTAACGAAGATCTTTACCAAAATCAATATTTTTATTGTCCATACAGTTCCATTCCAGATCCATTGGATTAGGGACCAGCAGATGGCGCTGTAGTATAAAGGTTCTGCATTGAGGCCTGAATTTTAACTGTACGATCTGAATTATTACATTCATTTGAGCTTTAATAAATGAGAATGTGCTTTGTTCCCTTAGTTTCTCAACCCCTACTCGTATAAACAGTGGCATCGCAATTACCAGGAATCTTCCAGCATAATAAGATGAACAGTTTACCAAATCTTAGACTTGAAGATGTGCCCCTTGCCATGCGTGTAGATGATGTGAGTTGGAGTGTCCCTATGACCATCATTTAGACGTTTGCATATAATAACAGAGTAGCCTTTGCATACCAAACAGTTCGGACTGATGAGAAATGATTTTTTTTCGATGATGTTTGTGTTTTGTATGCTATCATTAGCCCACTGCTGCGGAACGGATAACGATCTGTTTTCAACCTTTCAACCTTAATCAAAGATTAGCAGTACGTATAATTTATCACACTTAAAAATGTCTTTCTCTGCAAAAACTCTAACACTGATGTTATAGTAACCACAGAGGACTGTGTTTGTGGTCTCACTTGTGTGTCAGTGAGGAGTCACCGCAAACCAAACCTCTCAACACAAGGAGGCATTTTGTATCTTATCGTCTTATCATCCACTGCGGTGGTACCTGTAGTCTGCCCGTCGCCATGTTGGAAAACAGAAACAGCGTACAGCACAAAAATGATAAGAATATCAACACAACCCTTTGATGGTGAATGAAGAATCAATGGCTCTGCCTCCAAGGTTTAAGGCAGACGCATCATTAATTTATCTAATTTATTCTCATATAATTTATTCTTAACAAGCCTGCAGGGCTTCTAAATAATTGTAGATTGGCACCCCTCTCAACTGATTAATCTCAAAATGGTCTGAGTGCAGCGAGAATCGTTTTAAGATCAATTTCACCAAAGCTGGAAGACATGAAATATTTCTGTCATTATTATTGAAGAGGAAAAAAACTGCAGATTTTACCCCCAAAATAATGCATTACTTTCTATAATGATATGTGGCAATCTAAGGCTATGTGGCAATTACATGTCAGCATTACCTGTAAACGAGAAAAGAAACCTCCCCTCCCACTGCAATCAAACCCTGATTGGCTCATAGTATCCGACTTTGAAAAAGTCAAGAGGAGTTCCTCTAGAACATTCTGTGTGATACTTTTCATACACACCTTCAGCGCAGAGTTGGTCTAATTACAGCAAGTCCTTTGGGGGAAGCGAACGGCTCATAAGTGGGTTCGGCTGCGACACTCACACTAATTCTAGCACAGCCGCGGGAGGCTCTCTGGAGCCCTGCTCGTCCCGATGCCGATCATTTTTCACTCTGCTCCACTTCCACGCGGCCTGCAACACTCGGGAGGAGATGGATCAGCCCAGTGCGAGTGAAGGAGGCCAGGACACCCAATTCATCACCGGTACCCATCTTCCATCCTCATCCCTGTCCCCATCCCCGCTTCCAATCACACCCTGCCTCCTCCTGTCCCTTCTACTGGTTCACATACACAAACACACACCCCGATGCCGAGGTCATACTCTGTGGGGCTTCTTGGCACAACCTTGAAAAAGAAGTAGTGTTAGGAGGCGTGTTACAACATAGTTTGTTTTTGGGCCAAGTGTAGCAAAAAAGGAGGCCGCATCTGTTGCTGTCTCTTAAAGGTTTTTGCTGCTGTTTTTGTGTCTCACACACATTCTTACACATTTTTTTCCTGACATTTGCTTGGTGATGTCTCTGTTTTGCCGTTGTACTTCTGCATGTTTAGGCATGCCGTCTCTGGGGAGTCTGGGAGAGCTTCAGTGTGTTTCCAGATAGGGCACAGACTCATCTAAAACCCGGATTACACGCTCCTGTTTCTCAAACACTCCCCCAGCAGATAGCAAGGACGGAGCCAAGGACAAGGACTCACACACACACAGTTGATACTGTCTCTCATAGCATTCTGTATCCCTACATCCTTATTCTCAAGGCTGAGGACTTGTTTGGCACCTATCAGGTTATGCTAACAATTATGTTCCGAATTGAATATCTGCTTCCCGTCAAGACACAATATCTCCACTGTCTGTCCTTGTCTTCATACACTCTAAGCTGCTGACCAAATAAAAACAGCTTGATTAGTTTAGCAGAGAAAACAAGGTTGTTTCGACAATGTATTGCCCGGTTTCCCGGCAGTGACAAATGTGTCACAGCGTTGGCTAACTGAGACACACTCTCTTTACCCAGGAGCCTGCTTCTCTGACCTTCTTCCTCCCGCTCTTCCTCCTCACTTGTCGATGTCTGACATGAGAGAGTGAATGTGTTCCGCATGGATCCTGCTCCTGACAGGGCAGCTTGCACCCAGGATCAGAGCGCCAGACCAGATAAGGAGCACTGAACCATCCTCCGAGCGCTGAGAGCTTTCAGCCGGGCATTGTTAAATGTTTAATGATATGTCAGACACCAGGGCACCAATATTATGACTTATGCCTTTTCCGCCCGACGATAAGGGTGCCGGGAGCCCCATTTTTAGCCTTTTCGATGGAGTCTTAATGATCACAGACCATGCAGGGCTTGATCTCGGCCTCCAGTATTGTGCTGCAGTAGAGGAAATAATGTGACAACACCAACACCTACACAACACCACACAGTGTCTTTATTTCATTCACTTCGGTTGTACCTGCAGTCATGTTTACACATGTGCTTTATGCTCCCTGAATATTATGTACCTTTATTAGTCTTTGCATTTTGTCTACGGTATGTTCATTAATTATTATAATTATTGTATTCCCCTGTTTACACACTTCTTGCATTCTGTTTGTTTGTTTTTTTTAACTTGCTTTTTATATATTTATTTATTTTACTTCATGTTGATTTCTGTATAGTCTTGTGTTCAGGGCAGGGCTGACAAAAGTGGTTATTAGTTTTAATCACATTTTAGTCATTTCTATCCTTCATAGTTTTAGTTGAGAGGAATAAGTTACATTTTAGTTGAGCGTCAGTCTTTATAGTCAAAACTTTACTTTTAGTCTAAATGTTTCCTTAGCCATGTTCAGTTAGGCTATATTAACACATTAAAAGTCCCACTGCACTTTGGTATAATTTGTTAACTTAAAACATCAAAATTATTGTTACAGATTCATAATTTACTGTGGGAACATCCTGTCCTATATGTTTTCTATATATTTTTTTTCTTTTTTTAGATTTATCTAATTGTACTGTTTAATCAGTTTAAGTTCTATCTAAATATGCACAGTACGAATCAGAGTGCATTTCACTACCTTATCCTCATATTTATGTTATATTTACAATATCCCTGACAAGCAAACTTTACACGCATATGACAGAACTTCGGGCAGTTAGCTAACTTACCGTGGCAAAAATGTCCGACAGTCCACAAGTAAACATTTCAGTCTTTCTCGACACTTTAACCAAAGCAGACTAGGATTTTGGTTAAGGATACTTAGTCTTGAGCTCAGGATACATGTTATATCTCCATAGCTCGACAACGTGTCGTCTTAGTTATGGCGGAACGATCTTTGACGAACATTTTCATCATATTTATGTTAACAATATTTAACAGAGGTTTAGTGTTGTGTAACTGTAGAATACCTTCGTGTCTGTTTTCATGTAGCACAATGGTGTTGGAGCAACATTATTTCATTTAGCTTTATATTGAACTGGTTGGAATGACAATAAAATGTGATTTGACTTGACAAATGCTTCTAATTTCATAGTAAATACCAATCTGTACTGCTTTTACGATCCTGATTTAAAAGAGAAGACTTGTATAATCCTGTTTGTTCGGTGGGATCATCTCTGATCATTTTCATATGTAGCCACCAGATGGTGTCTTACAGTTAATTCAGAGTATGAAAGATAGGTTTTAGTTCTTGCGCCTGCTGTGTGAGATGAGGCATGTTCTCCTCTGAAAAATGAACCACATGAATACTAAAAATACCTCCTCTGGTTTGAGGAAGATTTGCAAACTGACACTGTGATGGGTTTTGTGATTAGGATGAAAATGAGATGGAAAGGAGCAGAAAACAGGTATGACCCTGGCCTGGAGAGGACACGGCGGCTTCAGAAATGATAATAAACGTCAGAGTGTTTGGTACCTCAACATGAAGGACAGATTTTCTTGGTGCCCGAAGGCTAATAACACTGCAAACGAAGAGCTGCGGCATCCTCACTTTCGCCTAACACCAAACTGGACATTTTGAATATAGAGTAAAACTACTCAATAAGTAATTTGTCTTTGAGGAACATTTCCTGCCTATTTCTTACTCTGGGATTAAGGCAGGGATATAAATAAATAAATGAGGTCCCCTAGGAAGGGAAACATCCATTTAATTGGCTCGTTGAACCCATGCGGAATTCCCAAAAGCGATGTTGCTTTTGTTTAGTTCATCTCACAGTGACAGATGTAAATAGAGAAGTATTGGCCTGTCAGTGAAGGTTTTGACTCTGAAGTGAGCTAAAGGGCTTGTTCTTATTTCACTCTCCCTCTCTCACGTTCCTCAGTCCTCTTTCCTTTTCCCCCTCTCGCTCCCGCTCTCTTAAAAGAGCTTGTCAAATCCTGCCTTTCAACTTGTGGATTAGAAGATAAGCACTCGCAAAAGTTTGAAGCGGAAAATATAATCAGGATTATGTTTTAGTTGTTTAGTTCTGAATACAAATCAAGGTGTGCGATTATATTTGGGAAATGTTTTTGGACTAAATCCCTCTATGGATAACGTTGGCACTACATTAATTTGGGGTATCATTCTATTGAAAATGTTCCATTTCACCACACATGGCATTAGCAGTTTATGGGCTTTGACAGAAACTCAGGCTTATATGGGATTATACATACATACTTTTGTAGGCTGGAAACGGATTGGATTATGATTCGGCTGCAGGAAGACAGAGGAACAGATTAGCATGACCTCAATTTTAACTTCCATGTATGCTCAATATGGGATTGAATTTCTGATGAGTGTCAGAGAGGATAGTATTACGGCGAGTATCCATGGATCCTGACCTTTAGCCAAGCTGCAGAAAAGTGCAGAAGACCAGAAGTTCCTCAAACCGTTTCCCTGTTCCAAGATTAAATTACCGGGATGTACAGCTGTACAATGAAGTGCAGTGTTGAGAGAGTAAAACTCAAGAAAAGGTCAGAATAACTGCGAAGTTAAAACTAACGCTTGCATTTATGACACTTTTGCAGACACACTTATCCAGAGCGCTCAGATAGTAATGCTGGTGGTAGGATTGTGCTGGGCTTGAACCCAGGATCTATTGGTTCATAGATAAGTATGCTGTGAACTAACTGCCTACCAGCCTTTACACATGCCAAGAGATGTTTTAAACAAAAATATTTTTTTTCTTTCCATTATACTTATTTCATATTTTGCTTTTTTTTTTCGTTCTAAAAGATGTTTTTAAATTGTTAAATTGTAAAATATGTAATGAAATATGTTTGTAAGTATTTATGAGGAAAAACAATCCTTGAAGGAGAACTGTAATTTAGTTTGTCAGAAAAAAAAGGTTTTAAATGCATCAATGCTCCAGAAACCCAATGTTCATGCTCATATTGTGCATTTGCATTGAATATCCTCCTGCTGTGCACCAGCTGGAGGGTAAAATCTTTGGCTGTGTAACATTGTATCTCTCACTCTCTCTTTTTGTGTGCAGCCCTGAACCCATTAAACATATATTTTGGTTCCTTTTTGCCTATTTGCTTAATCTCTTTCCTTGACTCTTGTCATTTCTTCCACATTCCCTTGCCTTGTTAATGGCTTGTTGTGCTGGTTTAGAAATGAAGCTCTGTTTGTGTGTGTGACACATCATGAAACCTACACACTCTCAGAACAAATGGAGGTTGCACTGTCTGCTCAGACTACATGAAAGAGACCCTTTTATAGAAAACCCAGCCGGCCTGGCTCAGCTGAGGCCACCGTGTCAGCCAAGAGAAGACAGTGGTCCTTTATTGAGAATATAACCCTGCTGACGTCAGTTCGACTAAGCCAGAAGTTAACGAAAGTCTTTTTTTATTAAATTGAAATGGCTGTAACTCTTCTCGGGATCAGGCTTCACACTTGAGCTAATGTGGATTTTATTATTCTATAAACCCCATTTGTCCTTCCCATTACCTGCAGTTTCCCTGGCAGCACTGTCTCCTTAGCACTTAAACTTTTATGTTTGTCATATATGTCGCACAACAAATACTAAATGTCTCTGAACACAGTTTGTTACAACTTTTAAAAAATTAAAAGGTTTCTCTGAAGAGTATTGTAGGACAGAGTTGCTCTACACAAGTTCTAGTTCGGTCATCTACTTGGTAAAAACGATTAGCTCCATAAGGTTATTAACAGTGATGAAAAAAGGATGGAATGTTGCCAGTTTTTAGGAATAATTGAAGAGTCCGGAATTTTTGCAATCTGTGTTTAATATGCCTTAATCTGCAGCTACCTCACCAACAGCAGCTGTTGCCTAATAGAACTTCTACCGAATATAATGAATACAAATTCATTATAGCAACTTTTGCAAATGCCTCCAGAGATCAACCACCAAATGGAAGTGAGCTTGGCTATTTCTGAAACTGCAATGTGTCTTTGCAGCAAGACTCTTGAATCCACGCCATCCAAAATAATCATATGTCTTCTCTGAACAAGAAAATAGCAGCGGTACAAGTCTTAATTGCCTGGCTATTTATGTGGACCCAGATCTTCCATGTACCTTGTCAGGTAGCTGTCATGCACTGCATCTAGTCAGAGTTGGTCACTATATTCACTGTCACAATAAAGAATCTTCAAGGATGTCTCGGATTCCTGTGGAAAATTGCATCTGGCGCTGCAACTGTTCAAACAAACACAAATCTGGGAAAAATGGCATGACAACAAGGACGTCTGCCCAGGTTTCTGTAATAAAACACCGAATGTCTCGCTTGTGAAGCTTGTGTATGAGATGCTGTAAAAGCTTCTCAGGGTGGGGTGGATTCTGTTTGCCATGCTCCATATTCTCTCTTCCCTGCTAAAGTGAATAAAGGGACGGCCAACATGACCCAGATTTTAGACAGCTGTTTCTGTGATCTGGACATGGCACACACACTCCAGAGAGCAGCAGAGATGGAACTGCTCAAATCTGAAAGGAAAGTGTTATCAGGCCTTCTGGGATTTGGGTTCATGGTCAGTCTCTGGAAAGTCAAATGTGGCATTACGAGTGTATGCAGTGTGCTTGAAATGGAGGAAGGGTTGATAATGCTGCTTTGCTTTGGCTAAAAGAGGCACACACAGGGACAGAGGTAATAATCTAGTCCAGTGCATTATGACCCCGCCTATTTTCGAGAAGCCAGATTCTGAGCAGATTTTTTGCTGATTCCTGTTGCTGCTCCCAAAAACATGCAATAGACTGTCTCTGCAGATAAAGAATTGCAATTAGATAATGTGTTGCTTGCATTAAGGAAAATGTGAAAGCTGTGGGGTCCTCTGAACACAAGCACTATGTCTAATGTTAATTACATAGTGCCCAGAGAAACACCAAAAATGTGTCAGAAATATTGTACTGTGCACTTACTCTGTATTCATTTCATGTTAGAGGTATACTTAATATGAATTACACTCACCAGCCATGTCATAATGATTACAGTGGAAGTGAGATTTCTGTTTTCTGTGATTCTGTGATAAATCCATTGGCTATCCCAGCGATCCCAAAATGAGGAAAACCAACAGCCGGCAGATATTAAGAGCCGGGCATCGTCAACATTTTACGAGTACCAACTTGTAATTATGTCTTGATGTATGGTTCATGTAGAATTTACAAGCCTACAGCTTGTATTTACAAAAATTCCAACAACTCAGGACAGTACGTTCCAGTGTATTATATCTGACTCACTGTTTAGGAATGTTAAGCAATTGCTGTTTTCCTCACCTTCCCCTACCTTCATGAGCTCACCTGAAAGTTATAATTACTACAGGGGATGTGGTAAAAGCAGGGCTTCGAGAGCTTATGTGGAAAATAATAGTCTTGCAACATGAATGAATTCTGGTTTATTTCTCAGGGGTTTATCATTGTTAGTCTTAGGGCAACTGTTTACCTTTTGTATGTTTGGCATTGGAATTTTACCTGCTGTGGAGTTTTTATATAACTAAAAATAATGCTAAAATGTAATTGTGATGTGCAACACAAATGGAGCTAAAATGCAAGAATAACGGTTAAACTCAAACTCAAAATAGATAATGTGTACATTTACATAAATAAAATACTTATGTAATAAGGATCGTTGGCACGATTGTTATGAAATTTTCAACATGATATAAATTCAGCACATTACTCAAGAACAGACACACACAGAATAAGGAATGATGATCTTGCTCAGCCTCAAATACCAAGAATGATGACAGATCAATACATCATTATTGATACTTTAGATCATCCTACTTCGTATTGGAAATTGATCCACACTTGAAAATGTATATAGTTTCTAGTATATAGTTTGTAATTTATTTTTGGAGCTTTAGAATCAACAGTAAAAGTCAACTGTTGCCAAATGTGGCAAGTTTAAAGTATTGTTGTGTTATTGAGGCAATAAAATTAAAATTCTGAAAAGGGCTCAGAGTTCTGAGGGGGTTGGGTGCTGGGAAGTGAAGGAGATTGTGCAAATATAGCTCCATATGTGGGGACAGGATAAGAGTTCTGCTGCTGTCTTTCAGAGAGTAAATGAAAAGTAAAAAGGAGAAATTCTGGCAGGCACCATCCAGGAAAACTGAAAATAGGGCAATGCACATTTTGAGGAGTACAAACACATTTGTTAATAGGTCACTGAATACTAACATGCTATGCGTTATTTGTTTGGACATACTGTATGTCTTTAATATTTTATAGCTATTTATTCTATATTTCAACAGCACCTCTTTTAATGCACAACAAGGCCAGTTTTTGAAGTGCAGATATTAATATTACTCTTGTGAAACTAGAATGGCATGGTTATGAATGCAGATTAAATTGTTGCTCAACACCATCTCCAACAAAAACACTATCCATGATCCATTGGCTGTTGTTAATTTCTAACAATCGGCGAGTTAGTCAGTTAGGAGCAGTGCATTACATAACAGCAAGCTAATGGCGTGATCTGTCATTGGGTTCTTAAGTTTGTTCCTGAGAAGCAAGCTGGCAAAGTATGAGTACATTTCTGGCTTTGATAAGCTCATCATAAAGACATGATAGCTATCTATATGAATTATCAAACATGTCTTCACGACATTATGTGGAGAAATTAGCCTTACAACATAGAGATTCGTTTTGTTTTAGCATTAATGAAGCAGTTTATGCTCAAGCTCTGCGTTGAGTTTTGACTTCCACATATAGTTAGAATTCATTTAGAAATGCAGTAAACGTGCATAACTGCCTGGTAGAAAATAAGATTTTGTTAGCCTTAAACGCAAAAAAAATCCCGAGTTTCTTCATGTGAAACTACAACTTTGCAGAGGCGTTTGTGTGCTTTCGTGTCATATTTCCTACATGACCGAATGGCACTAGAGGCAACACCCATCACTGTAAATGTCCGTAATGTGGTCATTTGGAGGAAGGGAATTAACTAGAGGAATAAGTAATTACCTAGCTAACCCTCTTGGTGTGGACTGAAATGGACAGAATTTCCCTCCAGGCGAATAATATTTTCTCACGGGTGAAAGTGACTAATGATCCTGTAAGACGTGGGCAGCGATCAAACTTTTTTTTTTTAAAGAGCGTTTCAGAGCCAGCACAAAGCCGATCCCTTATCGTCGGTATGTCAGCGTCAGCTGGATATAACCCAACAACAACGACAGTTTCATTAGAGCCTCCCAAACATTTGTCTTTCATCCCTGTAATGACATGGCTTTTGTGCACTGCACTGGGCTGGTCTCGGTACACTTGTCTGCTCTGCTGAGTGACGACGGCAGCTGCGTCTGGGCGCGCTTTTCCGAAAAGGGGAAGACGATACTTATGATGTCATGATTAAAAGAATGCAGGGGCAGAAAAAGTGTAACTGAAAGGCATTGTTGGGCTCGGTTAGTCGCGGCTCCCGGGGTGAGCCGTGGTTTTTTTTTATGCCCAGAAATGCTATGCATGTTGCGGTTGAAAGCGAGGCTGACACGCCCGCTCTCCGGAGGCCGCCGTTTTTTTTTTCTGACTACAACAAACCACACGCGTAAAAAAGCAGTGATGTGTGGGTGCATTCAGAGCGAGCATGCCTAACAGGGGGTAGTCCTTTCATCATCCCTTTTTTATTTTTGCACAATAGCTCTCGCACAAGAAAACCACTTCCTGCACTAGATTCTAGCAAATAAGTTCAGGAAATGTAAAACATTACCCAGACCAATTGCCTATTTGAAAATGAGATCAATCCTACTAGGACTGTGTGCAATGTTTGCCCAGGAACCTCCTTTTTGCTGCAATTACTGTTTCTGTTCTAATGGCGGTCCTGAAGGCCGTATTAAGGTTATTTCAACATCCGAGGCATTTGGCTGGGCTGAGTGCACATGGCCTTCAACCTCTTGACTTCACATTTAATAAAACTACTCAGCGCGAGGTAGGAAAAACCATCCTCCATCAAAAACAATGAAATATCGAGCCTTTGTGAAATATCGAGCCTTCTTGTATTCATTGGGAATTTTTTTTTCAAAAACATCCAGGTTTACAGAGAATCATGCATCCATCTTCCTGACCATTGCTTTCAGCAGATCAATAATGCAAAATGACACTTTTTATATTCAGGCTCAAAGCGAGAGCTTTCTATATTCTGGGTGATTTATTTGTGCGGTAGGAGCTGTCACCTTCCATCACGGGAGCTTTTATCACTAAATAAAAAGCTGGATTATAAATCGTTAGTGTTGTGGGTCACTGTGGCACCGCACAGAACACTCATGCTGTGCAGAAGCAATTCTCCCCTTCATCTGACCAATTTATTCAGAGCGCCACTCTATCATTTAACACAGGAGAGGTGAGGTGACCTTATAGCGGAAGGTGCCACTGAGTTAATGACAAACAGTTGAAGCACATCAGCACATCACATCATATTTCCCCGGAATTCATGGCCAGTGCCCCTTACCATCCTGCTCTGAGTCACCCTCTTACAAAAAGCTAGCTTTGTGTTTCGCCACTACTGCCTTTAATGTTCACTATTCAAAAGGGAGTATCATGCTTCTTTCATCATCATTCATTTAAAGATATGTTTCTTTTCCACAGTGGGCTTCAGAGGAAATTCGTATCACACAATCTTCACATCGTTTCGAGCCAGTAACATTTCTCTGGAATTTCACTAGCAGAAAAACAAAACTGCTTTTATAATCATTCTCTGCAAGTCACCGGGTTTGGACTCTGATTTGGTTCATGGTTCTGAGCGAACGTAGCATTCAGTGTTTTGTTCCCATAGCTATTACCTGGAGCGATGTTGACCCGTACATTCAGTCCATGAAGACAACACCACATTTGCGTTGACATGAAAAAAAATAAATCAAAGACAAGTCAAAACAACAGATTGTGATGCCTTTGTGAAGTTTCTCACCAAGTCATTTTCATGAACGTTTGCCGTCATCTCTGATAGGCCGTTATTACCAGAGCGTTCTGCAGTTTCTCAGAAATGATTTCTGCAATTCTTGAGACTAGGAGCGAGTGCATCAAACCAAATCACCTCCATTGTTGTGTGATTGATGACATGAAGCCCAGTGAGTGCAAATCAGCAAGACTGATGAGAGTCCAATAACAAAGCCTCAAATGACTGTCATTTGTCCCTCTCTCTGTGGATCAATGGACATACAATAGATTTTGAAAATGTCATTGAAAGGTTTTATTTCACTGCTGTGTTGTCAAGGCACCTGTCTGACACATGAAATACAAATGCTTACAACCTGGCTTTTCTAGAACCTGTTCAGTCTCTGGCTACTTATAAATCTGCATAATAACAGAAGCTATTTTAAAGCACAGTGTAATACAGTAGTATATAGTTTCAAACATAGGCCAATTTTTAGCTTCCTTTCAACTTTCAGCACTGCTGGATCATTAATCTTTTCAGAATGAAGAGTTAGCAAGGTTTTCCAGGGTATTGCCACAGAGGTTATTTTAACTGACTCATATTTATAGATTGAATGCTTTAAAAATGCACAGCAAAAGAGGCGCCTAAAATATGACTTAACAAGAACATTACTGACATCAATTATATTATATTTTTTAAGCATTAGATGCCGTCCTGTTTTTGTAAATTGAACATTCTTGGCTCTTACGTCGAGGCTAAGTTGGTAAAAGACTCCATTTCTTGAAGTGGATCATCTGGGTCAAACTGGGTGGATAATTAACTATTCCAGGCGATGGGATGCTTTCTTTGGATCCCATGTGGCATTCTCTATTTAGAGCAGATACGCTGCCAAGCGAACAAATAGCCTATGAAGAACTTGTGCTAATTTACTAACTCATATCAAGCAGCTCAAGATGCAGATTAAAACAGTGCACTGCCATGGTCTTAATGTGCTGGTTCCTATTATAGAACATTTTGGAGATGCAATTAGTTTAGGCTGTACAAATTGTGAGACTTTGCAAATTTCCTTCTATAATATTTGCATATATTTGTTCTTGAAGACACACAAACATTAGATAAATATACACTCACACAGTATGTAAATGGAGTATTTCAGAGGTTTTTGATATTATCTGTGATTATATATTATATCATTTTAAGGAATGAGGCAAAGATCAGATGTTTGCAATCAAAAGATCAAATAATACCATGTTACATTTAGAAGGATGTGCTCAAAAGGTGTGCTCTTATCTTGTCTACAGTAAGTAGCGGCCATCATAAGTCACAGCTTATTAAATCTGTTGGTGGTGTGAGCAGCACATGCCTGGACAAGTGTGTGTGAGTGTGTAATTGTGGACGGCGTTCCCCCTCCCCGCACCTACTGAGGAAGTGGTGGAGGATGTGGCCGATTCACACTGCTTGGAGAGTCTATGCGTGTGTGAGTGTGTTTTTGTGTGCGTGTGTGCGTAAGGAAAAGAGAGAGAGCATATGGAACACTGAGCCGATGCTGTAGGGGAGGAGAGGGATTTGAATTCTGCTGCGGCTACAGAACGCTGGGCAGGATGACACTTGATGACCGGGAGTCAGCGGAGGAAGGGAGAATGAGAGAATGTCTCTGGAGGTCGGCCACGCGAGGCCATGGGGCACGTCTGCTGATACGGCTGTCTGCGTGTAACCTGCTTCTCAGCTGCAGCTTTCTAAAGACCGAAATAGTCTGCTGATTGGAACAGTGCAGGACCTCTCCCCGAGGGACCGTCTGTATTGCCGCCACGGTGGCCTGAAAAGACTCGGATTGGACATTTCTCACTTACACATAATAGAGTGAAAAGGTTAGCGGTTTGCTTTTCCATCAGCACTGAGCGCTGAGTATCCAGGTCTGTTAAAAAATGTGTGTATTCCTCCGCTCCATATTTACCCCTCAAAATATCCTCCTCCCTGTATGGGGCTACTGAAAGCATACTTGCCACCATTAAAAAGAAATTTGCTTTTAAAATCCACTTATGCTGATTCTGACATTTGCCAATGTTTACAGATTTGACTTTTGTTTCTGATTAAGAGCAGAATCTACAACTGCTGAAGAGTATTTTTACACACATTTTATTGCATGCAAATTTGTGCAAAACATTTGCTTATTGGATTGTCTTCAATTCTAAGGTCAATATAATAGTATTAAAAGTCTTATGTTACTTAAACAATTTAAAGAAAAATTATTGGTGAATAATATTGGAAATAATAAGAAAATATACAGGTGAGTGAGGCCCATTGACCTTATGCAGTGATCCAATGGATTAAAATCCACTAAGATGTCCACTTCTCTTCAGCTCTCTATCTACAGGAAAAAAAATCCATTTTAACCATCAAGACCTAAAACACACCCAGGGTTGAAACAAGTCTTGGGTTACTCATAAAGCCAGAGATAATTAAAAATGTGAAACACTCCCCCACAAGCAGCTCCTTCTGTAGAGGTTTGAGTTCAACTGTTTCATTTCGCAACCAAAAAGCAGTTTGATGTTCTAAAAGCTCTTTTCACATTGATAACACGTGCCCCAAGTGTAAGGCTCTTTTTAGGTTCTGTTGGAAATATAAGCCGCAACCAAATTGTTAAAGTTCACTTCATTCCCCAAATAGAGACAGATTAAAGGTTTTACAAATGGATTTACTGTATTAAAAAGTGGATTAATAATAAGAAATTTTGGGTGGGGAGGAAACAACATTGCAAGATTGGGGATTAATAATAAAAAAAAGAATTTGTGAGGATTACCACGCTTTCATTGTGCTGCATAAATGTGGTGTTCATTAAAATACTTTTATCCAAGTCACTAGGGCTGTTATTCAGAAGTAAGAACATAACGGCTGCAGCTTTCACACTTTTGCGTGAGTTGTTTTGTTCTGCGGTTTCCTTTTCTCCCCCCTTCTCAAATCTTATTGTTGCCCACATTGCTGTAATTGCCTTTTTCATCTGGCATCAATGTGACGTATCGATTCGCTTTGAAATGTTTAATAATTATTGCTTTTACACTGCTTCAAAGGAAACCAACGCTTTTCAAAGCTATGATTATCATCAATATCGCTTTTCATCCCAATGTTGATCCTGAGTGTCCTTGTCATATAGGAACCGCACCGCATGATGTAGCCGGATGCCACCCTCCTGTCAATCATCGACAGGCTGCAACAACAAAATGACATAAAAAGCCAAACAAACTCATGAACAATGAAAAAAATAGCCGTGTATGTATGGGTTGGTGTAAAAGCCGAGCAGGGGGACGGGGACGTGGGCTTTGGCCGAGATGTGAATATCCCGCAGCACATTTGATTAAAGACCCATGACAGACAGTGCATGATGAATGGGGCCCGGAGAGAATTAAAGCCTGTCAGGAGAACGGTGCCGCCACGCTGAGATTAAACCCCAGCAGGACCCGTCTTTTTTTGGGAGGGGCCCTGCTCTGGGTGGCAGCTTGTCTGGTCTGCCTGTCAAGAGCTGAGCTGTCAGTGGCCATAAGAGTGAAGCCAGCCGAGGGCAGCGAGTCAGAGTCCCCTGGGCTCTCTGCAAAGGTTCCCTCCAAGATGACAGGGGGGAGTGAAAAGTTCAATAAATCCTGCATCTCATGGCTGCTACTTCACTTAAGTGCTCCACATAAAAAGGTGGACGGCGTTCAAAAGACAAGATGATTTGTCTCCTGTTTAGAGAAGACGAGGGCGATTGGCCCGAAGACCAGAAAAGATCTCAGAACGTGCAATGTGTCTGTTATTTTTCTCTCTCTCGCTCTTGGACCAGAAATTGAAGTTGTATCTCCATAAAGCAAAGAGAAGGCAGTAAAGGAGATTACATCTGGCCCATGGAATTGGTGTGAAGGATTCATGTGATTGAAATAACAGCCACAAGGGAGAAAAGCTTTAAATAAAAAACATTCTATCGATTTTATACGATGGTTTGAGTCGGAGGTGGTGCTCTTATAGGGATGTTGCCTATTGTGGATTTGACTGCAAAAGATGAAAATCACAACTATATGTATTAAACATGTTCTCAGTAACCATCACACAATGATCTATTAAACCTAATCCTGTACATGGCCCAATACAGCGCAACAAGAAGTGTATCTATAAAACATCTAACAGCATATTATCAAAGCCTCTCTCCGTGTTTCACTGACGTTCTCAGCGTCTTCGCAATGCACTTCTCTCCTTTTTACTACAAATACAATATCTCCTCCTCACAAGCCCTTGAATGCCTGCACTGACACATTTATCTTCCTCTTTTTACACCCATTCCATAGGAAGCTTCGAATTCCACATGCTATTAAGCTCGTGAAAATGGTAGGCAAATATTTCCCTACAATAAAAAAATCATCAAAGGCATCTAATGTTAAAAGTTAAGCAAATGCGGGTGGCTTACATGCTGATTCCAGTGTGTGCGAAGTCTGGAGGTTGCAGCGCATGCCTTTGAATACCACATTCAGCAACCTTCCCCATGCGATTATTAAAGGGTAGAACTTCCTCCAAAGCCAGTCCTTGGCAAAGCATTTTTACTTTGTCCTTGACAGAGAGCTGAACATACAGGTTAACAAGCCTCACTGTTGCTGATGGTGAAGAAAAGCCGCACTTTTGGCAGAGGTCCAGAGCACTGTTCTTTCTTGCCCACATGCCTAGTAAGCAGCAAGTAGTTGCCGGGCAGACGCAGGTGCTCTGCTTAATTTCTCCTTGACTTGTCACACTTTCACGAGAGGAGGTCACATCATTCCCGAAAAGGCAGCACATTTCCTCTGGCGAACTGTATGAGAATCAGAGGCCTGGCACAGGGCAAACGAAAAACAGTACACCCTACTATTTAAACTTCAAGACTAAGCTCAGGTTTGTTTCGTTGCTTCATTAAAGATTTGCTAACATTTACCCAAAAATGAGAATCAACACCAAGAAGTAAGACACCAGCCCATAGATGGCACTGTTCCTCACTGCATGAGCTGTATCAAATTTTTATAAACTTCCACTATCAAATGCAAACTAATAAGCTCTATCAGCAAGGTCATCTTCGAGTGATTTATAACTAGTAATCTTGTCCTACCTAGACATTTATGATGAGCTGAATACATGAAGAAAAGCGTGTAGTATTTTGGAAGTACGGGATGACAAGCCATTACATCAGATGCTCTTCTAACACCTTTATTTTTTCCTCCCCTGCTGACAGCCTGATTGGCATTCAAATAGCAGCCATAAGCAGCTTTATAAATAAATTTAGCATCCCGTTATTGCACTTTTGCACACTATCACTCAGATTAAGAGGGAGCACATTTCCTCTTTTTTCCTCCACAAACCTGCAACCCTGACACTAATGTTTCTTTTTACTCACATCCCTTTCAGTATTTTAATTCTGCATTACCTCAGCAACTTTGCTTTCTCCCCCACCCCCCGTAACCATTTGGACATTTCAGGAAGCGTTGCATTTTCTTGCATAGGAATTCCTCTAAGAGTGCAAATAGATATATATGTTTGCAATGTAATTGCAAAATGGGAAGCTCTCAACTCGCCGTGAAACGGTTGTTACTGTTCCTTGGAGCAAGACAAGAGTTCAGGGCTTTCGATGAAGTGAGCAGTGACAGAATGAGTATTGTTTCAGGAAACCCAAATGTCATGCAGTAAGTCATTTCCCCCCTGATTATGAGGTATTTTCTCTACCAGACATTTGCAAAGCTTGTTTAAGCCTGCAAAAACAACTCTCTATGCTGACTTTTCCCAAGGCACCCACCCCTCCACCCCAATCCATGTCGCGCTATTCTGCCAAATGTAAAAATTGAGTGTTTGCCATGTTTCACAGTTATTGCAACTGGGATGTGAAGGATCTTTATGGACATTTCTTGTGCCCAGATAACACATGTCAGCTGTTCCTCTGTGCATACAATTTCCATTACTTCATATGGACTGGCCAGGCCACGCACACAGAAAAAAGACTAATGATCAGCTCCTGAAAAGAGTACTTTGCTCTCTATAGTTACACATATCATTAATGGTCTTTAATCATCCTGCAGAAACACTCCACCCTACTTACACACACACACACATGCGCATAAACACACCTGGAATGACTTTCAAAAAAACTTAATTTCAGGGTTAGTTAAACTAAGGAGATTTCAGCATATGTTTCAAGCCCCAAATGTCAGCAATTTTGGCAACAGTGTATTATATAATCTTGAGTAGTCCATGTTGTAAACAGTCTTTTAAAATGTACTTATCAAATGGCCTTTATACTACTTGGAAATGTTGATTTTGGCTCACATATGACAATGACTACTGTGAGAGCACGATCAGGGCCAGATCATATAAGGATAATGGAGATTCAAATAAGAACATGTTCCTTAAAGTCAATCTGACTCATTTACACCCAGAATCTCTTTTTTCCATATTCTGAACACTTAGAATCCATGGGTGGGATGTCATGAATGAATGGATGCTTTTTTAAACAGTATTTCTTCAAAGAACAAAAGTGAAAAAGTGAGAAGTTTAAGAGAAAATGTGGATTATTTTGGTAAATGATTAATAAAAACAGAAAGACAGTGATAATACTTAAATGAATTAGAATCAAGAAATGGAAAGGGAATATTGTATCTTTCTCATGGTGCAATAGGCACCACAGACTATTTTCGACTGTTCAGCAGGATCCCAGAGCAGCCAAGGCTTCCCATGGAGATTCAATCTGAAGAAAAATAACCTCAGCTTTTGCTACAATCACTAGTACATACTCACTTTAATTTCATCACACATAAAAATACAAATAGCATATTCTGCAAATATTTTTTAATAACATTTCTAACTTTTGCTTTTAAAGAGACAGTGTCTCATATATATTCTTTAGCGAAGTGAAATTTGTTCTCCATTGCAAATTTTGAATTTATGAGAGTAAGACTTTTTTTAATTAAACAAATTTAGACAACACTATGAGTATTTGCTATGAATTAATAGACTCTTTCTCTGTTCAGGTGTTTGTAGTCATAAATAGTTTATTTAAAAGGTCCTAATGTGAGATTAGTGAAAGAATAGTCCAGGGCTTACCATTGCAATTGGCCATTAAAGGTGTATGATCACCAAAACAGAGCTCAGGAAACATCACTTCTCATTAAATGACTAAATGATGCCAGGGATCATGGTTAGCGGAAACTATGCTAGCTTTTGGCAGAACATGTTTTTTTCCTCTTTGGTTACATCTTTAGAGTAACTGTTAATGTCAAAATTACACAACATACATTATTTATTTGATAGAGAGTAGAGTAAAAAACTCAAATAAAATGCAAATACATTTTGTGGGGCTCTTCTCTACTCATAAAGTGAATAGGTGAATACATTTCTATAATCCTAATCACATTTTTACCTGGCAGCCCGTTGGTTTTATATGTACAAATGGCGAATTACTGAAGATGCAAAAAGCTGTTAAGTAAAGGAAGTGATTTACTTTGCAAAAAATAAATACGATTCAATGTTGGACTAATTAACTCTGTTATGGAACACAGTTGATAGGGGTAAATGAAAGCTGCGGCCTCCTGGACCGTAATCTTTTATATCCTTACGCTGCATCGTTTAAATAAATGTACTCTCATTTAAATAGAGAATTGTGGGCCTTATAGCTACACTGCGACCACAAAAGTGAACCCAAAACAGCCAGTGAAACAAACCACAAAGGCTGAAATATGTTGATCATGTTTATTTGCATAAAACGCATTCAACACCCACCTTAACAACAGCCGCGATTGTCACCGTGAACAATGGATGAAAAAAGCGAACATTACGAATCCAAAAGGCAAAAGCTCCGTGCTCAGAAAGACAAGGAGAACAAAGGCGGCGGTCTTACTGAGTGTTAAACAACAGTCAAAAATAAAATAAAAAAGGAATCTCGCACTGTGAAACTTTCTGGCATTAAAAAAGCAAACGCTAACGTGGACAAAACTGAAGACTGAGGCTATTTATTGACGCTTCCATCGGTCATTAATAACTTGGTCAGACAGCCGTGAACCCCTCGACTGCAGGATCCTTGTTCCAACGCACCATTCCCACAAATCAGCTCTTATTGTTCCAGAGATCCTTCAGGGGAGAAAAGAAAACAATCCGAAGCTCGCGTTATTTATGCGGTAAAAGTGAGCGCAGACGGAAGTGGAGATGAATGTCAGTGGAAAAGCCGTGGGTTAGTCTTCTAATTGAGAAAATTCACACAAATCTTTACTCGCTTTTCCTCTTCAGCGCGGGTTTGCTTTCTCCTCTCCTCTTGCTTTCTCTAACGGGATGCACGAAGCCGCCTCGTCAGGCGCGACACACAGACAGACGGACGGACGGACGGACAGTCAGGGGCAGTTTGAAACCGCACTGGTTAATGTTTTTTTTTTTTAATCAAGATTTTTAAAACCATAGATGGTTCTTAAAACTGATTACAGGCATCAGGTCATAATTTATTATTATTTTTTTTTAAAAAACCTATAATTATTAATTCAGTCAGTGACAAACAGATACATCTGCTTTTCTGCTGTCTAAACACATCTTTTATATAAACACATTCATACGTTATCCATTTTTGTAAACTAAAACTCATATTGAGACTACACTAAGCAATAAAGAAAAATCATTTTGACAAGACTCTACCTGAAAATAAAAGCATAAACCACATGCATCAGCTGAATATAACACCTTAAATTAGACATGAATTAGCTGAAAATAACATCTTAAAATACACTAAAACAGGCCTTTAAAATATATGCAGATACATTTGCTGCATTAAACATAACAAACCCACTAAACCAACAATGCATAGATTTCATATACATCTGCAAAGACACATTAAGCTAGTAGGTTACAATCTGATGAAAACAGTTAATACTAAATATTGGCCCGCATATCACACTCACCATTAGGTTTCTTCAAAATGCAAAATACAGAACAAGAGTCTTTCAGCTAAAAGTAACCCAGAAATCTCTGTAATTTATCTAGTTCACCGAAGGCCTAAGGCTCATTCCACCTCACAGCTCATGCATAGAAAAAAAAGAGTCCCAAATGAAAGAAGATTGGCCCGGCGTCGTAATCTGCGCTCCATTGTGGAACAATCAAGTCCGTATCCGTCTATTTTAATCAGGAGAGCTCGAGCGGCCTTGAAACTGCCCTCCACAAATTCTCTGCTTGTTTTGATCACTCAAGTCTTGGAGGAAAAAAACAGAAGAAGAAGGAGAAGGGGGAGAAGGAGGAGGAGGAGGAGAAGGAGGAGAGATGGGGAGGCTTGAAACAGTTCAACCTCCTTGGTCCATAATTGGTTTTATAGCGCTGGCTACGGGCCAAAGTGTTTACATGGAGATGACGGACAGCGCAGCGGACCAATCAGAAGGCTCGCTGCGGGCTTCGCCAGGCGACGCGCAGGGGGCGGGGCGTGTTAAACAATGCTTGTTTCATTGCAGAAGAGTTTACTGAGAGCTACAGTGGTTTGTGTGAGAGGCCTTTCCCCCCCAGTCTAAGCAATCCCTCTGCCTAACTGCGGATGGTTTTTTTGGTAAATGGAGTGTAGGATATATTCCGAGCAGCCGCATCTGGATTTTTGTGAAGGAACGGAATTCTGTTAAGTGACTCGCCATTGCAAGTAAGACGCCGATATCGGTAGCCCACGTTACAGAGTTCGGTTGTGTTTGTCAAGCAGAAAAGCTAGAAGCATTTGGGAAAGTATGTAGCCGTCTTCTCCCGTGAAAAGGCGGGGAACGGGCTTGTCGGTCACGGTTGGGACTAAAAGTGTTTTCGCGTTAGTACGTCCACCAGCAGGGAACTTCACAAAAAAATGGTGCCGAATGTTTAATGTTTCCGCCAAAAAGTTTTCTCGCCTAAAATGGAAACACGTAGGCTGAAAGTTTGAAACGTGGCCGTCGAAGCGACCCTGAAGCATGGCTGTGGAAAACACAACCTAGTATATGTATTTATTTATTCATTTTTGCTTACCCAGGTGCCTTTTCTAAACGCTGAACATCAACTCTGTATAATAGTAAATGTTAAACGTGCTTTTATGGAGTTGTACTACTTTGTGCACTTTTATTTAAACAAACCGCGGAGGCATCCCACGAAAATGGAAAACACGTAAAGCGTTTAAAAACACAAGAAAACAAACTAAAATTGCCGACGGGGTTATAGAGAGGTAGAGGGGTGAGATTAAACTGACAATAAAACTATAAAACCTTAGTTTTGCCATTTTGATAATGATGTTTTACAACACGCCCGCTGCAAAAGCTCTTGGGACAAACACGCAGGATATAACAGTGATCAAATTGCTTGCATATGAGAATAAAACCACAGTGGTTCCCGAGCGGTTTACACAATTGTCGGAGACTTTAGTCTTAGGAGCTGCATTACTCCATTTCTCGTGACTTGCTTGTTTGGTCGAAATTGAAAGTGGATTATCTGGGATGAGCTACCTTTTTGAGATCCGACGTTACGACGCGAGACTAAAATGTCTTAATTGCAAAACTAGTCGTGTCTCCGTCGGCGTTGGAGAATGACTCAAAGAAACCAGGTAAAGATGCATTAGTCAGTGAAAATGAGCTAGATCCATTTTCAAAGGTAAGAAGTCTAATTTGCAGTATGCAAGCGATTGACGTTTTAAACACTCCCGCAGGTTGACTCGATATTCGGCGTTTCGTGACATAATTAAACGTCAAATGTCGTTTTAGACGCTAAAGTTAATATTTTTATGCCGTGTTGATGTTAGAAACGTCTTTGCACAGCATGAGATCAGGTCACTCGAAAGATGAAGTGGGCATCTAAACGGCAAACGCAGGATTTTCCCTTCGTCGCGTACTGCGGACTAGAACGCAGATAGCCAGCGACACGCTCGCGACTGATCGGAGCTACATTTTACAGCGATTTACACACTTTATTTGATTTCACGTCGCTTTACTTTTCTTATTCCGTACGCCGTTTTTCCCGAGCAAGCGAGCGAACTTGGGAGGCGGATTACTTTTTTTTTTTATCCCCAGTGTAGTCCGATTCGAACTGCGTCATTCCGTCCGCGTTCCGAATCTCTTTCTGTTAATACTCTAAAAATGAAATCAGATTTCCGAATTCATTATTCTCTCCCTTAGCCTTGCTTTTCTCTTCCTTTTTTCCCAGGTCGGCACCATGCCGGATCAGGACACTGATTTGCCTCGAAATCTAGGGACATTATAGCCTGTCCAGGCTCTTTTCGGAATACACTTTCTTTTATTAAGTTCCTCCATTGTGGATGATGGATGGCCGAGATTTCGGCCCCCCCAGATCTGTTCACGTCCCCCCGCCGCTGCTCTCGGGACTGGCGATGGAGCAGCACCGACTCGGGGCTTCTGCCGCGGCCGGCAGAGTGCCTCCGTCTCCCGGTCACTTGGGCGCGGGGCACCCGGCGGCTCTGCACTCGGGAAAATTCCTTTCACCGGCCATTAACATACAGTCCCACCACAGTAAGTCCTGCTTTAATTTCATTTAGAACCTGCGAGTTTATAGCATGGCTCAGATTGTCTGTATTATTATACATCTAAGCGAAAACTTCTTTAGGAAGTCTTCTAAAACGGGCTTGTTTTACAACTGCATATAATGCGCTTATTCTTTGGTGTCTGTGTACTATGTGCACTATCTATGTATGGTTTAATGTTATCTTAAAGTGAAATATCTGTAACGTATAATAGTATTTAGACAAAATCATGAGAATTAATTTCTTATTCTTGATCGCTCGCTAACCTGTTTTGTGACTATTCTAAAATAAGAAATATATTAGCCATTTCTTGCCATTGGAGATTTTTTTCGCTATATTTATAAGCGCACCCAGACCTTTTCTGTCATTACTAGAGTTTACTGTCGTAATGGCTGTGAATATATATTATTTTATCGTGTGCTGTCTCCTGCAATATTTGCCAAATGTAAAGCGTTAAAATAAATATGTGAGAGGTAAAGGGACTGTGCTGCTTATGATGCGAGGTTACGTGTCGCGATGTTGTCCGGACGCGTAGGAAAATACTGGTGGAGTATGAAGATGTATGTTAACGGAGTTCCGTAAAGTGTTACTGTCGAAGGGCAGAAATAGCAAGTTTGATTATGGTGATGTGCATAGACGTGCTGTGTCGTATGACGTTGTGAACTAGAAATCAGTCGAGATGTTAAATTGGAGGAGAAACTGAAATCGCTTCCATTTGTTTCTTCCCTCAATTGAGCTGCGACTAACGTTGTAATTACATTTTTTCTCTTCGTGTTCGATCGGACACTTTAACTGATCTGTTGAAATAAGCCACCTTGTTTCTCTGTATTGTAATACTGTTTAGTTTGTTGTTTAAAGTGAATATTTGAGGTAGTATTTGATAAAACGTTATGTGTTGTGGGAAAAAGCTAATCCATAAATAAAGCAGTAGCTTTTTTTCCACAAATCATAGGCTACTTTTAAGTGCAGTCTTTATAGAAGTACTTTTATAGTTAAATTCAGCGTTCACGCACTAGGAGCGTTTTTAGACCAGGCCATGAAGCGTTGTAATATCTTTCAACAGCATAGGCTGTTCTTTGTCACATTTATGTCATGCTTGATGATTTGGTATTATAGTAGATGGAACTCTATTACCTTTTGGGGAATTTATCATCCTAAGGGGAAGCTGGTAGTTTCGTCAGAAACAAAATGCTCCTTTTTTTAGCCTGGCATGGCATTACCGCGAGAAATACATTTTACAAGGAGATTAAAATATTCGGAGTGAAATTGAGAAGATAATCTCATAGAAGAGAAGAAACAATCACAAACTCAAAATGGTTTCTAGTGGGCGTGGGCCACTAAGTTGCAGCATTTGATGGGTGAAGTAGGTCAGAAAATACTCGCTGTCGTTCCCATCTGGACCCTTGATGTAAGAACAGGGTAACCTTCATTTGTAGGTTTGCTCTGTGTGGAGAGAGAAAGCTTACGGGGTCGTAGCCCTGGCCTGTAATTTTCATTTTTTCAACGTTTGCAGTGAAGTGGAGGAAGGCAAATCATCTGTTTTCCCCTCTTTTATGACTGTGTTTCTGTTTCTTCTATTTGCAATTTGATTATGGCATTAGCACTACGTCTGGTTGGTGGGGGCGTTGAGATTTGTCAAGGCAGCCAGTGAGTTTTATTAATTTTAAGTCAGAGTGACTGCATGTGTAGTAGGGCTAAGGAATTATATATCTAATTGCCAATTTTTTGACATATTGTGATTGCAGTTTAATAATTTCCAGGGGATGTGCTCCAGATCTGTATTCATGCTTCTTGCAGTCACAGACTACCCAACATTACAAACATATTGCATGTTGGTCCTACATGAAAAGAGCCAGATGAAATGATCTTGCTGTCTCTTTCTCTGTATAACTTGTGCTTTTCTTAGATGTAATCCTCCATTTAACTGTGTGTACTTGGTTTAGTTTTAGGTTGGAGTGAAGAACTATTTTCCTTTTTCTAAAATTTGTTTAAGATTTCCTCCATGCACCAGGGGACATAGTTAATGAAGCGCAGTTAAAATGGCAGCTGATTTAATAATTGCATTTATTCTGAATACAGTTTTGCATGCTGGTTTGCCGAGGTCCTGACCTTTACTGAAGACTTTCGCATATGCAAGTGGGAATCTAATTTTTATTCCAGGCGGAGAGCATAAAGGGGAAAGCTTTTTCAGCACTACAATTTATCGAAAGCTTTCGTTCAGCAGTTTAAGGCGTAAAACAGCATTAGTCATCTTGCCTAATAATTTAGCTTACTCCTTTCCTGCAGTGTCAGATGCCCTTTCAGCAGAATGTTATGAGGCATTTTGTATTGCTACATTATAAGTAGTGTCATATCAGACTTGGGTATCACCTGAGCATTGAACTTTGTTTTATTTGTCTAAATATTTATTCTAGCTCCTGTATAAACCTGATAACTATTATTTCTTTCGTCATACTCGCCTCCAGTCCAAATGAGTTCATGTTTAGGCCCAGAGAACGTTGCAGCTGCTCTAATGCTGGCTTTAGCTTTGTTGAAGAAGAGATCACATTTCACACATTTTCATCATGTTCTGTCAGTGGTGGAGGTTTTGTCCTCATAAGCCCTTTCCTAATTTGATCACTAACTGACCTGCCCTAAACTGGGCCCACATTTGCAGTTAGTGGACATTAATTAACTAAAAATAGTGTCGGCACACTGCAGTCTTTGGGCTGCCTCGAGATATGTGCTTGATATTATTGATTGCTTTCATAATGATAAGATACTGATAAGAAAATGACAGGTCAGTGGATTTAGCTTGGCCATCACCCTTTAAAATATTAACTTATAGGGTGGGTGTTTATTGCAGGGAATTTTGATTTTACTGATAATAAAATGTAGCAGATAAAAGTCTATCAGAGTGTGTATGTGAGTGCATGTGAGTCTTTTGTGTGTGTATATATGCTTCTGTCATTCGACGTGGTGGGTGTGTACCGTGCATGTGCCTTTTCCGAAACGTAATCCCAGCTCTGCATGCATGCCCTGTATTTAGCTGTTTTTAAAGCAACACTTGTGCTGTTGGTTTCAGCTTTTCTTTGCTGTTCCTCAAATAGCGTTTTTCCCCCATAACATGCCCAAGTACAAAGGCCACACTCCCCAGAGTTCCATTTCCAAAAAAAACAACTTTGGTCTGCCTTTGTTTATAAGAGTGGAATATTTATCTTTAAGGACATTTCTTCCAGAGTGGTCACAGCACATGCCTCAGTCTAACCGAAGGTCTGTTTGTCCTTCATGCCTTCCTTTATCATAAATGGACTTGGTTTTAAGTGAAATGGCTGTGGTGCGTGCTGCCAGCGAGCTGAAAATACATCATATGTTTGGAGAATGACTCAGTTTCCTGAGAACTCTATGAACATTCCATGTCTTCCACTAATAACTGTTCAACAGCCAAATTTCACTCATCAAAAGACAAACCAGATTTGGTCCGTTATTCTGTTAGTGTTTATCCAGAACCTCTCAGATTATATTAAATATGTCATTTCAAAGGCATCTTGGCAAGCACTAGTCTGTTTTATTTTTCGTGCGTTTTCATGCCCGAGTGGGATAAGATGCGGTTATTAGATGCATTGTAAAAAATTTATGCCTGGTTCAACTTGAAAACTTAAGCTCAGTTGCTGCCTTAAAGTTTCAGGTTAAATAAAAAAATTCAAGTCTCGTTTTAGCTTTGTATTTCTCTCTGTACGACATCCTGTTTGGTACTTCACTTAGAACTTATCATTAAATGTGAATCTTATGTCTTATTTGCCTGCAAGATGCTTTATCACACTGGAATGAACCGCAACATAATGCTGTTTCAGCTTTGCATATTTTAATAGTTCCTCTGTGGTGTATCAACAAGTTCACTCTTAAACATATCCATGACTAGAATAGCATAAATAGTAGTTTTGAAGTAAAGGAAAGAAGTAAGTTTACTTGGGTTATGGATCAAATCATTTTTACAGTGTAATGGTTAGACAGCAAGTGTGTGCATGTGACTGTGTGTAAAAATGTAATACAAGTTGGGCAAAATTTGTGGGGAAATTACCTGTTTGGACTGAAGCTGAATGTGTCTTTTGTCATTTGTAAGAGAGAGCGGTTGTAAAGAGGCCCTTCTTTGAACCCGGGTCTCTGTGTCAGGCGGGGAAGCGTTCTGCTGCGGTTGGACTTGAACCAAGTCACATGCTGGAGGGGCGGCTGGGGCATGTGAGTGAGAAAAGCCTGTGCCTTCGCTTTCATACGGAGTCATACGTTGGTGAATTATAGGAGTATAAATCTCAAGTTTTATGATACAGTATTATATTGATTCAGATGAACGATGATTCAGTGTCTGCCGATATCACAAAGTCTGCCACGACATGGTTTTCATTCGATTCAGTTCAGGAGCCTGCGATCGATATGAGACAGTATCGTATACTGATTTGATCACATTCATATCAAATCACAAAAAGCAACTAAAATATTATGAGATTTTTATTCCTGAGTTCGACCAGACATTTAAATGCAAAAACCATCTTGTCTTTTATTAAAAATAGATCTCCTGTTCAAGATAAAGTGATGTAACAAAATGTATGATGTCTAGATAGATGCTTTGGGCTCACTGATATATCATTACACCCTTCGTGAATTGACATCGGCTTTGCTCAGCGTGTATGGGTTTATAATCAATTTTTTATCCCATTTTCCAAACAGATTCTGATGCGATTCCATACCCAATTTCTTTTCCAGTGATTCCTCTCTGTTTGAAAGGACGCCACACCTTTTAAAGAGCGAGCCGTTTTTGTGCAACCTGTAGGCGATAGACCCGGCGGTTCTTTCAGAAACGTTCAGACAGGAATCTGCAGCTCCAGATGAGTGTTTTTTCATGGAATTGGAGTTGAGTTCAGAAGATGAGCCTCAAGCTCCTGCCAATCATAGTACAAACCTATAAAAATGTGACTTACAGCCCTCTGTGCTTGTGCCAAGCGACTTCAAACAAGCTTTAGTATGGCTTTGGCCATTTGTCCAGGGTGATAAAATAACTGTTTTATACCTGTTTGTTATTGTATGCTCCTCATCTCAGCTACATATGCCTGTCTGCTTGTACCGCCATCATTTGTTTACTTATGAAAATGACAAAAACATTCATGTCGCATGCCTGCCTACAGGGTTTTTTTCCCCCCCTCCAGGGCTTGTTGAGGCTCGTGAAATTGTCACAATTTACTGTGCGTTAGCCACACCCATGTGCATAAAAGTTTGTTAGTGGTTTGCATAAATACTGTTAACTGGAGTGGCGATCTAGGCTCAGTGTTGGGTTTAATGAATGGCATTATAAGAGTGGAGGTAGGGGTGTGATGAGCGTGATGAAATGAACACGATTAATATGAATGAAGATTTATGAAAGCAGTAATTTAACAGCGAGGGTCAATGACGGGCAGCAGCTCTGCTCTTCTTCAAATGAAAGAGGGGATTTACTGTTCTTGTTCCAACCTAGTGTTTTGTAAAGCTCAATTTATCCTGTAAGGTAGATAAAATGGGTATGTTTTTGGTATTACAATTATATGCATTATATGGTAGAGTAACGGGCCGTTTGCCCCGTGAACAGAAGGTCGCCGATTCGAATCCTGGACTGCATCCCTAATCCCCAATGCATCCCCAAGCACTGCTGCCCATTTCAGCTGCCCACTGCTCCTTCACGGATGGGTCAAATGCAGAGGTCACATTTCATTGTGGTGTACTGTGTGCTGTGCTGTGGTGTGTTCACAATGACAAATAGTCACTTACTCTCACTTTCCTATGTTTGGAGAATGTACCTTAAAGCTGAATTGATTAGAAATATTTTTTATTGTGTAAAGAGGATTTGAAGGTTTGGCTTTTAAAATAGTTGGCAACTAGTTTAATAATCGACTAGTTGGATCTACGTTGTTATACACATGCGTACAGTGGAAACCCCCTAATGTGGGGGCAGTAAGCTAACCAAAGCCGCAGTTTGTTAGCGTGCACGAAGTCATTCACTAAAGCGTTCCAGTTCAGTCAAATCTTCCCATTTATTACAGACAGAGCTCATTTTTAGCTGATAAATAACAAAAACGACCAGCATTCTACTCACAAGACAAGCATTTACTTGATATTTTCAGTGATTATTCTGACGCGTGTCCACCACGTTATTGTGACGCGACTCTCATGTGGAACGCCATCTTGCGCAAAAATAAAGTTCCCTCCCAGAAATGAGTCAAAAATGAGTTATAGGCCAAAACTTTATATTTCTTCATTTTCAATTAATCCGAAAATATTTTTTCCCCATTTTATAATGTGAGAGAGTAAAAAAATAATATAGAAAAATATAAACAGGCAGGTTGGTTTATTAAGCAATGCTGGAAATGCTCCCCTTTTTATCCGATTAATAATCGATTAATCGGAAAAATAATCGGCGTATTAATCAATTAATAAAATAATCGTTAGTTGCAGCCCTAATTCAAACTCATAACCTCTTGGTCTGGAGGTGATCATCCTAACCACTAGACCACTACCACCACCAAGTACAGGGGTATATTAAAATTTGCAAACATGTAAATACTATTAAATCAAGGCTACATCAAGAAAGTGTGTCTCTTTGGAAGCAAAGTATGAAGACGTGAAGGATGGCTCCAGACGTTGGCACAGTAATGTAGTTCTCTATAGAAGTGGAGAAAACCAGTCAGCCTTTATAGCTGTGATGTCTTATAAGTTGAAACGGTCAAACCCCAAATTAACCTCCTCGCTGTTCGTTCGGCTTTCTAACCCTTTAGAGAATGATTCACCAAATTCAGTTGACCTGCATTGGCTGGCAAATTTTTTTTTTTTTTTCCGTCTCCTCCCCCTTTTCCCCTAGATAATCATCTCCGTTCTGTAGGCTGGACACATTTATCCGATCTTTCATCCTCGGCTTGCTTTAATAACCGCTGCAGTTAGTTAGAGCCGTGCTAATGGCTAAAGAAGTTAATGTTTGTATAATGCATTTATGGCGCACAGCATGAAACGAGAACATATTTTTGCACCAAAGCACGGTTTGTTTAACAGGGGATCCGTGAAAGCTTGAATAACTGAAGAACCGGTGGGTGAGGAGGGTGGGGGGTGGAGCGGTGGGAAGGGTGAGGGGAATGTAAATCTTGGCTTGATGTGCGTTTGAAGTGGAGCGCCTTTGGGAGCGTGCGATTGATCAGTTTTCATATGGTGCATCTGAGAATCGCGCCGGTTCACAGCCCTGCCGGTGGTTTGGGGGCCTGGTTTGAATTTTCGGATTTTTGGCCCGCAGACAGAGCTGACTGCTGACACCTCGCTTCCCTCCTTTACATTCACACACACACACACACCCTTTCTCTACTCCCAAATCTGTTCGTCTTTTTCCCTTTCACACTGTCCACCCGCTCTTTTCCCTGTTCCCTAAAATGTCCTGTGTCCAGTAGCACTCTGTGATACAACCTCAAATCAATCTCACGATTAAACCTTTTACCTCGGTTTTGATTAAAGAAAATTATTGTTAGTTTTTGCCAACATAGTTCACTTAGTGCTTTTACGGGGACTGTACAGAACACATTATTATTAACAGAATTTTAGTTTGAAGCATTAGCAAAAATTTAAGAGTGGTTGAATTGTTATGGTCAAGATTACGTTAATTAGAGGTTCTGAATGTCGGTTTTGATCCATTTTCAATTATTGCCCAACCCTAGTGTCCAGGTTATATTTTGTGTTTTTAGAAGCCGCTTGTTATCTTTATTCTCCTTTTTTGTTCTTTCTTGGGCGGCCCCTGGTTGTGACACGTTCACGATTTGTTGTGCAACCTCCACCGACACTAGAGACTGGCTCGCCCAGGGGCACCGAGCACATTGGCAGACTCTGCGGCTGCCCAGATCAAGGATTCACTTCCCTCGGAATCCGTGTTGGCGTTGATCTCATACTACAGCTTTTCTTCAGCTGCTTCTTGTTGTTGCGCTCGATTGAAAACGCTCGGAGTGGAGCTCTGCTCGGAGCGCATGTGAGGGCTTTTTCTCCGCTGTTCTCTTCTCTGCCTTTCCCATTCCAATTTACTATTTATTCCGCTCCCCCACGAGCGGCCATATACTGTAGCCTAATCCTGCTTAACTCTCGAGGAAAAAAAGGCACAAAGCTGGAAATGTGTCCCTAAAAGAGCGGGGAGGAGAAATTGTCTTTAACTTTGGGGAAACATTGATTTTCAAAAATACTTCACTATTGCATTCAGAATTAAATTGGCAATAAATCTGATTATGTTGCCCACCACACTTTAAACGTGTAGCTACAATACTTTGCAAAGCTCCAAAATTTCTTTAAATTGTCTAGAGTAACGCGCCGTTGACGATGCAGCTACACATGAATTAACACCTTGAATTTACAAGGTTCATTAAGTCCAAGGGTTGATTCAAAAACGTTGGACAAAAAAGTTTGTCTCACTCTTGATGATGAACAAATGAAATAACGTGGAGCTCTACAAAGCAGTATAATACACTGCAAGTTAGTCAGAAAGGAAGTTTTGTAGTTTTGCTCATTAATTTGGCAAACAGTGACTGATTTTCAACATTCTTTTACTGTTGCATTCAGAATTAAGCACGTAATAATGTAGACAACATCTACAAAACCCAAACATTGTTATAAATGGTCTAGAGCAAAGCAGCACTGACGACACCGTTGACCAGTAGCTTTGGTGATTTCGTATCCATTTACCATTTTATTGTTCACTGTTAAAGTTAAAATATAGGCCCTCATTTCTTAATTTTGTTTCATTTAGACATTTAAATAGTATAATATTATACAACTGTAGAATTGAGGACGACCTAAAAACCTAATGTTTTGCACAAACATGCATGCATTCAAATAAAGACTGCACTTCTTACCTAGGAACAAATCTTAAATTGGTGGACGTCAGAATCTTATAGAAAACTGCGTAAGTGAATTTTAAGAACAAATTTCCTCTTGGAAACAGTTGGTTAATGCCGCCCACTTTTATAATCGTTTCACGAGATATTGTAGCCATGCATCTAAGGTTTGGTGGATAATATAAGTTCTGCGGAAAGGGTTTGGGAAATCGCTCAACATTTGCCAAAGATATATGAAAGTACAGATCTCTCTTTTTAGAGTGACATTGTAGCGTCCCGTTTCAAGGTTAACAGCGCGTTCCCGTAAGAAGCCTAGTCAGAAGGGGGGTTGGCTGTGATTTGTGGTGCGTCACAGCAAACTCTGAATTTATTGGTGACCATCCTCAGCCCGGGTTTTGCTTCTGCCCCAGGACGAGGGGTTTCTCTGTGGTCCTGCCCCAGCGTGGGCCGAGCAGCTCTATTGTGGAGCGCAGGAGAGCCGGCCTCATTGTGATCTGCTGTGACAGGCGGAGAGACGCAGCGAAATGCCGGGGTGATCGTGTGGTACCTCCATCCCCCTCTCCCAAGTGGCCGAGAGAGAGGGAGGAGAAAAGAGGGGGTTGTGTGTGTGTGTGTGTGTGTGTACCTCCTGCAGCCTTGACTTTCCTCTGAATTAAACATAAAGTGTTTAGTCTCTCTGCGCGCTGACCCCCATCCCTTCATCCTTCATGGGTTACGCTCCCGCCCTCTTTCATAGTAAAATGCTCAGGTAGGGCTTTGTAATTACATCAAAAATTAATTGAAATTGATATTCAGAACTTCGAATTGGCCATTTTGGTTCAATATTTGCAATATTCATCCCTACGTCTAGTGGTGATACAAGTTAGCCAACCTTGGCTAAATCTTACCTGTCCAGGAGAAAATTAGCCACTTCAGCATCTGGCTTCAAATTCTTCTCCGCTTTCAGCCGCCTCCTTCTTTCAGACGCATCTCCTACGCTGATCCTTGTTTGGTTTCTGCTTTGGTCAAGACGTTTTTTTGAGAGTCATAGCGAGGTTTTTAGTTTTAGTAAAGTCAGACATTTGTAATCCAAAATGCCTGTAGCTGCAGCTCGGTGGTAACTGGAAACCTGGAGGCCGAAATGCTTCTGACTTCATGATTGGCCGATAGCGGTGGGTGGTACTACGGACGGAAACACGAAACCAAAACGTAAACACAATTTACGTGCTGTAAATTATCATTTAAAATGTGAATATTCTGACTACTAATTTTATGAGTGACATCAGTATTTCATATGAACACGATGCTTTAATCTCTGGTGACATATTAGGTCCATTTTATGGTCACTTGCCATGCATTTCTTACATATAGCGCCTTTAATTAGTAATAGAGCTGAAACGATTATTCGAATAACTCGAATAATTCGATTACAAAAAATGGTCGAGGCAATTGTTCTAGAATCGAAGCTTCGTTTAAGTCATTTAAATGGCTACAGCGTGCTCTGCTTGCGTTTCACACAGACGCTTATTAATGACGCACAATATTTTCAGTGGCGCGATCAAAACGAGAATAGATCCCTCTGTATGTGAACGTATTTGTGAGAAATTCCGTACACAAAAACAGAAGTAAATTCATGAAAACGCATAAATGACATTTTTGGCGATGTAAACACGCACACTGCTTGTAAGCGCCATTACTCGCTAAAACGCTCCGTTTCCGTCAAAACATCCCCTTTATTACAGACAAAACGCGTAATTTAGCTGATAAATAACCACATCAACCAGCGTTCCACTCACAATACAGCCATTTATTGAGGTTTTCCCATCGATTTTTTTCATAATTCGTTCCGGAACGCGCTGAACCCTTTATTGTGACGCGGCTCCAAGGCATGCGCGGGGGATTGTGGGAAATGCAGTTCTCTTCCAGAAAGGCCAAAAGCAACTCATTTTATTGGTCAAATTGATTCAAAATAACCCTTGAACTTCATGTTTCTTCATTTTCAATTGAATACAACAACATAAAGCGTATTTGACTAACTTCTACTCACAGTAGAATAAGCCTAACAAATGTATTGTCATTTTCATTTTTTTATCCGATTACTCGATTAATCGATAAAATAATCGATAGATTACTCGATTACAAAAATAGTCGTTTGTTGCAGCCCTAATTAGTAATAGCTTGAATAGTAACTTGGTGAAATATGAGGGGGAAAAAAACAACCAAAAACTAAACTTATTAATCGTGAAATTGATTTGAGGTGATATTGTCCAGCTTTACGTGAATCAGGCCTGAGCTCATGATTGTGTTTTTCTGATGGTAGAGGATGTTTTCCTGTAGGGGATTTACAGCCACACTGGTGCTTTTTTCCCCTGCTTTTACAGTTTTTAGGGGGGAAATATCCTGCTAGTTAGTAATGAGAGAAGCAGCGTAGACGTTCTTGCCATATTTGTCTTGTAATTTTTCGCTACTCTGTCAGCATGGGAATTTTCCTCTTTCTCTTTAAGGCCTTTTGATCTTTGTTTCTCCCTTTTTCAAGCCACTCCACGGGCAGCGTGCTGGAAGCGGCATGAAATAATGTTAAATTCCCCAGAAAATTATCCATCGCATGCTAAAAATGTGAGTGGGGAATTTGAACACCTTTCCTCGGTAAATCCCTCGTTTAACGTCTGCCAGAGTCGGCTGTAGCAAAAGCCTTATTAAAATGTAATTTGACGGTAAGTGATTGGAAGGCTGATGGGATCGGGTTACTATGTTACGCAGGCCTGTGGCCTAGAAAAGCTACACCGTGTCTGTGCTGTTTAATTCACGGCCCTGTTCGCAGGAGAACACGTAGACTGCCCTGTTGTGTTTTGTTTTTGTGTGTGTGTATGTATGTGTGTCAGAGAGAGAGAGAGGTCGAGCAACTTTTAAGGTTTTCTTCCTTGTTCATATTGGTAGTGGAAGTTGTGAAGTTTAATAAGAACTAACTTGGTTTGGACTTTCCTAACTGTGGTGGCTTTTGGTTTGTTGTGACGGTTTTACAAAAACACTAATGTGATTTACGACGAAAGAAAGACCGCGTCATTGAGTCTAAATATCGCCACAGTTTTAGAGAGACTCATTGCTGTCTTGAAAGTGAAATAATGTTTCAACCAGATGTTCTGAAACTAATAACTAAAGTTCACACACAAATAATTAATATAGTGACATGATGACGTTACAAAGCGACATTATTCATGTTTGACCAAAAGTATCTTAGTGCAAAAGAACAATATATAACAGTATTGTCACTCCAAACTACTATTTAATGCCAGACGATTGAAATTGGAGTTCTCTTCTCTTGAATGCTGCTACAATAATTAACACAAAATATTTGCCCAGTTTTTGCACTGCTGCTACAATATTTGCACAGCTATTGAACGTTGCTTGTACATATCAGTGATTGTAGTTTCTCACTGACTGATGTCTGTACAAATGATAGAAAGTATTACACAGACTCTAGTTCTCCACTGCTGTTACAATATCTTACTAGATCTGACATGAATGTTGGTCAGACTTTATAAGAGATACTGTTTTGTTTAATAGACTGTATAGAATTTTTCATATTGAAACTTACAGAACTTGTACACATTCAGTGTAAAAGACAACTGGTAATTGTAGGCTGAATACTGCATGTAACCAAATGATCTCTCTTTCTACTTCTAGTTTATATTTTAGTTTAAAGTGTATATTTTTTATATATTTTATTTACATGCTGCTTATTCTCTGTGCGTTGTTCTCTGTTCTTTGCACCGTTAAAGCTGGAGCCACGTCGTCTCGTCTTTCTGTGTACTCGTACAGTATGTAGCAGAGATTTGACAAAGTTTACCTTGACTTTTGACAGTTTCGAATTTTAACCAGGATATGGACAACAAGACATGTTTGTTGTGGGAAAAATAAGATGTTCATATTTGTGGTATTTGACCTCTGGTTTGGTCCTCAGTGCTTTAGTGGTAGTAGTTAGTTGAGAACTGCTTGGGGGAAGTTTTCCATTAATTCATTTATTTGTTATTAGCCACACTAATGCAGCTGTTAGCCGATTATTATCTAAGATGGTAATAGGGCTGTGTGATGTGGACAAAATCTCATGCGCATGCAATTCATTTCAAATTCCGGTAAAGGTATCTATCATGATCTAGTACATTATCTGTAAAAATCAGCTCTAAATAGTATGCTCTAATATACCGACGCGTTCACACCATTGAAAACGCTGCTGTTTGCAGCGCTCTAGTACGCTTTTTAACGCTGTAAATTGACTGTAAAAGGTGAATTGTGGAACCTTTGCCGTTCCATAGATCTGAGCATTAGGGCGCGGAGTGTTTCGAGTGCGCGTGTAGGCAGAGTTGAGTGTCTCAAGTGAGACTCAAGAAAACGTTTGCGAAAGTTCTGCTGCGCTTAAGGCACGAATATAACACCATAGTATTCTCTGTTCCTACGTCCACGTGGCGCTGTGGTGACTACTGAAAAACCTCGTCCAAACGGCAAATATTACCGTATTTTGCGACACCGTTGAGTATAATCTGGTTAACATACCGTTCGATTTTCTTTGTCAACTTTTATTTAACCCTTAACCTTTGTTTACCGTTGACCATATCAACATTTTAATGAATCGTTATCATCAGGTTGAAAGTTAGTGAGAGAATATTTGTCATTGTGAACACAGCACAGCACACAGTGCACCACAACCAAACTTGACCTCTGCATTTGACCCCTCCGCAAAGGAGCAGTGGGCAGCTAACATGGGCAGCACCTGGGGAGCAGTGCTTTGGGGCGGTATCTTGCTCATGAGCACCTCTGTGGTAACTTTAGCGGTCCGGGATTCTAACCGGCGACCTTCTGATCACGGGGTGAACGCCCTACCATTACACCGCCAACTGCTTCAGCGTTGTTATTGATGTCCACAAAGATAGCTACATTATCGGAATGCTTTGTGTTAATACCCACCATGTTAAAATCGTACACATCTTTCTCTTTTTCTCACCTCAACACTGTGTAGTCTCAAGGAACACACATGTAAACATTTCACTCATTAGTGCATTTATGTCAAGTCATATGACAATAAAAATGTTTAGAATTGGATTAAGATGCTTCTGGAATGTCGGCCTAATGGAGACAGACCCCCTCGATCACTGAGAAAAGTGTATACTTTTTGTGGCAGTGATTTGCTTAAGGTTTAAACTTTGACTAAAAATGTGCACTGTGTATTTCACTCTTTTGTTATGAAATATTTGGTAAGAAAGATGCAAATAGTTTGTTACAGATCGATAAATTTTAGCTAAAATAAACATCTTTATTTACTGGGGTGCAGAAAATAATCGTATTGAATCGCAATTCTTTCTCTTTCACCAAAATAGTGTTGCACACGTATAAAAATGTACTCGAGGCTGAGGATCAGTGTAACCAGGGAAACACTGCATATGCATTACGTTTAGTAAACTACATTTGACTCATTGTGATATTTTTTGTTGATCTGCCACATTCAAATGGGAAAAGTAACTAAAAACAGCAACCTGGAGACACATTCATGCTCGTATTAAATTGTGAATCGTTTATGACTCGTGAATCGAGTTTGACTCGTGAATCGAGTTTGACTCGTGAATCGAGTTTGACTCGTGAATCGAGTTTGAATGGTGAATTGTTTGACTCGTGAATCGATTTTGAATGGTGAATTGTTTGACTCGTGAATCGATTTTGAATGGTGAATTGTTTGACTCGTGAATCGATTTTGAATCGAGTCATGAGACCAGGAACTGGAATTGAATGGAATCGTGAGATTTTCGGAACCGTGCACCCCTATTATTTACAGAGTGTATTTGAGACGGTGTCATCAGTATAATCTGCAGTAAGAATCTGAAACTCTATATTGTGACACGTGCCAAACTCAAACAATATAGAATCAATATCATTCTAATATTTTGGACCACATCTGACTGCTTTACTCCGGATGTGTTTTTACATTTACATGCTGATGATTTTGGGTGTGAAACGGTGAGATCCTATGTGGGGAAAGTTACGATAGAAGATGAACGTGTATGTCGACAAACACACACTCATACGGGTTTGAAACGTGGAACAAAGGCCACTATGCATGCATGCGTGTGTGTGTGTGTGTGTCTCGTGGAAGGCCACAGAGAGGAGCAGTGACCTGGCGAGTGAGACTGGGATTAAACCAGGCCTAGTGAAAAACTAACAAAGGCTATGAAATAAAAACCTGCCGAGCCGCTCTGTCCTCGCGTCTGGTGTTGCTCCGTTAGCAACGACGTCCTGAGGATCCTGCAGCTACATGCTGGTGGCAAACTCTCCATTACATGTCTTCGGTGTGGCGTGCGGGTGTTTATCTGGTTGTAGAGGAAGTTGCGCTGAGCAGAGTACCACGCCTTGTAGTGCTGGGCGATAAAACGATCTTGATATTTTATCGAGAAAAATGTGATGACAATAACGATGATAAACTAAGCTATAAAATTCGATCATACTTGTTTGTCCACTGTGTGACAGCTCGTTGAGATAGACGGTATCTTTGGCCAATCACGTAGCTTGGCATCGCGCCCAATGATGCAAATTTGCCCATAGCACACGAAAAAGCCGCGCGGTAAACATTAGTGGTCGCGTGCCGAGATATACTTAACGTTCAGAGCGCTTATGCGCGTGCATCATGGCTGGCGCGCGTTCTCGGCGTTCTCTTGACGCATCCGCTGAGCATGTCGTCATAAATTTATGAGAGTTGCAGTACCTCTTGAAAAATTGGGGCGGCTGTATGTTAAAGTTTTGCCACGTGACGTCAGCATCGTTGTTTACCATCAACACGGCTGAACGGTTTAGCCGTTTTTTTTGCACCTTTGTAACATCCGAATGCAAATAATTTTTTATCTTCCTCATTTCACAGCGAAATGTTCTCTCACTGCCGCTTTCTACTTCTTCCTCTTCTTCTGTCACTTAACGGCAGACTGGATGCTTTTATGGTGTACACTGCCACCTGCTGGAGTCCTCAAGATTAAGCGCAAGCGCACCCGTCACGTAGCGTTGAGTGTGTCGTGGCCCTTAGAGAAGATGTCGCGGTGAGAGAAAAAAGGCGATGAAAATGCAACGCTTTATAGTTACGGCGGGCGCTTTGACAACAAATGCCACCTGGAAAAAAACAAATAAAATACGAACGTGAAAGTACCAGATGGCGCTTTTCGTAACTTAGCAACAACAAGCACCGAGAAAGCGCTCTGGGAGTGACGTGTTGACAGCTCTCTTTAGCTGTTCTTTGGCAGCGGCAATTTTTTCCCCCCAGTTCTCAGGGCTCTTCAAGTAGAAATTTGTTGAAAATTATTTGTTTAATATTGTTTGATTATTTTAACTTGTTCATTCAGTCTGTATAAGAATCCAAAAAAACAAAACATAAAAAAACACAATATGACAATATATCGTGATAATTATCGAAATCGATCAATATGACAAAAATATCGTGATAATGTTTTTGTTCATATCGCCCAGCTCTAACGCCTTGTAATTACTTAATATCAGTGATGGTGAAAAATGTAAACACACACCCCCATAATCGGCAAATCGTTGACCCTTAATTCATACAGCTGTTCGCTGCAGATGCAGATCTGAAGCCATCACAAAATCTTTTGGGGTATTTATCTGATGGAAAAATAATCATGTTCCTGACTCAAAACCTGTGATTGTATCCAAACCATATGTTTTGTGATCAGTTGGCGCTTTATTAATTACTCTTTGTGAGTAACTCGCTCCGCAGTGCTGATGCATCAGCACCAAACTGTGAATCTCTCTAGTGGCTCTTGTAGCACGCTTCAGTTTTCACTTTATGTGAGTGTTTGTCATTGTGAACACAGCACAGCACATAGTTCACCACAACCAAATGTGCCTGCTGCATTTGACGCATCTGGGACTTGAACCGTTCATTTGTTTGAACATTTGTCACAAATAGTAATGTGTAGAGTGAAAGGTTAAGTCCAAGAGAATGATGATTCTTTCCCAATGGGTTTGTCCGAATGCTGTAGAAACTCTTCTGCACTCGTCTTGTAGCAGGACGTATGAAGAGTTTGGTTCCAAAATGCTATAAATTGTTAAATTGAGAAAGAAGTGTGTTCTTTCTCCCAAAAAGTTGATGCATGAAAACCACAATTTTCTCTTTCAAACGGCAATATCATGAGTTTGCAATAACATAAAAAATGCAATCCATATTTTGAGTTTTAAACATTTTTTCCAAAATGCTATATATCCATGGTATGTTTTCCCCAAGAAAATTATGAAAATGAGCAAAAATATAACCATAAATAGCAGGGAAAAGTTATCTATACATATGACAAGCCTCAAACTTGGACAGCACCAGTTATATTGGAGCACAGATTTAAAAATAAAAAATGCATTCATCTTGCTGTCCTTCCCAAATTGCATTCCCACGGACGAAATGAGCGCTGGCTCATCGAAACCGCCAAAGTTATTCATTTAGTATCGCTAAAAACACTCACTTGAAAGATGACAGTGTTCACTGACAGGGCGCTGGCATTACAGTTTGTTTCTTGGAATGGTGAGCCGAGATTGGTCGAATGGACACGTTGGGATCTGCTGAAAATCAGGGCTGGCATTTGTCACGATTTGGGGAAAAAAGAGAAGAAACGGTGCAGAGAAACACGGCGGATATCGCGTTTTGTATAAAATTGATTCTCAAACTTTGAATAGTGACCAAATGCAGAGCTTGTTTTGGCGGCAACTCGTTTTTTTTTTTTTGGTAAGTGGCTTTTATCATGTTTTTTAAAAAACCAAACTCACATTTTAACCAGTTTGTTTGTGAGGTCTGCTTTATCAGTCTTGGAGGCTTCGAACAGATGAGAAAAACAGAAATGTCGTTTTCTCCCCGGTTCCACGCATCTTAACATAAAACTCAAGAAAACGGTGGGTTAGACGGGGGCCGGATTCGCTTGGTTGGACGTACGTGTCTGAATATAATTAGTTAGTATCTGGGGTAAAAAGAGATTAGCTGGAATTGAGTTTTCAGCTGTCATGCTACGGTTAAAGACTTCCCCCTGATTTATGGGACGGCTCTTTCATTTAGTTAGCGTTATCGAGCCGTTATGTCAGCGTGGGCCAATTCCTTTTCTCCCTATTTACAGTATATGGGAATATCTCCTGCTGTTGACAGTGTTTCTGAAGGCGAGCTGCCTGCGATGTTTGTTAAAAAGGGGCATTTGTTGTCCGCGTGTTCGTCTGTCGTCGTGTGACGATTTTTCCTGCAGATGGGAGGGTCAGGTGAGCACAGCTGCCTGTCCGTCTTCAACACGCAGGCCTGTGTGAGCACAAAGCCTTACTTTGCTGGACCGCGACGCTTAATCTGCACCAACACACGTACGCGTCGTTTACGTGAGGAATGAAAAGGTGGTGAGAAGCTTTTCTTCGACACAGATATTAGTGTTAGAAGGGCACTGTGCCTCATGCAGCTGCTGTCTTAAAATGGATTTCTGGAGCAAGCTTCCACACAGTCAATCGGGGTGTGTGTGTGTGTGTGTGTGGGTTGGGTGGGGTGGGGGAACGTTCTCGCTCTGTGCTGCTCGTCGTTAAAGAAGCACGAAACCCCCAGTGTGAGTAAAGCTCGGCCCGCAAAGCGACTTTGAAAGAAGCTTTAATTTGGGTGTAGAGTGCAGCGCTCGCGATGTAGACGGCTCGGGGATGAAGTAAACGTCTTTCAGCCCAGATATGTAAGATCTTTAGATGATTCTCCGAGCGCTCTGTGGAAGCCTTCAAGCCTGTTTTTGAGTCGCTGAGAGGTCGCCCTCGATGACGCCACTGGACCATTCATCGAAAATTTTGCTTTATTTCTATTGATACTTTCCCCAGTGTGTTTATGGATTCGACAGAACGCTAGGGCTCTATGAAATGCGCTTTGTTTTTTCCTGAATTCCGTTTCTTCCATTTTTATTCTTCTGATTTACGTTGTAATCATATTTATTCACCTAAAAAGTGTCTAATTATGGAGTGGATGGAAAAAAGAAGAATGCAATAGAAAAAAAATTCACATTAAATGACTGTTATTCAACTTCAGCAAAGTGCTGGGGTTCAGCAGAACATTATCTGCTTTGGTAAAACCTTTACCTGTAAACAACAAAAAACATTCATTTTTACGTGCAAAACGAAACGTTTCTGATGTGAGTTTTTGACTGTAAGTGGTGGTCACGTGTGCTTGCGGGTGCAGTCTGTCGTGTGCTTACAAAAGAGTTCTGATTCATAAAAATCATTTAGGTTTTGTTCTGCTCTGAACTTAGCACTCGAATTCCGTCTTTTTTTTGCGGACTTCGGAGTTTCAGCCTCTTCGCCATAGCTTACCGTCTCTCCCTCTGTGTCTGTGCGTTTGTGTGTGCGGAAAGCTGAGTCCCGTCTCAACAGGTAGCACGTACAGGGGGCTGCAGCGGCTAAAAAAATGATTAGAAACTATTGCTTTGCTTTGCCCACACACCGACATCAGCGAATTACACGACATTCCGCGTTTAAAAACGGATTCCATTTTATTTGTTGGATTCCGCAATTCCGTCCGCGTTTTCCGCATCGCGCAAATCATAGGGCCCTACCGATATTTTATGACGGGTTTATTGTAAGACGGAAAGGTAACACTTGTGCCAGGCAGGTCCAAATCCGAGGTCGTGTTTTTTTCCGTCCCGCGTCTTAAAATGCTTGGAGTTGTTTTGTGCAAAATTCTGAGCATGCAGTGGAACGCTTCACGAGCAATATCTCCTCTTTTCGCACTCATTCCGTGCCTGCACCCATGAAAAATCGTAACTCATTGTGTTTGCCTCACTTAGTGAATGTGAACTCGCACATGGGCCGTGTCCCGAGCCGCGTACTGCCGCACTTAAAAGTATGGTAAGAACGATGTCTGATCGTACTTTTCTATGTGGTAGTATGCATCCCAGGAAATAGGCTGGGTTGTAGCTTAATGGCTCTCTACACACTAGGTAGTGCACATGGAGTGTCACACACCCTATTTGACTTGGTACCCTACCTAGGGTGGGAAGTGACTTTTTTTCTTAAAATGTTGTGCACTACGCTGGAAATGCTCTGCCCTCACTCCACTCTGCTCGCTAGACTTGGCGCTGTGGTAGAAATGTCAGAACCATGGTGTTATTTTTGTGCCGTAATTTCGAGTGTTCAGTGGAACTTTGGCGAGCAAAATACCTTGTCATTACGCGTGCAAGTCTGCCTTCGCTCACACTCGACTTAGCCTTCCTCATTTATCGGCATCAGCAGATGTACGCATGAAAAGCATCGGACTGTAATCTCGCATCGTGCGTCTCTAATAATCATTTTACACTCACAAAACAGGCCAATTTTCCAGTCAAGGAGTAGACCTAGTTCTAGACTAGCTTCAAGTTTGAATGGTAAATCTCCATAGGTACTACAACTTAGTCCTAGACTAGGTTTAATCCATGAGTAAGACCATTGATTAAGCCTAGCCGTGGACTAAATTGCAGATACAATGGAGATTTAACACTCAGACTTGAAGCTAATCTTGAACTGAGACTCAAAGATAGTCTTGGCTTAGGCTTCATCGTTGACTGGGAAACTGGCTGTTGCTCATTTGTTTACAGAATAAACCTTGTCAGTGAACTTTGAGGGCAAAGAAATCCAGAACTTAACAAAAATACATAAAATGTTTGTTAATCATAACCGAGACGAAATTTTACATTAAACCAATTTATGAAGGAGTCGTGGTATGAACCGAATTGTCAGTTTGATGCTTTGAACCGTTAAATGCTTATTGTTCACGTTACAAAGATGTGATCAGACAAGCTGACTGACTGGTTACAGACTCTGACCTGCTAAATATCTGGGCCGAACACTGCTGAGCTACAGCCAGTGGTTGTTCAAAGCATATTTTAGATTGTGGTGACGTTTATAACATTTGCAACATGTTTCCCATATTCGTTTTCACTACCAGGAGCAGCAAACATCTGGACAAACTAATAAATTCTCCGTTTTGCCCTGAATGTGCTAGTTAACACTTACTATTCTAGTTTTCAGTCACGGGCAAGACGTGTGTTCTCAAAAAAATTGCTCCGGGGACTTTAGCGCCTCTTTGAAACTAGGCGACGTAACTGCAGTTCAGCTCAAAAGCGTCAACCCTGCTCCTGCTGCAGTTTCTGGGTCAGAGTCGTTCTTCAGCCGCGGCCCGGCGTCCCATAAACCACAGAGTCGGTGTAAATACAGCAGCTGGGCCTTGAGCAGACAGAGCCGGGTAACAAATGCTGCTCGGGAGCGTCTCTGCAGCACCACAGGGCTCGATGTCGGAGGCTTGGACAGACGATCAGATGAGTGCATCTGCCTGACCTGATCTGGAGCCGGCTCATATTTCTGCCTCCTCCGGGCCGGGTGGGGCTTTGAGAGGGAAAAATGGAATATTCGGGAAGCAGATTTGGCTGCAGTTGAGAAAGGGATGGGCAATAAGTTTAAACTGGATTCTCACGTCTTTGAGACGCGTTTTCCGTTCCCACCTCTAGGTTAATGCTTAAGTCAGTTGATAACGTTCCTTCAGTGTGTTCATATACTGTAACCTTACAAATATACTGTGCGTAACATAATAGTTGAGTATTTTCACAGCGCAACGCTTGTAAGTTGCAGGAGAGGACAGACTCGTTTTAATTATTAGGTGAGGTTAAATCTGTAAATGTCTCCTGTCACATACTTCAGGTTCGTTTGTTGGAAGCACGAATGTGGAAAAATATTCCAAGTAAACATTCTGTACTTTGTTATGCAGAACACTTTATCTGCAGCTCAAAAATCCAAGCGAAACGTTGTAACGCCGTTTGACTCAGCCTCCGTCTTGGTGGAATAAGCTGCGACTCGCTCTCCGGAAATCTCGGCGGTGCTCGTTGCCTTGAAGACGGAGCTGTACTTCAGTGCGCGGAATCTGCCGCTACAGGTCGCAATTATTTTGTCGCCCCTCTTTTGTTGGCGTGCGGCGAACAAGAGTTTGTGTTCGAGCCCCGCAGCGCTGGAGGAATTCGGCTGATTGTGTGACGTGCAGGCCGACTTGTTGGGGCCAGTGCGTTTTGCCGTGTTTTCGTCTTCTTGCTGGTGCAGCGGCGCTGTCCCAAACGTCTTGTTTTGCAGTGGGCGTAGTCGTTGTCGTCGTCCTAGTGAGTAGCTAAGACGCAAAGCAGAGCTGCTCCCTGCAATTTAACGGTTTCAAAAATAGCCGTCCTTCAAGCCGCCGTAAAGGCCTTTGCGAGGGAGAATGAGGAAGTAAGGGGTTCGGATTTCTCTGGAAATTCAGCCGCATCCCAACTTTAGTGGAGAAATCCGAAACCCGACCAGAGTTGTTGATCTGCGATGTTTGGTTTGTGACGCAGCTTCTCAAGTCCTCTCCTTGAAGCAGTAGCCAGTTTCCTGCCAATAACAAGCGAGTCTCATTCACCAACTGTTCTTAATCCCCGTTTTCTTATTTACGATTTGTTCCTGGGTAAGAACAGAATCTACGACTGCTGAAGAGCGCGCTTAGGCTAATTTTATTGCACGCCAGTTTGGACACAACATTTGCTCATGTGGTTTTCTTTAATTTGATAGTGGTTTAATATTGTACTCTTTAAATGATTTAAATGTACCGTTGGTGAATGAGGTCCTTTGTCTTTTACTTGCACCTGAAGTAGAAGCAGTAGCAGTAAGACCCCCCTTTTTAGGAAGACTTTTACTAAGTACTGTCATTAAAACATCTCATAAAACTTCTTTTCGTGTAAATGTTCAGCGTTTAACTCTCAGTATTATAGTCGTGGTGAGTCAGCGTCAATCCGTATACAGTGAGCCAGACGTTTTATTGCAACTTTATTACATTACATTTCTGGCGTTTACCAGACGTTCTTCAGGGACAGGGAGAGGAACTTGGGGTTAAGGGTCTTGCCAGTGTTGGCAGGGACCCAGTGATGGTAGTGTTGGAGGTGGGATTTTTTGAGGCATTGCAGGTGGTCCGTGACATGCTGCAATCCAGTTTCACTATTGAAATCACCTATTTATTTCACTTGTATAGTTTCCTTTTTTTATTTTCCAAATCATTTCCAGGTTTTTTGTGCATCTTTATGAATAATGAATTTAATGCAAATATCTAAAGTAATTGGGAAAAAAAAAACCCTCCCTCCTACTGCTTAGTCTGGGTGGTAGTGCTGGGACAGAGGCAGTTGAAAATTCTGTCATGACATTGCTGGTGATTTTCTGGCTACGACATGAAACTGCAAGTTAAAAAGAACACCCCGGTAGCAGCTATGGCTGCCCGATCTGCGTGCAATGTGAAGTAACGTAGAAACATTGATGGCCTGCATCGTGACGAATCAAGATATCGTATTGATGTTAGGGGTGGGTATTGGCAAGGACCTCGCGATGCGATACATATCACGATATATTGCGATACTATACATATGGCGATATTCTACAGTTCACTGGAAATATTGCCATATATTGATGTATCGTTTGTTTTTGCACAGCCCTAATTGATATTGATATCGAATCCTTGACCTAATCGTGAGACCAGTGCAGGTTCACACCTCTACTGTGCTATGCTGTGGTGTGTTCACAATGACAAATAATCACTCACTTGAGGTGTGGTAATTATTTAAATTTGTAATAAAATCGGTTTTAAAAGCAACACTGAAAGAATTGTAAAAATTGCTTTATTATTGATAAACGTACAGTGGTCCTCTCTCGCTCTCGCTCTCTCTCTCTCTCTCTCTCTCTCAGTGTATAGTACAGCAGTGTTGTATATAAAATGCTTTATTTGTTTTTTATTTATTTTATTTTTGTAAAAACTCTAGGGCCCCATGAAATCCGTTTTGTTTTTTTCTAAATTCTGTTTTATTTGTCCCTGAATTCCGTTTTTTCCATTTTTATTCTTCTGAATTCCGTGTTTTACGTTATAATCATATTTATTCACCTAAAAAGTGTGTAATCATGGAGTGGATGGGGGAAAAAACAATGCAATAGAAAAAAAATTTCACATTAAATGACTGTTATTCAACTTCAACAAAGTGCTGGGGTTCAGCAGAACATTATCTGCTTTGGAAATGTTAAAGAAGCTTTAATTTGGGTGTAGAGTGCAGCACTCGCAATGTAGACGGCTCGGGGATGAAGTAAACGTCTTTCTGCCCAGATATGTAAGATCTTTAGATGATTTGTAGAATGTAGAGATTTTCCGAGCGCTCTGTGGAAGCCTTCAAGCCTGTTTTTGAGTCGCTGAGAGGTCGCCCTCAATGACGCCACTGGACCATTCATCGAAAATTTTGCTTTATTTCTATTGATACTTTCCCCAGTGTGTTTATGTTTATTACACGACATTCCACGTTTTATTCCATTTTATTTAATGAATTCCATGATTCCGTCCGCGTTTTCCGCATCGCGCAAATCATAAGGCCTTAAAACTCTTCTTTGAGAGTTTTTATGCTCTTTATTGGAATAAGGACTGGTTCCATGATTCTTAAAAACATTAAATCTCGATGGGTCACATTAAAATAAACCTCTAAATGAAAACTTTAACATGAGCCGCAACCGATCCTCACACAAAGTGCCGGCTGGGAGCGAATGTGGTTGTAAAAGCCGGAGTTTTTATCATTTTGTCTCTGGTGTTGTAAATGAACTGTGTGGTGGTTGAAACAGGATAATGTAAGGTTACACCCCTCATTGGAAAAGGCCTTGAGGGTTTGGATGACTGTCATAACAGCGTTTGTTTTTCTTGTTGTAAGAGGGTCGCGTTTCATTTTTTTCCCCCTGTTATGAGTAAAACGGAAGGTTTTTCTAAACGCTGTTATGATTTCACAGTGGCTTTGCTGGACAAACTGTATGGGCTGAAACGTTTCAACTTGGGTCGTAATTGTTGCTTCGTTTTGCCTAACTCATTAGCGTGGGACTGTTAACGTGTTTGTCTGCTCCATGCATGAATTGCTGTGTTGTTTGAAGTTTTGTTATTGTCTACCTGTCATAATGCCGGCCTTTGTGGTACAGTACGTTTTGTTTTCTTTTTGGGAGCAGGTGCGGGGTTCACGGTCTGGCTTTCTTTTTCCCCGTCGCTCAGTTTTAAGGTCTTGAATTCTAATTAGTGCCTCTCTCTTTTCTCTAAATTTACAACAGCTCTTTTAGGAATTGTCTTTGAGGGTCTGGCTTTAATTGCAAGTGTGTGTGTGTGTGTGTAGGCAGTGGGCTTGGTGGAGGTTGCGAAAGCTCTCCGAGCGGCCCTGCAGCTCGCAGTCGAGTTGAGCAACGTGCGCAATTAGGAAATTCCTGGGCTCTATTCAGCGCGTCTGTAGCAGCGTTCTCCCCCCGACGAACGGAGGGAGGAGGAGGAGGGAAAGAAGTGCTCTGCCCTCTCAAAGCCTCTTGTGTTTTGAGAAGCTGAACTGGCCCTGACCTGATGAACTTCTCTACCTTCTCCTTCTGCTTTTTAAAATAATATTTTATATACATTAGGGCTGCAACTAACGACTATTTTGATAGTCGAGTAGTCATCGACTGTTAAAACGATTAGTCGACTAATCGGATTATAAATTGCATAATTATAAAATGGCTCCGATTTAGCTACCAGCTTTTACATTTAGTATGAGGTTATTTAAATTTTGTGGTAAATAATAAAGACAAGAAAGATAGTTCACTCAAAAGCATATTTTAATAAATAAGTTTCTTCTTAGCCTATTACGATGGCTCCTTGGTTTTAGGATGGTACTGAGAAAATGGTAACATGCCATTATAACATTTATAGAGCGAAAGTGACAAAGGCGTTGGTTACTTTACCGCTTTATATATTAAACGGTAAGACCTAACTATTAAATTTATAATTATAGTTCGATAAACTATAACTTATAAGTAATGACCTGGCCGCCTTCTTCCTCCGACATCTTTGGTTTTTCTTGCAGGATGGCCAATCACAAAACCAGAGCCATCGCCAATAGGATCAGAGGCAGAAGCTGCCAAAAACCCCGCCTAAAACTGTCCAACCGCTTTTCAAACCACGCGAGAAATCTCACCAGCAAGAAAGCCAAGCCGGTAATCTACTATGCCGAGGACATTTAACACATCGAGGAAAAAACACAGTTCGCGGCTTAATATTATTGCCAACCGCGCGACTCGATTTAATTTTGTGCTCTCGAAGTTTCACATTTATGCTGCGGACTTTGAAATTACGCTCTTAAAATTTTTATGGGCGAGCCATTTTATGCTACTTCTAGTTTTGGCGTTGATGTGACGCTATTGAAAATATTCTCCTAGCTGTCACTGAATTTATTTTATGAAGAGCTTAATCTCACCAGAGTGTGGTGTACTGGTGCACTCTATTGGAAAGTGGTAGTACTGCACAGGTAGAAAGGAAGGAAGACGTTTCACTCCGTTTAAAAATATAAGCCATGGCTAAATTATCGAATTTATTGACAATCAGATTCGTCATGACTATTTTGTTGTCGACTTTGCTGACAACATCGTATCAATCGCTGCACCCTAATATACATACGTACATTATTATAATGTAATATAATGTAATCGTTCATTTAGTACTCTAAAGTACCTCCACACCTGCATCCCGGCTTCTGTAATTTATGCTTGCGTAATTAATTAAAAATCTAAACTAACATTCAGAAGCTCTAATCCATGCAGTTTTGCCCATGACGATTATTTTTTTCCCAATAGGCAGCACCTGGAGAGCAGTGCTTGGGGGTTCGGGATTACAGGGGTCTGGATTCAACCCGCTAACATTCTGATCGTGGAGCAAACTCCCTGACCGTTACACTACAAACTGACCCCAGCTCTTATCACCAACTCATAACTATCAGTACATTACGAGTTATGTCTACTCAGTTCAGTTGCACTGCATTGAAGTTTATAAACATAAGTGAAATAAGGAAAAGATATTTAAATGATTTAGGCAGTCGGTTTCAGACACTTGAGTTGCACCAACTGTCAGGTTTTACGGCGCAGGGAAGCCTGTCCGCGTGTGTGTAGCTAAAACGCTTTGGCAGAACGGGGAAGCAGCTTTAAAAAGGCCTTCTCGTTTGGGCTTGATCTCGCTGAGAAGCTTTTTGCAGACAGAACATCTGCTTTGCGCCGCTGTTTTATTTATTCGACCAGGATCTCCCGCTTTATGGTGGGCGCGGCAGTGCGGACACGGCCCTGGGTGCCTTTTGAGCAGAGCGTTCAAAGCTGAGTGCTGTAGAAAAGATCTAAAAACGAAAAGAAAAGAAGAACGGAGAAGAGCCTAAAACTAAGGATGGATTCAGAGTCTCGGGATGAGGAGGCTGCATGCTACTCGAGTGCTTCTCAGCCCTCAATTTTTTTGTATCCTGGAGAGCTGGTGACCTCAGATCACAGTAGTATGTACCAGCACCTCCAGAATTTCATGGCATTTTCCTAAAAATTTTGCAGTTGCAGTGTTTTTAGCCTTTTGTTGCAATAAAGTTGCATAAAAATGGCCATCTTGTCCACCTTTATAATAATTCTTTAACAATTAATTAAAATGATGGTAACAAAACTGCCATTATTTTTATTTACCATTAATCGTTTAGTTGTTTCTGAAGGTTTTTATCACGTTTCCTTCGTCTTCTAAACGGAGCAGCGAAGTAAGTTCAGCTGGACATGCGCTCAATGTTCTAGCGAAAACCACAATGATTGTCAAAATAGCAGAAGCATTGCAGCACTAACAAATGAACACTACTATTTGCATCTAAACATTAAAGAGCATGAAAGCCAATTATCGACTACAATAGTTTAGTGTAGTAGGTGTTGTTAAAACTCAGAGTTTTGGCACTAAATAACTGATGAAAAAGTTCCTTATGCTCTTTTTGTAAAGACATATACAGCAAGCAAGGTTACAAATTTTGTACAAGTCTTCTTCTGACTTTAAAGATGCTAAGCCTGCAGCGGGCCTTTATGTTGCATTCCAGAAAGTTCAAATCAGACCCGACCAGGAAAAGTGCACTCGGATGCTGCTCGGAAGTGGAAGGTCCTACTTGCGAAGTCGCAATATTTCATTTCTGCCGAACAGTTCAGGGTTTTTTGTTTCCATTAATTGAATGAAATCTTGTAGTGTCTGTTTTAGTGGTTTTTTATTTATATTCGACTTTGTTCGCCTGGAACGCTTTGAGGTCGCACCTAGCACACCTAAGTGAATACGCCCACATCCCAGCTTTCTGAATGCAGCATTAGTCACAACCACAAATGCATCCCAATCTGCAGAAATCACACGACACGAAGAATATATCATGATAGTTTTATTTACAAAAAATGTGTGCGTATCGTGGCACTCACTGATATTGCCTCATCAAGGTCAGTCTTCACCTGGCAGAGCTGTTTTATGGCCCTGGGTCGGCTCAAATCAAAGCACATGGCTCGCCTATCGACGATGTCCCAGTGAGGAATGCTGTCCAGATTTTGGTCACATAAAAGTAGGTGTGTCTGTGAGCCAGAGGAGAGAGTCAAAGGTTTCATATGTGGGAAAAGGTTTGTCCTTTGAGTCAAACCTCCACTACATCTGAGAGGTGTAAATCGGGCCAGTATGATATTGTGACGGGTTCAGTGGACGTATGATTCGTCAGTGGGTCACAATCGCATGATTTCAGCTTGTTTGGTTAGAAGACAGTCATATCCTAAAAAGCAACTAAAAATCGATCTCCTGCTCAATATAAAGTGAGATTAATATAAACAAGGACCTTTCAGTGTTTTTCCGTTCAGTATCGATGCGATGGAATCGTGAATCGATGAATCGTTACACCCCTACTCCCCAAACCTTGCGTTGACTGTTGATCATGTAGTAGTGCAAACCTGCCAGTGCTGCGTAACCGCCTTTTATTCTTCCCCACCTCTTGTGCCGGGTCAGACTCAGGCGCTTTATGAGTTCGCATGTGATATTTATTTATTTATTTTCCCCGACCCAGTTGGTCAAGACTGCTTAGGCGAGAGCGATTTCTCAGATTTCGGAGTCTCTTTTTTTTTTACTCCATTAGACACACACACCCACACACACACAGCCCTGCTGGGACTGACTCCATTTTGCCGGTTACTGTTTAGGACGGGTCCAACAGAAAGATTTGTATGAGAACTGTATTAGGTAGTATTGTTGGGACAGGGGTTTTAGGGGGGCTGTGCCTGAGCAGAGTCCCCCCTAAAACCCCCCCACTAGCCCACCCTGCCCACAATCCTCGTCTATCCTGCTCGGGCAGGTTAATGGCATACTAACCTCTTGCTTACAAAGGCCTCATGTTCCTGTTGATGCCTTGTTGTCCCGCCTTTCTCATGCTAATGGAGCTGCTTACAAATGCAAGGGGGGTGGGGTGGGGGTGGGTGGGCTGCTGGGGGCATTGTAGAAAGCGAGGAAGTGCCATGTGTGTGTGTGTGTGTGTGTGTGCATAACATCTGAGTCCATCTCCTGTTTGTAATAAGTGTGAACGGCCTCCCACGCCAATCTGAGGTGCGATGTGGGAAGGGAGAGAGAGAGAGAGAGAGGCCACATCACAGCAAAACGAGGGAGGGGTGTGGGGGGCTCATTAATTTCATACTGCACTTGCTGTTCGTACGTCATGGTCCAGCGCGTTGAGCCTTGTTTTGGACCAGAGGGTTTTAATTCACTGATTTAAATGTAAGTGAATATTCTTCTGCAATTGCCACAGTCTCTCTCTCTCTCTCGCTGTCCCTTGCTAACTCTCAGAGAGATCCAGATGTTGTTCAAAACAACCGCTGGGCCTCATTCACTGGAGGCTGACCGATATTGTTTTTTTCAGGGCCGATATCGATACCGATTATTGCTAGTTAACGGAACTGATAACCATATTTGGAACACTAAGCTGGCTGAGACGCCTGCCTCACGCTGAGCGCTGCTGTGCTCGTGGTGAGTGTGGTGTGAGGTACAACAAAGCTTCATTGGTGATTGGCTCCTACTTGTGTGACATATAGCCAATCAGAGACTGGTTAGAAGCGGATGATAAAATGATGCGCGAAGTCGAGAGCCAACAGGACAGAGAGAAGAGGGTGGTAGTGGAGCCACAGTAGCAAGACCTACAGTAATGACGAATATCGTGATGGTCAAAATGAAATACCGACATCGATACATCGCCTCCGATAACCGTCGACTTTTATGTAAAAACCCAGACGTAAGTAGTGTCCAAGAAGATCTGATGTTCAGCAAGGTTTTTAATTTGATATTTGACTTTTAAATAAGCGTTTTTATTTGCAAATTTTTTTGTGTCTATTTGTGCAAAATATTAATTTATTTCAAAGATTGCATCACTTAGTTTGGGAATTTTAGTTTGATTAACTTCTGATTAATTGCTCCAGCACTCAGCAAATCGCTGCCTTTTATTATTATTATTATTATTATTATTATTATTAATATTAGCTATTAATAATACATATTTTTGCTGGGTTTGTGTTACAGCGAGGTTGGCAAACGAAAGGAAAATATCCCACTATTCTGGGCTCAACACTGTCCGTCTCAAACGCAGGCTCTTATTTAGACATTCTCACTCCTGAAGCAGCACATCTGGTGGCTGTTTTAATGACAGTTTAGCTAACATTTCGGATGACTAATAATTATTCATGACATTTGTTTACAAGCAGAAGCCAATTTGTGTCGTCGCCATTCCGAACATTCCCCTGTGAAGGAAATAAGGGGTTGCTGCAATCTGAGGTTGCACTTCTGCAATTTCAAACTGAAATCACAGGCCAGCCCAACCCAGCCTCTCGGTCAACGCCTTGGTTTTGCCTGAGCTTTTTCTGCTCCTTCTACAGGGATGGGGTGGTTTAGGATGCAACATTGTGACACCCATATCAGTCCCGATACTGACCCAAACAGAAGGATTGTGTGTTGGTAACGTTTGAGCTGATCTATGAGGCTGATTAGAAGCATTACATTTATCGTTTGTGCTACTTGTGTGTATGGTTTATCAGGTTAGTCGGCTTGTGACTTGTGCCATTTATTGTTTGCCGTTTGCTCTCCTCTGATATAGTGTATCGTTGAATACTGGAATTTGAATTTCGGACCAATTTTATTATCACAATTAAACTTAATTTGATACAAATTTTGTATTTAAGTGATTTAATAAATTTTGACTTTATACATTATGCATTACATGCAAAAAGTAGTTATTTTGGAGATATTTTTGTGATTGTTTATTATTTAAATGCATTTAATGCAGTATGTATATCTATCTATCTATCTATCTATCTATCTATCTATCTATCTATCTATCTATCTATCTATATTCATCTCATCTATCTATCTATATATCTATCCATCCGTCCATCCGTCCATCCATCCATCCATCCGTGTGTGGATGAATGGATGAATGGGTGGATGGATGGATGGATGGATAGGTGTGCGTGTGTGTATATTTGTCTGTTGATAGATAGATAGATAGGTGTGTGTGTGTATTTTTGTCTGACGATATATATAGATAAATATAGGTGTGTGTGTGTGTGTATTTGTTGATATATAGATAGATGTATATGTGTGTATATAGGTGGTAAGCTTAGATATACAGTATGTATTTATATAGATACAGTAGCTGCAGATGTGTTTTCTATGTATATATGTGATATGTGTGTGTAGAGATGTATGTGTGTATGTATATAGATAATGTGTGTGTGTATATATATATATGTATGTATGTGTGTATATATATATATATATATATATATATATATATATATATATATATATATATATATATATATATATATATATATACACACACACACACACACACACACATTTATCTATGTATATCTCCAAATAATTCACACACACATCACATATATACACGTAAACACAAATGTATGTTGCGGCCTCCTTGTAGCACTGTTAGCTCCTCATGTGCTACTAACTCTTCTAACTCGTGCCCTCTGCTGTGTTCCAGGTGATACCTTCCCAGGTGCCTCCAGCTTCATCAGTGGCTACGTGAGTTCGTCCAGCTCACACACCGGTCCCAGCCCTCTGCCCTCTGACCCTGCCTTCAGGACCCCAACTCCAGCCAGCCTGCAGCCTCACAACCTGGCCCAGCTCTGGGCCTCACAGACCCACGAAGGTAAGACCCAACCTCCTGGATTGCGCCGGAGTAGGCGGGGGCGGGTACGACGTTCTGATGGCATCATCTTATCAAGCAAAAAATATCACGGGTTCATGGTCTTTCCATTGAACACTTTTTTTTTTTTTGGAACATTGGAAAAGTAAAATAATGAGCTTTTCTAGAAAGAATTACAGAAATTGGCGAGACCTTCTCACAAGACAGGACGTTGTTCTGTTAGACATCCAACAGAAACAAGTGCTAAGATGTTTTTGCATCATGTTTATTTCCAAAAGATGTGGGATGAGGTTCCACGCCTCTTTCTGTGGACTTGTTTCCTGCGCTCTCATTGGCTTTACTTCACCAACGACTACTCTGCAAGCTTGTTGGAGCAAGTGTTTGTAGTGTTCACACAGCGATTGTCGATTGCCACTCAAACGTGGAGTTGCACCCGATTGAGGGCTTTTGTTGACTCCAAAACAGCCTTAAAATTGTGTAGCGTCAACAAGGCTTTTCTCGACACTGCTCACGACCTGAGAGATTCCTCCTAACGGAATGATGGAAAACTGTAGCGGTTGAAGCCGTGACTTTGTCAAACCGCGGTAGCCTTTGAAACTGGAAACCGGCTCATGCCTACTCCCAAGCGTTCTCTCTTTCCCCCACCTCTCTCATCTCTCGCTCTTTGTGCCCACGTCAAACGGCTGGAAGAGACACAGCCAGGCATGTCACGGTTCTAAACAAACCAGGAGGCTCTTTTGCGTAAGGCCGCTTGAGCGTATTGAGTTTAACGATCGGGCCTGTTGGCGGATCACTGGGCCGAGACGAAGGCCAGAGTCGGAGGCTGTGTGACGGGCAGGATGGATGGACGACCGACCGGCCCAGTTTTGGCCTATGGGTGCGTCTCCTCTCCCTCTTGAGCATCTTCTCTTGGGCTTCAAGTTAATAGGAATTGACTTTGGATTGGATGAGCTGCGTGTACGGGAGGCTGCGATCAAAGGTGCTGTTGCATTTTTGGCGAGAGTGTGCTTCTCTGCTTAAGGCTGAGGGCTGCTGATGTGTGATATCTAACCAGGCCAAATCATTTTTTACCCTCACTGAAAGTCAGTAACGTAGATATTCTAAGCGTTCCGCTACCGCTGCTGCCGTAGAAATAAAAAACGGTTGGTTTTGTCCCTTCAGTCTCAATAGAGAACGGAGAACATCACTGTGCAGCGGTGTGTTTGAGATAATTTCCTCCTGAAAGTAGCTGATGTAGGGGAATGAGCAAAACCCAAGAGGTAAATAGAGAGACGTAAGTGTTGCGGTTTCTTTCAGCTTTACTGTTAAGTGTCTTTTTGTGTATTAGCACTAAAGTCTCTAATGTTACTGTGGGTGTAATAATACATCAGTCTACTCTGATTCAGTGATTAGTGAAAGTGAGTGATTATTTGTCATCGTGATCACAACACACGGTGCACCACAACCAAATTTGTCCTCTGCATTTGACTCATCCATGAAGGAGCAGTGGTCAGCTGACATAGAGCAGTGCTTGGTGACGGTACCTTGCTCATGAGTGGTATCCGTACCAGTCCGGGATTCGATTCCAGTCATGAGGGTGAACTCCCTGAGCGTTAGTCTTCCATCCGCTCCAAATCGGCTCATTATTCCAAAATGAAAACCTAGATCAGAAATCATGCGTATTGTAGCATGGCTATGGCTACTTGTTTAATTCTCTGATTAAACGTAGAAATAAAAAAGGTCAAATGATGTTTTATTAACTTGTCATTTTTAATATGAAAGTGTTAAATTAGCGTGTGTCCGTGTTTCATATCGATTGTTAACTCGGGGATGGAATCTAATCAGAATCGTACCGTAGTTGAGTGGGTTTGATATTGGGATTATTGTCCAGTGAATCGCTAGAATTTTGTGTCCTGCGAAATTGTTTAAATTCAGTTGGCCACAGTTTGATACACCCCTATAATTTGCATGATGAGGGCTCCGAGTCCCTTTCACTTGTGAATCAGAACCCGTTTGTTTCTCACTCGCTTTCTCTTTTCGAATTCCGAAGGAGCTCTTCACGCACCCCCCTGCCCTATCCCCCACCCCACCGCACTGCCCTGCCATTTTGAACACACTGAGATTTTGTCTGGCAAAATGATTTCGTGCACACGCCAAACAAATGAAAGGGATGTGACACCACGGGCAAGGCCCGAGCCCGAGCCTGGGTGTGGGTGGATTATTATTAACGAGGCTGGCACCGAGGCCCTCACAGCCCCGAGGCTTGTTGTTTCAAGTCTCTGCAGAGGAAAGTGCCGACGGAGGGCTGAGGCTTTGGCTGCGACCGCTCGTTCCCATCTCCGCCCTGCCCACATTGAGGCGCGATGAATAGCTGACATTGAAGTGTACTCAGCCCCGACAGCCTGCGAAAATATTTGAGCGTGTGCGTTTGCGCTGAAGGGCGCACCTGGCCCTTGTTAACAGAGGGACACAGAAGTGGCAGCTGTGGAATCCGGCTATTTTTACGAAGACGGGCGGATAAATCGCGTCCCTCCGATTGAGGACGACCGCAACGGAACGCCTCGTGATTATCTGTGTGCTTCACTTACTAAATGTAAATAGTTACCGTTTGCAATGCTAAGAGCCGGGCAATATGTCCTCAAATCAGTATCACGATCTATTAAGCTTTTTATTTTTTTAACCTGTATTACGATTAAAGCATTAACAGAATTTTTTAAAAATAAAATAATCATCATGGACGAGAGGTTCTAAATGTCGGTTTTGATTAATTGCCCATCCCTAAGTCTTATGCTCATGTTTATTGTGGAGTTTGCCCTGTACGATTGTAATTTACAGGGAGGGGCACATTTGGTTCTGACACCTTCCCGCAATTAATAGCGGACAACTGTTTGCCGGTTGTCTTTATCACCGGCGCTCTGTGAAGAAGTCAGATGTAATTAGATGGACAGGCAGCACGTGGCATATTCACCTTTGGACCTGGCGTGGAGACGGTGTTTTAAGCTTCAGCTCTCTACGAGCGCATGATAGATTGGGTTTCCTGGCCGATGGCGCCGTCCGACACGCCGTTCCGGGGAGGAACTTTACGAGCTTTTGGGGGCAGTTTGGGAGTCCCAGCAGCCGACTGGAATCCACACGACCCCGACGAACACTTGTAAAATGGGAATGATATGATAATGCCGGCACGCAGCTGGGATCGGGTCAAGGTAGTCTTCAGAGGAGCTCTGAGCGAAAGGGCAAACGAGTCGCCGAATGTAAATGGAGTGACGTGTCAAAGGTCGGCTCCGACTCTTCGGGCTCTCACTAATCCCCTCCGTTCTAAAAGGGCCAATGCAAACTCCCCTCCATTCTAAACATCCTTCTGTTGGACTCCAGTGCAGAGGTAAATGAGAAACGAGCGGGAGAGTTTTGCTGAGGGGCTCAAAGCTTTCTGCTCTTACTTTTTTGATGTCTTTATAGACCGTCTCGAAGATTTGAATATTGGTGGTTTCTTTTGCTTCCCATTTTTTAGTCAGTGTTTTGTTGAGGGTTTTTTTTTTAACATTAACAGCAAACATCATATGCTGATCAGCTCTTCAATGGGAATAATATACAGTACATTTGAGTGTGTGCAGTTGCCGTAATCACTACAGAACATGGAATGTCCCACTCGAATGTTGGAGAGGTGAAGCATGTCCCCAAGAAATGAACCCAAAAAGTTGCTCACTGTTCCTGCAAGGTCACATACTTCTGTGTGCTGTGGTGTGTTCACTATAACAAATAATGACTCACTATCTAAGTTTCAAGCAGGCCACAGTGGGCAGGGCAGTGTCTCTCAGTCAGAAGGGAAGCACATGACAAGACACTTCGTCGATCCATAGACATTTATATTTCCTCTTCCATCACCCCAAACAAGGCAGCCTGTTTTTTTCCATTTTGAGAGATTTTGCCCCACATCGACCAAACATAACCCTCTTCATCCTTTCGTCCTCTTCGGAAGAAAATCAGCTAGGGTTACATCATTTTTTAAGCTCCAAGAACCTCCTTACATCTTCCTGTTACTGTTATGATTATGCTGATCCAAACATGTAATCTTTTGACTAGTTTATGCTTTTTTAAGGCTTGTGTTTGCATTATTTTTAGGGTTGAGCCGATTCCCCGTTGGCCACACGTTCCCCTGCGTCAGGTCTATTGGGTGCATTGTGGTGCAGTAAAGCAGAGCCTCAGCAAAAACACCGGCCTCGGCCATTCGCAAAAAGACTAATTATCCTGCAGATATTGCCGAGGCTGAGATTTGCTTACTCTCACACGAACGAAACGGAGATTAACTGCGATTAGACGTGGCCTAAATTGCAAGGGGCTCGCTGGCTCGCGCTTCTCCCACCTCCTATATAGAGGAACACAGAAATAAACAGAATGGTTTCCACTCGCTCGCTGTTGCTAAGGGCAGGATATCTTTAATCATCTCGTGGAATGGTGTTGGAATGCCATCAACAGCATAGCGCCATCGTGTCACCTGAGACGAGCTAAATAAAGACGCAGCCTTTGAACCCCCCGAGCATGTTGAAGGGCCGTTACCACTGGTGTCAGATATTACTACCACTTTTTTGGGGTTAGCATCTTAATCTGAGTGACGAAATTATTTTGGAGATAATAAGATTGCGGTTACTAAGTGCAGCTGAAGGTGACCTGTGTGTCTCTGTTATCCGAGATGTTGCTCTTCACCGTAGCCGAAACAGTTCACAATTAGAGCTGGGGACAAGACCACCTAAACTGAGACTGAGTCAAGACCAAGACCAGAGTGTGTCGAGACCGAGACAAGACCAAGACTCTGAAGAGGCGAGACCAGGGCGGGACGAGACCGAGATCGGACCAATACACGTTTTACGCCACGTGGCAAATAAGGAACGCCCTCGCGATATGGAACGCCCTCACTAGCAAAAACACTCCGGTTCAGTCAAATCTTCCCCTTTATTACAGAAAAAAAACATATTTTAGCAGATAAATAGTAACAACCAACATTCTACTCACAATACAGCTACTTACTTGATAATATTTCAGACGCACATCCATCGCATTATTGTGATGAAGCTCCGAGTTGTGGCACGGGGGATTGTGGGAAATGTAGTTTTCACCCAGAAAGAGAGAATATATCGTGTTATATAACGTGTATTGCGATATAGCTCAAAATTATTGCAATATTATTTTTCGACCATATCGCCCAGCCCCTAGTTCACGATGACACAATGCTTTTCTTACTGCTGGCAAATGTAAATGCACGGCCTGATGGGAGTGTGAGCTTCGGGGAGTTTCCTGTTATTTCATCCAGTTGATGTGTGTTTGGTCCAAGGCTACAGGACAGATGAAGTCCAGGCTTATCTTCGAGGTTGGTCATACAAAACATGCAAATATGACCATCTAACCCTGTAGGCTTTGGGGCATGAATGAGTAATGTGACCACATGTGTTTTTCTTTTTCCAGACACAGTTCTCCATTTACAGTCACGCTGACCCCATACTTCTGTAATTTCACGGTGCGTGTTGTGTTGTAAACCATGGTTAGGGGAAAAACTTTTACCTTATTTTCACTTGTGGTTTTCCATAAGCCCTACTGCAAAACAGTACAGTTCATGATAGATTATAATATAGATAGATTCCTATATTATTTTCATGTAAGTTAAAGTTAACTTTATTGACATCTCTACTATATACACGTCTATAGAGAGATAAGAACAATGAGGCACATAGAGCAAGCAAAAAATCTACACATAAAAAAATATAAACTATAAAAAAAAACTATTAGAAAAGAAAAGGGGACTGTGCTAAATAGTCAGGAACTGAAAGAACAATTTTCGTCCTGGAATTATCTTTTTGTATCGAATGTGCGTACGATCTGCGGAGTTGAATGTAAGAATTCTAAACAGGCAAAAATATATAATAATAATAATAATAATAATGATAATGACAATAATAACAGTATCTTTATAGTGTCTTAGTTAACTATGAGACTAGTTCAGTAATAGGCAGGTGTTATAACAGCAGTCAAATGGTGAAAATCACGCCAATCATATGTACAGTAATGTTCATTAACACGTGCAGATATCGTAACAACACGCAAGTGGAGAAAAATTACGATAAGCATACAATGTAAATCTAACTTGGAAGTAGCGGACGCTATCTCATTATGTAAAATGGCTCAGTTTAGATGTGTGCTATGTCCACAATCTCATATCCTGATTACAATGTCACAGTAAGATATTTTCTGTAAATTAATAGTTTATTCTTCTCACGACTCCATTAACGTCTTTTTTTTTTTTCCACATTTCCCCCAAATTTATTATACTTCTAGCAACGCATATTTCAATTAAACCAAGTAAAATTGCATGGCCTGATGGAACATTTCTCTGAATAAGGTATTGATTAGGGATTCACGATTCAGAAAATCTCACAATTTGATTCAAAATTGATTCACGATTCAGAAAAGCTTCATGATTCAAAACACAGAGGAATTTGTTTCCAGATTGCTGGGTTGGAGTTACTTTTCCCATTTGACAGTGGCAGGTCAACAAAACACTCACACTGAATCAAATGTAACTTTGAAGGGTTAGGGTTTTGTGAATCACATTTTTTTTTTTTTTTTTTTTTTTTTTTAGAATGCATGGATCAATTTTGAATCGACACAAAGAATCGTGATTAAATTCGATTTTTGTGCTCACCCCCAGCCTTGATAGTCTGACATAGCAGATTTTTTTCAAAACTGCTTGTAAAATTCCAGCACAGTTACTTTGGACACTTCAGTATTTCACAATGCCTCGTTTTGCCCACTGCAGTTTTTCTGCTTGTAGCCATATGGTGGTGTTTAACGTTGCAAGCTCTCATCCAAATGATGGAAAAATGGCTGTAAACAGTGTCTTTTGCGACACCACAAAACGAATGATGAAGCGTAATATAAAATGGTAATTTTATTTTGTCATCCGATATGTCTTTGTGCAACCCTCGTTCAATTCGCAGCGTGTGTGATAATAAACGTTGCCACACAATTATTAAAAAGGTAGTTTTACACCCGTAGCTGTGGCAGACCAGGAGACCTACCCAGAGCAGTTGGTGGCGTAACGGTAGGGTGTTCGCCCCGTGAACAGAAGGTCTCAGGTTCGAATCCAGAGCTGGTAAAGTTACCACTGAGGTACTCATGAGCAAGGTACCGTCTGGGGCGCTTGTTAGCTGCCCACTGCTCCTTCATGGGTCAAATGCAGAGGTCACATGTGGTTGTGGTGCACTGTGTGCTGTGCTGTGTGCTGTGCTGTGGTGTGTTCACAATGACAAATAATCACTCACTTTCAGCTAGATCGGAGCCCCTACTGAACGCTCGTTCAGGCTTGTGGAAACGTTCATTAAGCTTGTTTGACCAGTAACCCTGCCCTGCAAAGACCTGCATCAATCCTATGTGTGTGTGTGTGTTGGTGTGTGTGTGTGTGTATATCTATCTAAACAGAGCAGCAATGAAAAGACTTCTGAGTCACAAATTGATGATGGGGTTTGGCTGCAATTACGTTGATGTCAAAACTAATCCATTAGGTTTATGTAACGGCTCATAAAACAGAGCTTGTCACTTCACTTAAAATAGGATCCACGCTTTAGGAGGCAAGAGCACGTGAACTTTTTCTTTTTTGGCTTAGCCTGCCACTGTTCTCACGCATGGCCAACCGTGTTGCGAGTGCGCTCTATTTATTTTGAAATGCGTTCCGACACTGTTGAACAATCACGCCAGCTTTTCTGGAGGGACAAAGGAAAGATGCGTGCAGCGGAATCGGGGTGGATTCGGGGGCAGCGCTGTTTAGCAGGCGATCCGGTGTTACGGCCGCTTGACCTTTCGCTGGCAATTTTGAGGCAAATTAGCCTGAGGGTACGGAGGGACGCGAGGATTCGGGGCTTCTTGCGAACTTGGTTGGGCTTTTAATTCGAAATGAAGGGAAACAGAGATGCAGAAGATGTCGTCTTGTTGGTTATTTTAATTACTTTTAAAAATACTGTTAATACTTACTATCCAATAATACTACTAACTAATAATACTATCGTTTCAGCATCGATATCACAATGTGCACATCACAAGAACCTGCAATGTTGAGTAAGATAAATTAAACCAAATACACGTCATGCCTCATCTTTATGCTACTTGATACAAAAGGAAAACTCTCATTTTTAAACAATCTAGAAGCGACGTCTGTCAGATATGGCATCACTTACTGAAATGTAAAATCCACGAGAAGACGGTAACAAAGTAGATTTTTGAAAATGATTTTTTATTTCTGTGCATATAAACTTACTTTCAGGATCAGAATTATCATTCTAGAATTATTCATTCTTTCCAAATACAGCTAATTCAAGTCTTTTGTTGTTTTTTTCCCCAAAAAATATTGCAGTAAAAATACATATTGCAATGTAATTTTTTTCCAATATCGTGCAGCCCTAGCGATAATTGATATTTGGAACTGATATGCAAACTTTGGAACTGTTAGAATTTGTCATTTTACAAACTTCAGCGCTTCACGCTGCACTTGTGTGTGTGTGTGTGTGTGTTCATGTATTAATCGCATTGTGGGGACCTTTTTGTCCCCTAAAATCACTTATCTGTTTTTTTGGGTTTTGTGGGGACATGTAAGAGGTCCCCATGAGGAGAAATGACTTTATAGAAAATGTGCTTGTTTTATTTGAGAAAGTAAAAGAGGTAAAAGATGTGCTTTTGGTTACTGAGGTTAAGGTTAGGGTTAGGATTAGGTGTAGGTGTAAAATTATATACATCTAGTCATTATGGGAGCCTGTGGAAGGACCTCACAAAGATAGTAATACATAGACTGGGTGTGGGGGTGGGGGTGTGTGTGGTGTGAGAGACACCAAGGCTTCATCGCTGCTTGGCTACTACTCTTGTGACATATAGCCAATCAGAGAGTGTTGTGGGCGGGACATTAAATGAAGCACAGAGTCAAGAGCAAACGACGCTGAGAGAAGAGACGGCAGCGGAGCCACAGTAGCGCACCTTGTAGTTACTCAATATCGGTGACAGACAAAATTAAACACAGATACTGATAATCTGCAAAATGCCTAATATCGACAGCCGATAATCAGCCCAGACCATAATCGGGCGACCCTTAATATTTACAGTACAAACCTCTTCAATTATGTATTATTAGGGCAAAAAAAACACAAATCCCCAAACAAAAAAAAATGTTCATTAATTATAATCGAGGATAAAATGTTCAATTAGTCGTGATCTTGATTAGAGGTCATATTGCCCTGCTCCACAGTGCAAGTGTGTGTGGTTGTTATGAGTCACGCTGCCACCTCCTGACCCCTCTCTAAGCTCCTTCACCCTCCCCGCATACGCCATGTTGTTCTTCGAGCAATTGTACTTTTTGGAAGTGTGTGCTTTGAGAGAGAAGGGGGAGTAAAAAGAGAGAATACAATAGGCAGTAGAGTGTGTGTGTGTGTGTGTGTGTGTGAGACTCGGAGGGCAAAGTAAGTGCGAGTTCAGTGCTCGCCCCGGGGCAAGGCGTTCCAGTCCCGCTCCTCTGCTGCCAAGTTTCTCTGAGGGCGCTGCAACAGGTCGGGGCGCTTCTCCTCCTCCTCCTCTCGCCTCGGGCCGTCCTGCGTATTGGAACACGCCCACCTCACCCCGCCGCTGCAGCCGAGATTTGTTCTCCAGGCTCCCGAATGCTCACTTTGCCACGGCGCAGCAATTCAGCCGATATGACGCACAAACATTGGAGAAACTCCTGCAATCACTTTAGTGAAAGGGAACTGAAGCTCTGATTCCCAAAATATTAGACCCAATGTACGACTTTTGTTCTCCCCAAATGTTCATTATTGCATAAATTCATTTATTATTCTAAACCATTTCATTTTTGCATGCATTTGTTATTGGTTTTAGACGAAAACAAATTAAAACATTGTTACAAAAAATTAACAAACAGTTAACAAATATCAAGGATAAACATGGCAAATACAAATCTTTTGGCAAAAGAAATATTTTTCAAAAATATTGCAGTAAAAATATATATTGCAATGTCTTTTTTTCCCCAATATTGCGCAATATTTTTTCCCAATATTGATAATTTTTTTTTCAAAGCAATAAAATTTTTTTTTTTTTTCAAAAAAAGTTTTTTGCAAACAAATGATTAACAAATATCAAAATTGTCTTACAGTTGTTGTAGAACTGGAATTGTACAATTATTTTATAATTGTAATTTATAAAAGATTAAATTTAAAAATACATTTCTTCCGGAGGATCGATAAAGTTTAAATCCAAGTAAACAATTATGGGGGATGTAGTTCCCTCCCAGAAAGAGACAATATATGAAAGATATATATTGCGCATCGCGATATAGCATAAAAATATTGTGAAATTATTTGAAGGCCGTATCGCCCAGGCCTAGCTGACGTTTCCTAAGTACAGAATGTTGTACCTCTAGGCCACCACTACAACCCCAAGTTATTTTTATAAGTATAGAGGTCTGTTTGTTCTTAGTGCCAGCAACCTTGTTGCGTCTCATTTACAGTGTTGTGTACACGAAGGAAACCGCGTTGTCAGGACTGTTCTCAGGCTTCTCTGTGCCTTCCTGTGAGGCTGTTGATGATGTGTGTGTGTGTGAGCGTGTGGACTGCATTGTTCTCTGCCCTTGGCTAACTCTTGAAATTCGTAAGCATGTGTGTTTTGGAACAGGCACTCCCTAGTGACCATCTGTCCGAACCGCGGAGTCTTATTTTTTTTCACCTCTACTTTTGGTGATTATAATTTTATGATTCGGCCGACGTGAGTCACAGCTCAGGGTTTGGAGCCGATTCGCGATAAGAGATTAAATCTTCCAGTCCATTGTTCGCTTGTGAAAAGGAGAGAAAACGCTATTGAAACAGTAAACGAGACTGGCAAACTGTTTTTGTTCCAGATTGGATGCTTACTGCCGAGTTGTGAAATTGTAATGCCAGTTATGAAATGCCACAGTCCAACAAAATATGTTTTCCTTTATTTAGAAATGACCTTAGTATCGCTGGGTAACCATTATGCCCATCATAATCTCTCTCTCTCTCCCCCAGGTTTTCCGCACCTCTCCAGTGGGCTTTACCCCAGCCCCTACCTTTCTCTGGGCCACTTAGAACATCCACAGCTCAGCCAACATGCGCTCTTCGACTCTCAAAAAGGTCAGTCAGAGATGCAGAAGCTCTCTCTATATGGAGATTTCTAACCTCTTTTCAGTGCTTTTATCACCTGTAATGCTCGTGCTTACGTTACGTACGTCAGTTCATGCCAAAATGATTATACTAGAATCACGCAGCAAGAAGTCCCGACCTTACTGAGTCCGTTATGCCTCTTGTTTATTTGCAAAATATCATTTTCTCTCCTAAATGAATTGAGCCCAGCACTGTCTTAAAGTAACTCGGTTGCAGTGTTCAGATTTAATTCACCGACGTCGTATTAGTGCAATCTATCAAAGCGCTGACCTTTTCCCTCATGTGGCAGGCTAAAATTGTGTTTTCCTTCTCATGGCCAGGAGCTATATGAGATTATTTTGAACAAGAGTGTCTTTGTTTTCCCACACAACTTAATTTTTCAAAAATTCTTATTATTTTTCCGTTGTACAAAACAATATAGAGAGCTCTGTTTCGTCTCAGGGGAATGAGTAGAGCAGCATTCTGCAATGAAAGAAAAACCTTTAATGCATCGCTTTTAATCTGTGGTTGCACCACGTTCGATTATTTGTCATTGTGAACACACCACAGCACACAGTGCACCACAACCAAATGTGACCTCTGCACTTGACCCAGTGGGCAGCTGACATGGGCAGCGCCTTGGGAGCAGTGCTTGGGGACGGTACCTTGCTCATGAGTACCTCAGTAGTACCTTTACCGGTCCTGGCATTCTGAACCAGCGACATTCTGATCGTGGGGCGAATGCCCTACCGTTGCGCTACCGACTGCCCCATGTTAGAGCAATGTAAATGAGTTAAATCCAATAGAAAAAAATATTGAAGCATATACTTCAACATTTGGTCTAAAAATATTGAGTTAAAGTTTGATGCATATAGCCCTAGGTGGGATATGTGCCAATCGACCAAGCGGTCAAAGGTCCAAATCCAGCTTTTCCTACTGACAGGACTACGACCAATGAGCCCCTGAGCAAAACTTATCCCCAGGTTGCTTCAGACCTTCAAACTGAGTCTTCTGGTGTCTTACAGAATGTTTTCCGTTTCCAGAGGGGCTCTACCTGCCAGGCTCGGTGCCGTCCCAATCCGCCATGGGCCGGAGCCTGGTTGCTCACGTGCCCACGTCCCTCGCTAGGGAGAAGGAGACCTTGTCCTCTCACAAGAGCTCTAAAGATTCGGGCAGGGAGCTGGGGAAAGACAAACCATGTAAGGCCGACTCGTTCCAGCGCAGGGATCGAGACAGGGACAGGGAGAGAACGAGGGAGGAGCCGAGACCCCACAGCGTGGTGGACCTCACCCTTGACGTGAAGACGGAGGACGAGCGGCGGTCGGGCAGCTCGGAGCGTTCCTCCAAATCGTCCGAGCACGCGTGGCCTTTCTTTCACCAGCACTCGCCCGTCCCCGGTGCCACGGACTCCAAACCCAAACCCCCTCCTCTCCAGCCGTCCTCGCTGGGAAACTGCAGGGGCATCAACGGCACCACGGCTAGATACCCCCTGAGTGCAGAGCAGGAGAGGAGGGAGCGGGACGACGAGAATGTCCGGCCAACTGGGTCCGTATCCGTTTCCATGGGAGGGGACAAGCTGAAACGAAGCGAGTCTGCAAGCACCTCGCTGAGCGCGCTGCACGTGTCTTCTTACGCCAACCCTTCCTCCCTGCAGAGCGGCCCCACTCACCTCCCGCCCAGGATGGTTCCTTCTGGCAGCTACCCTCCCCCTCACCACATGCCGCCCAGCCTGTACCCGCTCTACTCCGGCGCCAAAGAGCCGGCCAAGGAACACCGAGTGACCGCGCCCACTTATGTGCCTTCTGTCGAGGTTTACGACGAGCGCAAAGGACCCATCCAGATCGCCTCTCAGGCCAGGGATAACAAGACGGACAAAAGCAGGGACCGAGACTCCAACAGAGCCGCTCAACAGGTGGTGGGCGACAGGACGCCCAATGACCACGGGCGACTGCTTTTTAGAAGCGAGTCTCCGCTTCACGGAGACGTGAAGAGAGACACTTTTAGGGAAGAAGGCTCAGTGATCAGAGCCAACAATCTGGTCGCGAAAAGGCCGCCGCCGCCTTCCGACGTCTGCGCCGGTCGGCCCGCCCACAGCCCGGATGCCCGGGAGCTGGCCGGCACGCAGCCCAAACACGTGATGAAGATGGGGTCGGAGGCGGAGGGGCGCGAGATCGGGCACAGGTCGGCACCGTCGTCCTTCTCTGGCCTGGACCCGACAGCTCTCCATCCGTCCGAGGCCAAGTGGAAACCCTTCGACATGGGCAACTACGCCACCAGCCACATGGCGGCGCTCGCCGCCCAGCACTCCCACAGCGCCAGGGCGGAAGAAGAGAGCAAGCGCATGTACCTGGACCCCTCCTCAATGCCCCGCTCGGCCGGGAGCAGCAGGGGCAGTCCGGGAGGACTTCACTCCGACGCTCACGGCGAAGTGTCGGCCATGCAGAGCCTCATCAAGTACAGCGGAACCTTCTCGGGTGAGGTGGGCTCCAGGCACGGTGTTGATGGGCGCGGCACCTTCGGTGGACTGGGCAACCTGAAGCTGGAGGCGGGGCAGCACAGCGCAAAGGCGCAGCACTTGCCCCAGCAGCAAATGGGGAAGCAACTGAAAAGGGAGCCCGAGAGGCCCGAGAGCGCCAAGTCTTTCGGCCGGGACGGGAGCTCCTCCCAGGGAGAGGCCGAGGTCCGGCACCCGCCGGTGGGCATTGCCGTGGCAGTGGCGCGACAGAGAGACAACGGCAGCAAGCCCAGCTCAGAACGAGACAGACCCATTCTGGCAGGAGGCATTAAAGGTAAAGTGTTTTTTTTTTTTTACTATTAAGTAGAATTTTTTGAAGCACTTTGAAAATCGGAATATAAAAAAAGATGCATTTTCGGAGCCTCAGCCCAGCGCCCAGTGGAACGTAGCGTCTTTCAGTGACTAAGACACGGCCCTTCTGCCTGCATTAGAAGCGTAATTTACAGAGCAAAAGTAAACGCTGTAAACAAGCTCGGAATTCTAATAAGACTTTAGGTTTGTTGCTAAGCAATAGAATCACACGAGAGAGGGAGACAGCGGCGTGACGAGAGGCATTAATTTACGTCCTTGCGTTCGCAAAGGGATTGCAGTAACAACATTAGATTTGGCTTTATGTAAGTGTTTTCGTTAAAAGCAGTAGCAGGAAAGCTGGACAACAAGAAGCTCCTGATGCAAGCAGATAGCATGACCGACGGGCTTTAAGGTAACCTTGGAAACAAGCTGAAACCTTCACCACCCGCCTCCTGGCCAGCAGCGTGATGGAGATCTCTGGGGCTCTCGAGTCACCTTGCGATGTCTGAGAACGTAACCTGGCCTCCTATTTCTCCTCCTCATCCTCCTTTTCTTTTCAGTCGTTATGTGTCACTGTTGTGACGTTGAATAGTCAAATCTGAAATGTCTTTGCCTCAAAGTCCAAAGACAAATATCAGCCTCAGTCCCCTGTTTACTGGAGGATGAACGCTGGCCATCGGCCATTTGTCTTTGGACTTTGAAGCGTACGCCAAAAATTCTCTAAGCTTTTAGCACAAATCGTATTGCTCTTTCAATATTGCGTTCACCTTGAAGGGTTCGACCACAATTCCCACTGACCCTTAAGAGGAATACCCTCCACCCTGTACCCATACTGGGGCACGTGATATTGTTTCCCGAGTTGAATGAAATTAAAATCGTCCTAGCAGATGTCGAATCGTTGTCCGTTGAATCGGCATGATATCAGGTCGTAACGAAACTTGTGATTTACACCCCGAGTAAATGGCCCCCGTAATAGCCACCCTCCGATGTGTCAAGACCCGATGAGCGCCACTGATGACAGACGTGCAAGACCGTTTCTTGTCTTGCGTCTGGCGGTCGGAAGGTTCAGACGGTCGTTGACTCTATGACGCTAATCAAGCTGTTGTGGTTCTGTTGTTTATCTTGGCAAAGTTGACAGTGTCGACTGCAGTGCGATTGAAAACAGGTGTGGAGAATGAGAATCCCCTTGTTAGTGAATCACGATCCATGAGAACGTAAAAAGACATGAATAGGGGTAGGCTGAAGTATCTTTTTTAAGGAGCGATACTGATTATTACTAATCAGATAAACCGATAATCGATACTTTGAACTGTTATATTTTATATATTGTTTGTAGGAAACTATGGAAGTTATGTAAAGCAAGTCAGGCTGAGGGCCCTCAAATCCTCCTCAGATCTATATATTTATATTGATATTTTTATTAATAAATGATATTTTTATTTATTTATTTATTATTTGTTTTAGCGTTATGTTGTATAAATGTGCTGAAACTGTAGACATAACTACTAGTAATAGTAAGAACAGTGTCTGTTTTATTGGTTTGCAGAAATTTAATTTTATTATATAAAATAAGCGCCTTTTGGCCTTTCTGGAAGAGAACTGCGTTTTTGCGCATAATGGCGTTCCACATTAGAGTTGCTAATGCGTATTTACATCTTGAACAATGTAATTAATGCGTTTTCACGCAATTTTTGTGCATGGAATTACTCATTAAATAATTTCACATACAGAGGAGTGGAGATAATCTCCGGTAAGTTCAAAATCTGTTATCTCACCTGTTATCGTTAAGATTTCACACACTCTTAATGACTAGCGGAGACGTCAACCCACTGACGTGGAGATCTCTAATCGCAGACGGCCATAGGGAGCGCACGTGTCTGTTTACGTTTGTTGCCAGTGTGACGCGAGGGGCCAGATATATCGCTTGCTTGGCCCAGATCTGGCCCATGGGCTGCCATTTGGGGACCGCTGTTTTGGAGCATCAAAAACTTGAGTTTATACGTCTGTTAGAATTTATATATATATATATGGTGGCTTCCATCTTGAAATTAACTCATTCTATCTGTATATTGGTTTAAACATTCTCCCGCTCTACTTTTAACAGACACACACAAAGAAACTCAAGTACATACCACACACTCACCTGTCCATCCATTTATATTATGTTTATATTCCCTACCTAAATGTTGGTGTCAGTGTTTGTTTTTGACTGGCCGTTTCTGCCTCCGCTCCCAGGTCCAGGCCGTGAGGAAGAGGCGCAGTCAGACGAACGATCTCGGCACCGTGACGAGCGCCTCCTGACCGGCCGTTTGGAGCGCGAGCAGGAGAAGGTGTTGAGGTAAGTTGTCAAACTTTAACTGCTGGTGTAAAGCTCTCAGCGCTTTTCAGAAAAGGCGTGATGGAAACGGCCCGGCCGTGCTGGCGCTCTGCCTGCACGCCCCTGTCGAGGTCGAGGGCAACGCAACCTCCCCCCACTTGTATTTTATTTATGAATTCTGCCGTTTTTTAATCCATAACTCCATTCTCGGGGGAACTTCTCCAAACTCCCCAGTTTCATGTTTCACAGGCCATCAATTTAATAGCATGATGAAAGATGCCATGTTGCTCTGGAGGAGACTGGGAGGGCAGGTTAAAATCACGCTGGCCTCCGCTCAGATTTGTTGAAATCCAGACGCGCCGAGCAGAAGCAAATGCAACAGCAAAGAAACATTCATTTATCCTCGGCCTCAGATGGCATCTTCAGTATTTTTTGTTTTGAATTTCCGATTCGGACATACCAGATGGGCTTCAAATATTTGTCTTTTTATGACAGTTGTAACATTTCATCTCTTCGTATCATTGTCATGCTCACAAAACAGCAAGTTAAAAACATTTCACAACGTAATGCCGTAGGACATTTTATGAAAAATAGCTGACTATTAATCATTCACATTGATAGAAGCAACAAATGTTCTCATGTGCATAAATGGCTTATTTTAAAGCGGAACAAGCTGCTGAAACAGGCCGTTTTGGCCGTAAAAGCTTGAATAGGACATTTTAAGAAGCAGCACCACCATAGTTACTGCCATACTGTAAAAATGACCGTGATAGTTCTGTGAGAAGTTCTTCATGTGTGACGTCAGTGTGGTAGACGGTTGAAATGGGTGTTCTTATTTTCTTTGTTTTTTAAGAATTGCCTGTTATTGTGTGGCAGTAAGACAGTGGGGGGCATGTCTTAACTCGGTCATCTTCCAGTTCATTATAGAGCTGACTTTCTAAATGCTGTTTTTGTTTTGCGCAGCGTTGATTCACTTTGTCATCTAGGCCTGTTTTTCTGCTTTGTACTATCTGCCGCTGAGGCATGTGTGTGGGCTTTTGTTTAGTCTACTTTGTATTGTGAAGGAGTTATTTGTATTGCATTTAAACGCTGCACGGTCAGCGGGGTCGCGTGGAACGAAATGTACCAATGCTATCGAGAATGCGTATACAATTAAAGCTTTATATATTTTAATATTCCCAGTTTCTTGAGCCGCGATCGTCTCCAGGCTTCTTATTAAAGCTCCCGCTCTTTGAAGTCTGCATGTTTTCGCTGCGTTTTGGTGCCTCTGACGGTGTCGAGGGAGAGTCTTTACCCACAGAGCAAGCTTTTGGACTTTGGCAGGGCTGTGGGAATTGGCTGTTAGGGCTGCTGAAGGATGGCTTGTTTTTGCCTTTTGAAGTGCGCTCATTAAAGGAAGTTAAACTAGTGACAGGTGAAAGCGCCCTCCGATCCTGGAGAATCCGCACCACAGAGACGCGAAGCTAATACCGCCGAGCCTGGTTAGCGCCCAACGCAAGGTGCGGGCGCGTGCCAAACGCAAAATGAGCTTTCCTTCCCCGAACAAGCGGATGCGGTCTTCAGATTTCGCCAAGATAGGCCGGAGTCAGTTAATTAAAAACATCTCGTTATTGAAATGCTCAGGTTTTATTGCGGAGGTCTGCGAGCGCCACCCGCTCGCTCTTTGATTCCGCTCACAAGCTTTAAAACGGCAACTCTTATTTCTTTATTAGTCTCGCTCTCAGCATGGGATTCTTTAAAGAGTGGACGGATTTATGGCTGCTTTTCCCCTTCTCGTACGAGCCTGTTTTCAAAGTGTTGCAGTCATTTGGAGTGGCAGCGAATGCCAGCCTTCCCCACTGTGGAAATTGGTGCTTATAAAAATGCCCGGCTCTCTCAGCAGGATGCTGCTCTTGGCGTCGCACCTTAAGTTTTAACGCAGGAACAGTCACTCGGGCCGCGTCTTAGTCACGGTTAGAGATGTCTGCAGCTCACAGGACCGGGATATATTCAAAATTGGTGAAGCAGTTTACACTGCCTAGAAAGTTTATTTCTTTTGTGCTTTACTTCCTTAAAAGGCATGACACTCCCCTCTCGTTTGAGTAAAGCACCAGCAGTACGTCTCAAAAAACTGATTCTGACCAAATGTCGATTATGCTTTCACAGCTACATTGTTGTTCCGATACAGGGAATGTTTCCCCTGTACACGTTTCGCCCTTTGTACGTGTGAACACAGCAACAGTACTCCGTACCGGAACAAATCAACCAGGCCGAGATCATTTGGAGAGGGTGGTCTCAGAACATTTGCATTCGTTCCGCGGGATGGTTCATTTGCAGTAAGAACACAGCTTGGCCACGAACCAGTTCAACTACCCTAGGGTGTGTTTCCCAGAAGCATAGTTGCTAGCATATTGCTAACTACATTAGCAACACTGTGTTAGCTGCAAACGTGCGCTGTGTCGGTTGCAAACGTGCGCTGTGTCGGTTGCTAACGTGCGCTGTGTCGGTTGCTAACGTGCGCTGTGTCGGTTGCTCAAACATATCCATGACCAAAACACTGCACTGTCGCAACGTTGCCCCTGCCAGCCGTAAACACGTTTAGCAATTTCTTGGCGACCAAGATGATTCGTGGAGCTCTGTGGAAGGAGGAGGATGTGCCTGATAGAGATTTGGGCTGACGAGCACATCTGCCAAATGCTAGACAGAGCACACAAAAACAGCGCACTGTTGAGCAGTGCAGGGTTAAAACATGGCCACCAGTCTTGAGAGCTCGTCAGAATTTGCATTGTCTCGGTTGATAAATGAACACGAATCAAAGCCGTCACGTGAAAGCACCTTTAGTCAAGAGGAAGTCATTATTAGGATTTTACAGAAACAACATTATGTGAAAAGCATAAACAAAATGTGAACATCAGTATAAGAAATGTATATAAACACTGATGCGTGACTCTACTGGGGTAGTTAGGTAGGTGCCTTAACTGTTAGGTTTGACATTGAAAAATTCTTAAAACACTCCCTAAATAAGATCTGTTTTTGTGAACAAAAACTATGCCAAAAAAAAACAACTATGCCAAGGACTTCACAATTTTTATGCACGAAATGCAAGTCTGTCAGCTGCTTCAGGTGTTAAAGATGCTAAGATGGAGGGACTGCATTTAAGATGCACCCCAATCTGCAGAAATTACATAGCGATTGTCTTATTTTCAAGCACAAAAAGTATCGTCAGATATCTTGCATTAAAATCTTATGGATATATAATGTTCAGGCCTAAGCTCCACCTTCATTGCAATTCTGAAAGATGCTGTAAAGGGTGGAGCGCACCAAATGCACACGTCTGTCTTGTACACTTTCTGTGATGCTCATCAGTTTGCTTGTGGATTGAATGAAGAAAATCACTTTCTTTGCTCTGCCTTGTGGACAGCCGGTACTGTTTTAGTTTTGAAGGTATATGTGTTATTTAATCTCCAGCGTAGGCTCGGACGGCTTAAGGCTTCTTTCAGAATAGGGCTTTTCAAGCAGAACTGCACTTTATGACCTTATCACACTTCATCACACCTTGTCCTCTCTAATGTTAAGTCTTTTGCTCCTGATTTGCAGGGAGAGTAAAGAACTCGTGGACTACGCCCACATGCATCCGCCCATGGTGTCTGCCAGCAGTCTCAACCCCAACCTGATGGTTACCGGTGGACCTGGCCTGGCTGGGGCAGCTCGCTGGCCTGCTGACCCCACCTCCCACCTGGCCTCCCACCCCTGGCTGCCCCGACATGGCGCCTCGTCCATGTGGCTGCCTGGTTCTCCATACGGTACCTCCTCACCCCTCATAATTACAATTACCATGGGCCTTAATTATTCATTACACCTTAGGGCTGAGCGAAATGACCTCAGATCAGTTAATTGAATTAATTGAAATTTTCACTTCAATACCGATTAATAAATTAGTTTTTGAGTTTTTTGGGGGTTCTTTTTGGCCTCAAAGGGTACTGACAATGAAAGAAAAAACAGAATTTCTGACGGGGCAATATTAGGCCAATTAGTGTAGGTTTTGATACGTTTGATGTTTTGTTCAGCTCTAGCCTCCTTTCAGTCACTTCAACACGAAGTGTGTCAAATATCTGAGTGTATAAAGTTCCTCAGGTGATTTTGCTGCTATGACTGAGCTGAGCAATAAATTGAAAATTCACCAAAACTGATGTTTCGATCCTCTAATCTGTGTAATCGTGCCTAGGACAATTAAATTATTTTAATTCAATTAAAAAAAAATTAAATTAGTTCTGGTAGTATATTAAAAAAAAGAATTCTGTAAATACTTTCTCCAGTGTGTGTTCATGTACAGTACTTGGACAGTTGGTAGTGTCGCCCCGTGATCATAAGGTCGCCGGTTCGAATCCCAGACTGGTAGAGTTACCACTGAGGTCCCCAAGCACTGCTGCCCAGGCACTGGCCATGTCAACTGCCCACTGCTTCTTCACAGTGGTGCACTGTGTGCTACACTGTGGTGTGTTCACAATGACAAAAAATCACTCAATACTGCACCCTTAAAACCATATTGTATGTGTGTGTGTTTGTCCCTTGACACCAACCCATGTGAGACTGTGTGTTTCTTTCAGTTATTTTAAAACCAGAAAAATAAATTTTGCCCTCTTTCATTAGGATAAAATATCTAAACTTTCTTAGTTGAGCATATTTACCATACAAATCTTGTACTATGAAGGTAAAAACAAACGAAAAGCAAAATAATTGTTTATTTATTGCCCTAGTATGACTTGAATGTGATTTGAATAAGCTGCGCTACACAGAGTCGACATGCTGTTTTCTTTCCCACTCCGCTCCAGTTTTACTCCTGAGTTGTTGCTGGCACACAAGGCAGCCTGAGACTTTTTCTCTGGGCAAAGGTTTGAGACATTCTTAGAATCGTACCCGGACCCCGCTCCAAAAATAACAGTAGTGTTGTGGCTTCGCCACAGATCAGCGACATCAAAACTCGTCTAGACATTTACAGGAACAGCAGCACAGCGCATTAAGGAAAAGGCAGTAGTTAAAGTGTGGTGATTTGCGTGTTACCGGCGGCGACGCTGGTTGATGCTGGTCTGCGCTGGGGCCGGGAGCTGGCATTTTGGTGGGAAGTGCGGCTCTCGGGGGGATTAGCAGCAGAGCACGCATGAAACCAGCTGTAAACACCAGCGTAAATGGACCATCAACTCTGACTCTGCAATGAGTGCGCTCTCTAACTCAGCTCTCTCTCTCTGCTTCTCTCTCGCTCTCTCTCCTTCCCTTGTTCTCCCTCTCTTTGTTTCTCTCTCTTTCCCTCCCCCACCCATTCTTGTCTCCTTCTCTTTATTTTTCTCCCTTCTTTATTCTCTTTCTCCCTTTTTGACACTCTTTTGCGCTCCATTCTGCCCTTCTTTTGCCACATCGACGTCTATACCTCCTTCTTGCCTTTCTGTCTCTTCTACTCACTCCCTCTCTTTTACCCCTCTCTCTCTCTCTCTCTCTCCCTTCCTCCATTCTTCTTTCACGCCCTCCCTTCTTTCTCTGTCCCACTCTCTGCAAAACATCATCCTGTCCCCCTCCTTTCTCCATTCTTTCTTTCTCTCCCTTTCTCCTTTCCTTCCCCTCTCTCTTTCTGTCCTTCTCTTTATCTCTCACCCTCTTTCTCCCTTCTTCTACTCTCTCCCTTGTTTTCGCCCTTGTTCTCTCTCTCTCTCTCTCTCTCTTTCTGGCTTTCCATCCCTTCCTCGATTCTTCTTTCACTCTTGCATGCTCACTCCTTTCTTCTCTCTCTCTCCCTCCCTCATCTCTTTTCCCTTCTCTCCCTCCTTTCCTTCCTCTCCCTCTCTCTCTCTCTCTCTCTCTCTCTCTCTCTCTTTCTCTCTCTCTCTCTCTCTCTCTCTCTCCTGATTGCAGGTTTGGGACCTCCGTCTCTCCACCAGGCTCTTCCTCCAGGTTACCCACCCACTCTGCCAGGCTCCATCCCCCCGCCCTACCAGTTTGCCCGAGACCCACAGATGGGGCAGGTGGTCGTCATCCCCAGCGAGCACCTTCCTCACTACAGTATGTCTCTTCCCTGTCTCATCCTCCTCCTCCTCCTCCTCCTCCATTCCCACCCTGCTGCTGCCAGCTTTCTGATTCACCTCCAGCGTTGTTCTCACCCTGTCTGATGGCTGATTAATGCATGCGTGGCCGTGCCCGAGAGCGTGTGTGTGTGTGTGTATGTGTGTGTGTGTGTGTGTGTGTGTTCCCTTGCGGGCAGGGAGTTTTCTGACTTGCGTCTGGAGCGTAAGGCAGCGCTGACGTCTCTTCTCCCCCACCTCTTGTCGTTGCAGCGGCGGAGATGTTGGAGCGCGCCCCCCCGCTGTGGCCGGCCGTGTACCCGCCGGGGGGCAGCTCTCTGCAGCACGCCCATCAGCTCCAGCTCCTCTCGCACCAGCAGCTCATGCGCCAACACGAGCTCTACATGATCCAGCAGCAGGCCGCTCAGGTCATGGAGCTGCAGAGAAACGCTCAGTTTATGGTAGGGCAGCGTATTGCCACTCCGTCTCTCTTTTCCTCGGACACTCTTGCCAGCGGGCAGGGCCACGGGGAAAGTTCGGTTATCTTTGTTTAACGTTTCTCAAATAGGGGTGCACCGATGCTTCTTCAGTCCCATAGTGATCCCATAGTGTTGATTTAAAATGTTAACACAAAAATGACACAAAAATATAGACACTTTATATTAAACATGAGGTCTGTTTTTTGTTTAAATGTGTGGATTAGCTTAGGAGTTAAAACATTTTAGTTGCTTTTGTGGTAATGTTAAATTGGCTGATATTAATGGAGAATCTAATGGATTTGAAATCATATCATAGCAGACCATGTGATGTACACTAAGGGTCGACTGATTATCGATAAGTGGGGCCGATATTAGGCATTTTGCCGATTATCGCTATTTGTTTAATTTTGTCCATCACCGATATTAAGTAATTACAAGGTGCGCTACTGTGGCTCCACTGCCGTCTCGTCTCTCTGTGCCGTTTGCTATCGACTCGGTGCTTCTTTTATTGTCCTGCCCACAACAGTCTCTGATTGGCTATTTGGCAGTCAACGCTGAAGCCTTGTTGTCACTCACACCACACACACACACACACGAGCGCAGTGTGAAGGAGAAGAGGAGAGTTTCATCTGAGCTTGGTGTTTGTAAAATTCTACATTTAGACAGATTTCCTGTTTTGCGTATCAGTTCCAAATATCGGTTATCGTCCCTGTTACCTAGCAATGATCAGTATCGATATCGGCCCTGAAAAACCAATAACGGTTCTGAAACCAAATCGAAAAACTGTGTTGCCAACGTCAAAGTAGTCCTGTAGGGGTGCGCAAAAAAATGAAACGAATCGAATCGTGATTTATGCATTTAAAAAAGACTAATATTTTCCAACTAACGTAATGGCACTGATGGCCGCAAATGAGAGAAAATCTCTCAGAATCTAGAGCGGGAGAGTTAACAAGAGCGTGCACCGCAAATTCCTTGTATGTGACAACGTTCTTGGCAATATATTTCAACTTCATTCGGATTCTTAAATAGTTTTGTGTAAATTGTGTAAAAAAAAATGTACTTGATGCTGAGAATATTTGTTTTCATGTAAAGCTTTAAACCAGAGAAACACTGGATATGCATTACATTTAGTAAACTACATTTAATTTATTGTGATTTTTTTTTTTTTTTTTTTTTTTAAATCTGAAAAGTAACTCAAAACAGCAATCTGGAAAAAAACATACATACATGTATTAAATTGTGAATCGTTTATGAATCATGAATCGGTTTTGAATCGAATCGTGAATCGTGCACCCCTATAGTTCAGAGCTGTAAACTGTAAAGGCAGTACCACAATATGCAATGGTATAAACTGAACTGTGGCTTGAAAGACGAGATTTGGATTTAACCATGGCTCAAAAGCCGATGTACGAACCAGATCACGGCTCAGCAGTCAGTTTACAAACCGAATTATGGACTTGTAGAACCGTTACACTCCTCTTCTCAGTCCCCTTTTCAGTTCTAGCCAGTGTTAGATGGGTGCATCCTCATTCTCAAGTTGCCTTGCTCATTTTAGGCAGCCCCCCTAACTGTGTTCCGTCTGTTGCAGGAGAGACTGAAAGAGCACCGCGCAGAAATGGAGGACAAGGTTGAAAAAAGGGGTGGAGAATGCACCAAAGGCGCCCCGGCTCCGCTCTTGCAGTCCCGCAAACCTCCGCCCCGCTCTCCGACTCCCTCCACCTCTTACAGGAAGTCCCTGACGCCCCTCCCCGTCCCGCCCCTGCCCTCTCCCGTCACCGCCCTCAAGTCTGAGGAAAGGCCGAAGGGCGAGAGCAGCTTGCCCCAACAGTCCTACTCGCACCCGTCCACCCCGGCCCCGCACCCGGTCAGCCCCGCCTCTGCCTCGCCCCCTCCAGTCTCCCCTATCCACCCCAAACGGGAGGCTGTGGACGTGCAGGAGAAGGAGGAGGAGGAGGAGGAGCTTGGCCTCCAGAAACAAGCGCCTGCCTCCTTCCCGCCACTGTATCCCGGTAAGCTGAAGGTGTTTTTTTGTTTAATCAAATGGTTATTTAATCAGTTTTGTTGTTTTACATATTTTAGTACTGGAATAGTGAAAGTGAGTGATTGTCATTGTGAACACAGCACAACGAACTGTGACCTCTGCATTTGACCCATTTAAAAGAGCAGGGTGCAGCTGACATGGGCAGCACCCGGGGAGCAGTGCTTGGGGCTGGTACTTTGCTCATGAGTACCTCAGTGGTACCTTTACAAGTCCAGGATTCGAACCAGCGATCGTCTAATCACGGGGCAAACGTCCAAACCGTTATGCGACCAACTGCCCCAATAACACAAGTATTATTAGTATAATAAATTTTTGTCACGATACAATATCATATTGATTCAATGGACAATGACTCGACGTTTGCCAATATGATTAAGTCCGCTATGATGCGATTTTGATTCGATTCGATTCAGGTGCCAGTGATCAGTAAGAGACAATATTATATACTGTTTTAAGTTGCTTCCATTCCTATCAAATCACAGCAAGCAACTAGAACATCATTTGGCATTTCTGTTCCTCAGCTACAGTCCATATTAGCCCGTGTTTTTGCGTAGAGTTGTAAAAATATATCACTTTAATATAACGATAGCATTGATTTAAAAGGCGTTGTGATTAGGCATTAAATCGTTTTCTCTTGAATCTCTTTAATATTGTGTCAGGACAAAACTCATACCCCTGTTATCATGCTTCATAAAAGTTGTGACCAGCTGACCTCTCCCTGTTTGCTTGGCGAGAGACCTGATCGTTGAATCAGTGCGTCAGTGTTGATCGATGTATCGTTACCTCTGCCTCTGTAACTAAAGGATGGAACGTGAACGCTATAGTGTATAGAGCCAGTCCTCGTTCTCTCCTCCAGGTTGTTGGGCTTTTTTTTTTTTTTTTTTCTTTTTCCTCCGTTCTCGGGCGTGGACCGAGAATACATGCAGGGCGGCAATCAAAGGCTGAGTGCCATTCTTCATGTCAGTATGTGCAGCCTGGAGGAGTCTTAATGAGTAGGCTGCAAATATCCCCACATATGGGATTACCAGCTGCCACTCCACTCAGATGGAGGCTTCTTACAATAGCCGCACTTTTGTGTGTTTGCTTCCCTTGGCGATCTTCCTCTAAAATAAAAAAAAAATTGTTCCTGGCTTGGAATGAGTAGATATTTATGTTCTCTGCAATTCCAATATACAAGTTTGCATGTACATATTGCAGTGTGTGTGTGTGTTTATGTGCATAAGGGCTTTTGGGATGCTTGTACCAGGGCCATTTGGCTCATGAAAGTTTAATAAAGCCCCCGTGCTGAAGAGTGTGCGGGGCGATTAATCATTTTGTCACTCCGTCGTGGGGGGAACTAAGCCCCTCTGCTTTCTGCATAAGCACTCCAGACCACTCTCTCTTAGCATTTTTTTTTTTTGGTTGTTGTTGTTTCTGGCAGAAATTCCTCCCGGCTATCCGTACCAATCGATAACGGCGTCCTTCGGCAGCCATTACCCCTACCTCCTCCAGCCTGCCGCGGCCGTCGCAGCTGACGCAGACGGTCTGGCCCCCGCCGTGCCGCTCCAAGCTGAGGTTTCGGAACGTCTGTCCGGCCCAAGTGACGTCAAGCCCAGACACTTGTGCTCTCCAGTGGCGGCCGAGGCTCTGCAGGCGTCCAGAGAGCCCGAATCTTTAAAGGAGGGCGGCAGCAGCGTTCCGTTCAAAGAGGAGCCGGGATTGGAAGACAGCAAGCAGGGCCTGGGTCGGGGGGGCGGCTGCGGGCGTCCTCTCCTCTCCACGGCTCCCGTCCCCAGTCGAGATTCGGGCGCTCCTTCTGAACCGGTGGCTCGGTCACCTTTACAGGAGGAGATGGAAGAGGAAGACGTCAAGACCGACCTCGCCTCGTCAAGCCACCAAGCGCTGTACAAAATATCGGGAATGGAAACATCTCGAGGAGAACCTGCCGAAAGATCTGAGCCAAGCTACGTACCTTCCGTAAATTGCACAGATTCCCACTCCTCAGACTGCGAAGTGGTTCCCTCACCTGCGCCCTCCCCCTCCGTTCAACCCGGGCAGGAACCCCCTAAAGATCCCGTCCTCGAGCCGCCCAACCTGGAGGCGATGCACGACAATCTGCCCCTTCCCCATGCTAACCCTCCTGTCCTCACGCCCGCCCACATCCCACTGGCCGCCCTGCCGGCGGACCCCATGGCCGGGATGATGGCGCTGGTGACTGCCAGCGAGCTGCCTCAGGCCGGAGCCTTGTTCGTCCCAGCCGAGACTCCGTCGTCTGCGTCTTCGCACTACCTTCTGGAGTCGAGCGCGGCGGAGGGAATGGCTCTCCTCAGCCAAATGGCCGAGCTGGAGATCCAGAGACACCAGCGAGATGATTCAGAGGGTAAGGCTCTGCTCAGAGATGACCAGGAGTAGGCTGGTTTCTAGTTGTACCATCATTTTAGAAAGTCAAAAGCACAGAAATTAAGCCCAGGGATCCTTCAGGTGGCGTGCAGCATAGAGTAAAGCCTTGTTTACACGCCATTTAGGGCTGTTTTTGAGTCACAGATAAAAGCCCTCACTCATGCACAAGCGACATGTGATCGTTGATCAACAGTCACTATGTATGAACACTGCAAAGATGTGATCAAACAACTAATCATTGAGCAAACAAGCCTTAACGTATGTTTTTGTTGCACGTCCATCTCTTTCAGTTCTTCTTGTCAGAATGTTGTATGGTAGACTAGACGATTACATCGATTGTGTAAATATAGTGTGGTATGAAAAATAGAGCGATTTGACCACTTTCAGAACCATGTGGCGGGAATAAGGCCATGTTAGGACAGCATATTAAAATTTTATATAGAAAAATTGTGTTAATTTGATTTCTTTTTAAATTAAAAATTCAGTTATTTATTATTATTTTATATTAACTTAACATACACATTCTGTAAGGGGTGCACGATTCCGCAAATCTCACGATTCGATTCCAATTCTTGGGCTCACGATTCGATTAAAGAGCGATTCACGATCCAATACGTAGATGAATTTGTTTCCAGGTTGCTGTTTTGAGTTACTTTTCCCATTTGACTGTGGCGGATCAACAAAACAAATCACACAATCAAATGTAGTTTACTAAAAGTAATGCATATGTACGCACTCTGAGTGCGGTTCCTCCATCCTCACGTGAAGGAGGCCTATCGGGGAGATTTCAGCATGGCGAGCTGAACTTGTGTCGGGGGAAAAAAGTAAACTAGTGCCATTCTGTTAGTTGAAAAATATGAATCGATTTTTTGGAATTCATGAATCGATTTTGAATCGACAGAGAAAGAATCACAAATCAATTCAATTTTTTTGCGGACCCCTACATTCTATATGTTGTTTAAAAATACAAACTGATGTTCAAGACCACACACATTTTAGAGCTGTAATCGCAATACCATAATACTCTGAAACCGTGATATTTTTGCTACAGTTATCACACCATCAGAATCTCATATTGGCCAATGCCCGGCCAGAAGTAGACTAAAATAAATGCGATGCTTTGTGATCTTGGCAGTGCGCTCTGGCAGCGCAGATCTGTGGGAAGGGAAGAGAAAGGGAGAGCGGGGATGGTGTGTGGGGAGAGAGGGACTGGTGGAGGAAGCGCATAGATTTGTTCGCCCCGCAGTTGGAAAGTGAAATGTGTAGAGCGCAGCAGGAATGCTTTCAGCTCCAGCGAACGTGTGCGGCGCTCGCCGGAGACATGATCGGCGACTTCCATTTTGTCCGCCGCTCTGAAGCGCTTTGTGGGACTTTTGGAGTAAATAAGTTGATTAAAGGAGGGAAAATAACGACGCGGCAGGCCGCTCACATCTCCCAAACAGCAGTCCAGCTCCGTTTAGGTGTTCCTCCTCAAATGACTGTTGATACAACACTGCTATAATAATTTTTGCACTGCCGCCACTTATTTGCACAAATATTGAACGTTGAATGTATAATTAGACTGGATATAGATTTTTCTCATATTATAACTGTTTCTAACCTCTTGCACATCCGGTGTAAAAGTCAATTTGCAGTTTTGTAGGCAATACTGCATCCAGACTGTCTCTCTATGTACCTCTCTAGTTCTAGTTCTAGTTCTGGTTTTTTAAAGTTATATTTATTATTCCATGTCTAGTTTAAAATGTATATTTTGTGCTTTATTTATATATTGTTTATTCCATCTGCCTTATTTTTTCTTTGTTCCCTATTTCCTGTTGCACTGTAAAAACTGGAGCCACGTCGTCTCGTCTCTCTGTATATCTGTACAGTATATAGCAGAGATGACAAAGTTTCCATTGACTTTTGACTTTGACTTGACACAAAACGTCCCAGTTTTCCTGGGGGAATCACCTAGGGCTGGGCAATAATTTGAAAAATGAAACAAAATTGACTTATTTGAAGCAACCTTGCACACGAGGATTATTTAGATTCTTTTTTGAAATGTCACACAGATATGTACTTTTATCATTTACAGTATTTTAAGTGTAATAGTTGAGCGTATTTACAGAACAAATCTCGTCAGTGAACTATGAGGGCAAAAAAAAATGTTGTTTATCAATTGTAATCCATGTAAAATGTAGAGATGCACGATACGGGAATTATTGGCTGGTCCCGATTCCCGATGTTTTCCATGCTTATATCTGCCGATACCGATGCTGATAAATGAGCAAGGCAGAGTCGAGTGTGAGCGCAAGAAGAGTTGAGTGAGTAAAGACAAGATAGTTTGCTCGCCAAAGTTCCACTGCTCGCCTCAGAAGTGAGGCTTAAACATTATTCTAACAAATCTAAGCATCAGTCCGATGCAGATGTTGGTGTTGGTGGCGTAGTGGTAGGACACTCGCCTTTGGACCAAGGGGTTGTGGGTTCGAATCTGACCTCTGGCGTTAACCAACATTGGGTCCTTGAGCAAGACCCTCAACCCTAAGTTGCTCTCAGGGGAACTGTCCCTGAAATTAGGAAATGTAAGTCGCTCTGGATAAGAGCGTCTGCTGAATGCTGTAAATGTTTATGTAAACTTTAAAAAAAAAAAGCCCTTACTGGTCAATTCTGATATGATTTTGATATTATCATGCAGCCCTAGTGATTTGACGTCATATCGCCCAGCCCTGGCATGACCACAGGATGCGCTGAGCAGGGGCACGGGGCTTCCTTTGTGTGGACTGGACATAATGACTGTTTGTATTGATTGTGTGTGTGTGTGTGTGTGTGTGCGCGCAGCACTAATGCACTGTGGATTAGAGAGTCTGCTGGAGGCTGGCAGGCGAGTGCTCCTGGAGGCCATCGAGTGTCAGCCGCAAGTCAGCATCCGTCTCCCCCGAGAGCTGGACCCCAACAAGAAGTACAGCTGGAGACAGAAGAAGGATGAACCTGTACGCAGTTGTCTATCAGTCCTCCACTCGTCCGCACCTCTTTTTCCCGCTTTTATTTCTCATCTTTTAGTGTCTTCTTTACATCACTTATTGATTTAGTTTAAATTTTTCATTTCACTTCTTTCCTTCTGTCTTTTGTCTTTCTTTTCATCCCCCCCAGATCATCCCTTTCTCCTTCTCCCCCCCTTTTCCCCCTTTTCCCTGTCCCTCTCTTCTATCCCAGTTCTTCTCTCTCTCTCGTTTTCTCTCTCTCCCATCATCCTTCCTTCCTCTCTCCCTCCCTTTCTTCCCATTATTTTTCTCTCTCTCTCTGTCTCTCTCTCTCTCTCTCTCTCGTCTTTCCTCTCTCTCTGTTTTTGTCCCCATAATGCTTGCCTCCCTCTTTTCCCATCCCATTCCTCTCCCACCCTCCCTCCCTCCCCAACATCCTCCTTTCCTCTTTTTCCCTCCCTTTTTCCCCCTCCCTCTCTTCCCATCCAAATCTTCTCTCTCTGTTTTTCTCTCTCACTCTCCATCCTCTTCCTTTCCGCTCTCCTTTCTTCCCTCTCTCGTTCCCCTTCCCTCTCTCTTTTTGTCCCCATAATGCTTCCCTCCCTCTCTTCCCATCCCACCCCATTCCTCTCTCTCTCCTTTCTTCCTCCCTCTCTTTCCTTCTTTGTTTCCTTCCTCCAGTGTGTTCTTCTTTTTGTTCATCCCTCTTTCCCTTCTCCCCCCATTCGTCGTCTTCCCTCTCGTTCTTCCCCTTCCTCCCTCTATTTTCTCTCTCTTTTTTGGTCCCCCCCCCCAGACGAACGTCCTCTTTACAACATGAATTGCACTGATTGCATACATTAATTGCATATTTACAATAGTAGTTAATTGCAATTAACGTTTTTTGTGTTGAAGTGAAAAATGTTCAACTAATAATGAAGTGTTGACCTTCACAGTCTCTTGCTGAGTTTTCGGTAGCGAGGATAGCGTTAAGAGCTTCTCCCGCTCGAGGCTGAGGGAGACGAGAGTTGAGTAGGAACGAGGAGTCACTCTTACAGAGGGATAGAGCGAGACAGAGTGGGATTAAAGTGGAGAGCGGTGTCGGGACCAGAACACTAGTAGTGCCCTGAGCAGTAATGTAGCTTCTCCTCCTGCTAGATGTTCTCCAAATCCTCTCTGGAGGCGATGGACACCATGGAGGTGGAGTACCGCGTTAGGCTGGCTGAGCTGCAGCGCAGATACAAGGACAAGCAGCGAGAGCTGATCAGGCTGCAGAGGCGCAGAGATAAAGCGTAAGTTACACTCTGACCCTTGAAGCCGAGTCCCAAAATGTTATCATTTATATTAAACACAGCTTCAAAGTAGCACCTCATGGAAGTTGCTTAATCTATTGGTTAATTTATTGATTCTTTTGCCTTTAGAGAGAAACAGCAGTTTCAGCAGCAGCTGCAGCAACAGCAGCAGCAGCAGGAGGAGAGAAGCAGGAGTTTGACCAGGAGGGGCCCCGGACGACCCCGAAAGCGCAAACTGGGCCTGTGCGCTCTGTCTCCTCCCCCGGGCAAGCTGGACACCAAGTGTGGAAGGTAAGCGTGAGGAACTCGGTGACCAGACTGATGCCGGTCAATGCTGCTTGATGCCCCCGCCCAACCCCACCCCCTGAGCTGAGCGCTGTGCTGTGTTTTGCGTTGCAGGCCGGCCAGGAGCAGCGCACTCTACTCGGAAGACTCGGAGAGCGGAGAGGTGCTGAGGAAACGCTTCCGCTCCTCCACCCGGGACGACGAGGAAGACGAGGAGGCCGACGTGCCGAGAGCGAAGAGGAAAAGCAAGAGCTGGAGCGAGGAGGCGTCTTCCAGCTACTCTCATGAAGTGCGTAGGGCTTAAATGTCAAGTGTCTCCTTAAAGCCAAACCTGTCTTTCAGTATTTCATTTTTGGCTTTAATTTGAAATACGAATGAAAGATTGACCCATAGATTTAAAAGAAAACCACCCGGCCCTTTAGTTAGTTTTATCGTTTAGATTTGTAAAAATTCTCTTAAGAAAAATGTGCATTATTTCAGCTCGATCTCAAATTGTGCTTTCAGGGGCCTAAGTCGGGCAGCAAGAAGAGCCGTGTGAGCGAGCAGGAGCGCCTGGCCTCGAAACTCGACAAGGCTTTGTCTCTCACCAAGCTCGGGAAGCTGAGCAAGGCCTCGTGTAAGTTCGGGGAGCGCTCCTCAGGGAAGTGCAGGAGCTTGTCCGGGGGCACAGCGTTCCCCCACACGGAGATGAGGAACAAGGTGGCCAAGTCTGACCTCCCAAAACACATGGGCCTCTTCCACAAGTCCTCAAAAGCAGGCAAATGTAAAACGGGCACCAAGCCGAAGCCTTCAGACGCCTGCCTTAGAGGGGAAGTGCAGAGGAAAGCTCCCTTCTCCCCGGTCAGGTCGGAGATCAGCAGTTACTCTAACAGTAAGTCAAACGGATGCGCCTTTAATTTCGGTCTTGGCACTGTTTGTGGCACTGGGTGATGTGCACGGATAGTGTATCACTCTTGGGTTTAATCCTGAGGCTGATTTTCATTCTTTAATGCTGTTGTTTGCTTTTATGTCCAGGTTGCTTTAAAAGGGACACTGCCCTTTACATATATCAGCCCCTCCAGGATTTCGCGGGTCTTTTTTGAGATTGTTGCGGCCTAAACTGTCTTGACTTTTCTAACAAATTCTGATGAAAGTTGTGTTCATTAATTAATCAAATGGGGTGCTGTGGCGGCACAGTGTTTAGCGAGAAGGTCCTGGGTTCGAACCCCGGGTTTGCATGGGTTACCTAGGGGCGCTCCAGTTTCCTCCCACAGTCCAAAAAGCATGCAATATAGGTTAAGTGGCGACTCTAAATTGGCCCCCTAATGTGAGTGTGTGTGCCCTGCGGTGTGTTGGCGCTTCCCCAGGGTTGGTCCCCGCCTTGTGCCCGTAGTTCCCGGGATAGTCTCCGATACCCCTGTGACCCCGACCGGGATTAAACGGTTCGGATAATGAATGAATGAATGAATGAATGAATGGATAATTAATGAATTAGAAAAATGAGTCAAAACCACAATTATTTTTACTGGCCATTAATCATTTAGTTATTTTTGAAGGTTAATGTGAGGGGTTTTTATCACACACATTTGCTGCGTCTTGCAAGTGTTACAAGAAAGTGAGTTCGCTGACATATGGCTCAAATTTTGTGGTTAACAACAACAATAATAATAATAATAATAATAATAATAATAATAATAATAATAATAATAATAATAATTTTTATTTATAAAGCACCTTTCATTTCCCAAAAATCTCATGGTCCTACAAAAACCAAACAAGCAATAAAACAGGCATTAAAAACAAGCTAATAAGACAAAAATTAAGAATCATATGTTATGCTAAAAAGAAAGGTTTTGAGTCCTCGTTTGAAACTGTCTACCATTAAAACAAACGCAACAATGACAATGATTGGTCAGAAATTGTGGAACAGTTGCAGTAATTGGTCAAAATTGCACGGTCCGGAAGAATTGGCAGGGCTTGGCTGAATTTTTGCTAATCGTAGTGTGAATTCCTGGAGGGTCTGATATATAGTTTTACCGTAATATGCACATGTTCACTTACTGTTTAGAGTATGAAGCTCTATTCAACAAACGTATTTGAATCTTGAGTCCTGTAATGTGTCATGTCAGGGTCGGCGGATGTGCTTTTTGTCAGGAGCGATACCGATTATAACTAATCGTGAAGATCGATAACCAATATTTTGATACGTCTACTGTAAAAATTGGCGTCAAAATTTTGAATAGCACACATTATAGATCAAACCTAAATTTATTTTTTTGTATATGTTTAATTGTGAGAACTTCATAATGTTCTTAACCCAAAAAGTGTATCATTGCTTTAAGTCTTGTGTTGATACTGTGACTAATGACGTCTGACTAATCAGATTTTTCTAGACCTCAGAGTGGCGACTGCATCAGAGCAAAAATATTTTATTGGCATGTCAGCAAAAAGGCTGACACTGATAACTATAAAAAATATTGGGGCTGGTAATTGACCAGGCTGATTATCGGGGGACCCCTACTTTCTAGCGATTCTCTCTCAAAGCCTTCGTTACCGTATCTCCTAGCGTGAAGCCGGCGTTTTTACCTGAACGTTTATGGATTCCTTTATGAGAAATGCCAGATCGTGTGGGGGCCTTCACGGCGTTTGTTGAATTTCTGGTGTTTTTGATGTTTTTGCTGTAATCTGGGATGTTTTTTGACATGTCTTTCTGACGCTGGGACGCTGATGCAACTCCTGCACGCGTTAAAATTGGTCAGCAAATTTACCAAGTACTAACCGCTGTGGTGTAATTATAACACAGACACCGATTCGGAAGAGGACTGCCTGAAGGAGAGCTGGCCGCCTCGAGGTATGCTGGGAAGAGCAGGCCCCTGCACGCAGATCGCCGGCCTGCGCGGCTGTCCGTCCACCAAAAAACACTCGTCCTCCAAGAGAGCCTCCCTCTCCTCCTCCTCGTCTTCCTCGCTCAAGTCCAAACAGGCGGCAAAGGAGAGGAAACAGAAGCACTTTGCCTTGTTGCTGCAAGAGGCAGGAGTCAGCTCCTCCGAGGACTCGTTTGATCAAGGTTACTAAATAAACCTTCACTATGCACATGATTTTTATTTTTGGGGTTTTTTTCAGGCTTCTCAGGCTTCTCTACCTCCGTCACAGCCGATGGTGATATTTTTTTTCCGGAGAAGCCCGAGTTTTATTGTTATGCTTGACTACCTCACTTCTTGTGTGCGTGTATATAATATTATTGGCTCTTTTTAGAGTTTGTTTTAATGGTTGTTTTATATAAATATATATATATCTATGTCTCATCATCTGAGGCCTCTGTAGCATTGTGCATTCAAAATTTGTTATGGCTATATGGAAACTTGTTTTCTTGTATTGCAGTTTGGTACCCAAGCTTTATTAAACACGCTGATTTTTGTACATTTTTACATGAAAGTCTCTGTCGCTGCATTTCCTGCTGCAACATTAGTACGCTACACGTTCCTCATTTCCTGTTATTCAAATATCCCTTTTTCGGGGTCTGTTCTCAAATTAGGGAAAGAGAGAGATCAGATCAAAAAGATTGTTCCGAGATGAGTGTGAAAGTGCCCTCACTTTTATTCGTCCACATCTATCAGTACTTGGCCTAATTGCCTTGCCAAAGTTTGGAGGGTTTTCTAGTTTAATATCAAAGTCAATGTAACGTGTCTTGTCATCATAAAAAAATTCATCGTACGTTCAAAATTTGTATTCAAAGTCTGTGTAAATGTAACATGTTCTCTCAAATATAAGCCATATCACTGGAGAGTAGGGATGCACGATATGGGAACTATTCCGATGTTTTTCATGCTTTTATCTGCCGATGCCGTTAAATGAGGGAGGCAGAGTCGAGCGTGAGCGCAGGCAGAGTTGAGCACGTAAAGACAAGATATTTTGCTCGTCGTATTTCCATTGCACGCTCAGAATTTTGGCCCAAAACATAACATTCACATAACACAGCGCCAAGTCAAGCGAGCGTCAACGCGGAGCATTTCCAGCGTAGTGCACAACGTTTTAAGAAAACGCCACTTCTCACCCTATGTAGTGTACCAAGTCAAGTAGGGCATGTGTTATGCTTCATGTGCACTACCTAGTGTGTACAGAGCCGTTAAGCTACAGCTCCGGCTATTTCCTGAGATGCATAGTACCGCAAAGAAAGGTATGATAAGAGCACCTTATCTACCATACTATTAAGTGTGGCAGTACGCGGCTCGGGACACAGCCCATGTGAGAGCTCACATTCGCCAAGTGAGGCAAACACACTATGTAGTATAAAGTTTTTTGTGTGCAGGCAGTTGAGTTCGTAAGGCGAGATTTTGCTTCACTGCGTGCTCTAATTTTTGGCGCAAAATAACACCGTACATTTTAAGACGGAAGGCGTGGGCCATATAAAATCCCACCTCGATCTTTGGCACAAGCGCTGCCTTTCCAGTGCGTCATAAAATATCGATTGAAAATCAAATCTTAGTGTTGGTGCGATGCTGATGACTTTTTAAAAAAGCAATTATCGTCCGATTCCAAAATGATTCCGATATTATCGTGCATCCCTACTCGGGCGGCGACTCATTTGTTTTTGCACCGTGTCTGTGTGTGTTGGGATATTTGGACAACAGGGAGCTCTCTGTTTTACTAAAAATAAATGAATAACCCAGCTTCTGTAGACTGCTGCCTCTCTCCCCCCACTGCAGCTGCTTTGCCCACCCTTCCACCTCTGACCCCTTCTCCTACCCATGATGCTTTTAAATGTCTTTTTGGTCTGTGCATTTGCTTGTCCTGCTGCAACCTCCCCACCCCCTCCCCCCCCACCCCCAAAAAACGAGAAGCCAAGCCTTTGGCTCGGAGTAGGGCAGCCAGCTGTGCAACGTGAGGTCACTATCCATGTCACCTGAGCCATGGGCACTGCTCTGTAAGTAGGCCACCTCCCTCTTCTGCTCTGATTTCTCCATCAGTTATTTCTACTAATTTGTGCTTACGTTGTGTTCACCAAACCTAAAAAAAAAAACACACACAAGAACGCAAAAATGGAAACGCTGAACTTCTAACATGCTCTCGCAAATTTTAACCTCTGCGCCGGTGCCGAAAGCCATGGTTATGCCTTCAAAATGGGGGTAGATGAAGAATTTATTCTGGATTGATGTCAAATTTATCCTGCGCTACTTACAAGCTGGACAGGCTTATCTGTAAGAAAGTCAGGGGGTGTGATCAGATTGTGTGACCTCTAGTCGTGCCCTTAGAGCCCATGCAGCTCGCTAATTAGTTTAACTAATTAAGGGAACTGATTGGTTCAGCAGATTTGAGAGCCTTAATCGGTGCCGATCTACGTTGGGGCTTCAGTCCAGGGTGTTTTGAGTCTAGCCCGGGTAGACAAAATAATTGTACAGTTGTTTAGCTCGTTTTTTTTCTTTAACATGCATGCATCCGGAAATTAAAAATCATTTAGGGGGTCTGCTATAGTCTATAGTCTCCTATAACCCTTTTATTTACTGTATACATATTGAAAAAAATTCCCAAGCTCCTGTTTGAATTTCCATCCGGTCCGCACTAAGCCCAGGGGGTCCTTAAATGCTGGAAACGCCCCTGCTGTCAGCTAAAAAATGGAGCTCTGTACGTTTAGCCGTAACTCTGGCAAATGTTGAGCGATTTTCAAAAATTGTTCAGTCAGAATTTAGTAGCAAAGAGATGATCATTGCCCAGTGCACCTCAAAGGTTTAACTACGATTGCTTACAAAACCCCAACAATTCTGGAGAAAAGCATCAGTGATCAGGCTTCTTGCTTTTGTCTGTGTAAAAGATGGAATTTTGAACATTCTTTGGAACTCGTGTAGATGATTGTTGTTAAATTTGGGCATAGAGGTGTGGTGGCCAAGAGAAAAATCACTTTGTCGCTACCTAAATTGCAACAGCTGATTAAATTCAAATGCAACAGTGAAAGAATCTTGAAATTTGACCAATGTGTGCCCAAGTTTTGGGCACAAGTATAGAGGCCCCCTTTTTTTGGACATCTTTAAAATCTGCACATGCCCCTACACTGTCCAACCCTGCTGTAGCTTCTCAGCCATCTGTTTCACATTTTGGGTTTTATTTGAGGGAATGTGTATCGGGGTTATGTAGCTCCTCACTTTTACAACATAATTGAAACAATTGAGAACTGCAGATACTGTAAAAAATGCGTTGTGTGTGGGTTCAGATAAATGACTGGGTATATGCACAGTATCTCCGCAGGCCTATAAATTTTAACTCCAGATTTATCGTACTGCCAGCGTCAGCGAGTTGCAGAGGTTCCGGGTTCCGGCTGCGCCTTTTTATAAAACATTCTGCAGCTTTATTTAAAGCTTGCTCCAATTTTTACCACATTTTGGTCCTTATCTGCTGCATTGCAGATTTTGGGAGATAAGAGTCAAGGGGGAAGGACATATCCAGTGTAGGGATGCACGATATGGGAACTATTGGCCGATGCCGATATTTTACATTTTTCAGGCTTACATCTGCCGATACTGATACCGAGGCAGATGCTGATAAATGATTAAGACAATGAATCGAGTGAGTAAAGGCAATGAGTCGAGTGTGTAAAGACAAGATATTTTGCTCACCGAAGTTTCACTGCACGCTCAGAATTAAAAAAAATTCCGTGCATGCAGGCAGAGTTGAGTGTTTAAAGGTGAGATTTTGCAAACGTTCTGCTCCGTGCTCAGAATTCTGACACCACAAATTTTAACACAGAGAGGCAGGCCGACTTAAAATCCCTCCTCGAATTTTTGGACATGCCAGACACAAGCGCACGTACAATAAACGTGTCATAAAATATGGGCCAAAACCAAAGCATCGGTCAATTCCGATATTACATTTAGATTTACACTATTTAGTAGGTGCTCTTATCCAGAGTGACATTTCCTAATTTCAGGGACAGTTTCCCTGAGAGCAATCTGGGGTTAAGGGTCTTGCTCAGGGACTCAGTGTTGGTTGTGCCAGAGGTAGGATTTGAACGTCTTGGTCCAGAGGCGAGCGTCCTGACCACTAGACCATCAACACACCACAATATAATTGTTATTGTGCATCTCTTAACCAGTGTTGGGGGAAACTCCTTTTAAAATGTTGCTTTTTTGTGGCTACAAGCTACTTCTGATTAAAAGTAGCTAAACTGCAGCCAGGCTGCTCTATTAATATAGTCGTTAGCTACGCTACACTGTACAACCAGCACTTCACAGTGATGGTTTCCGTCTTCCGTCTTTTTGGTTCCTCGCAGCCACCAAGAGCGCACTGTGACGCAATGAGTGTGCACCAACTAAATGCCGCTTCTGCCAATTCAACACCAGTCAGAAACACCTGCTAGTTGAAAATACCTCTTTTTAAAATGTGAAAAGTTGTTCTTCGTTTTGTAACAGTGTAGCGTTAAAATAGTAAGTAACTTGGGGCAGTTGGTGGCGTAACGGTAGGGTGTTCGTCCCGTGATTAGAAGGTCACAGGTTCGAATCCAGGGCCGGTAAAGTTACCACTGAGGTACTCATGAGCAAGGTACCGTCCCCAAGCACTGCTCCCCGTGGGCGCTTGTTAGCTGCCCACTGCTCCTTTGCGGATGGGTTAAATGCAGAGGTCACTGTGTGCTGTGCTGTGGTGTGTTCACAATGACAAATAATCACTCACTCACTCTCAACTTTTAAAGCTACAGCGTTTACAGTATCTTTGTTACCCATAAGCTAGGTTAGCCTAAGGTTAGCTACACCCCAACAGTGGATATAACCATGGCTTAAGAGGCCCGAACCTGTCTCGTCCCCCTTCCCGAAAACAAGAGGGACAGCTGCGAGAGCCCCCTCTCCCACCCTCCCCAGGAGCCATGGAGGTCTGTCCTCACCGAGCCCAACTTCCAGTGCCTGAGCTTGCTTCTTCCTCTGCCTTTCCGTTGCTGCGTGTTCCACGTGCTTCAGGTCTTAACACCGTCCTCCAAACATGTATGTGGCATCTTCCTAACCTTTATTATTATTATATTATTATTTTATTTCCTTTTGTACAATCCAAAATGCTCTTTGTCTGCTTTTAAAATCCATGTGCTTTTTTATTTCTCTCCTCCCTTTTCCCTTCCCCTCATGCGTTAACCAGATCACTCCCCCATCAGCAAGAACTAACCGCTTCGGAAAACATTCTGTGCGTCTTTCTGTGTCCGTCTCTGTCTTCTAAAGTGTCCGTCACGCTGCCATGAAAGTGAGAAGGGGGGTTGTCAGTTAGATGGGGTACCTACTGTCTTACACTTAGTCCTTGAGAACATTCTCTCCCTTTATCAGTTTAGACAAGCTCCTACACCGAGCTGCCCGGTTCTTAATTATTAATCACACTCTCGGTCTGAGTTTCCGCCCCCGATCGGCGCGTCCAGCTTTCTGCAGAGCTCGCGGCTCCGTTTCTGTTTCCGATTACAAACGACAGCTTATTCTGCTTTCATTCCGGACGCTCGCTAGTATCCTTCAAGTCCTTTGCATTTGCGTTTACAGCATTTGTCAGACGATTTACCGTTTTCTAGGACATTCCCCCCACTGAAGCAGCTTTAGGGTTAAGGGTCATGATCAGGGGTCCTGTGGTGGTAGTGCTGAAGGTAGGACTCCATCCCACAACCTCTTGATCAGACCCTCCAGGATTTCAACTGTTAACGCAAATTCAGCCAAATCCAGCAAATTCATTACTAACGTGCAATTTTGACCAATTACCACAACTTTTCCGCAATTTTTCGACCAATTGTCGCTTCCCGCAAGACGCTGAGCCATACGTCTGCAAACTCACTTCCTTGTTACGTTAAGATGACTCAGGATGGTTAATAAAAACAATAGTGGTTTTGTTTCCTTCATTTTAATTAATTGTTAATGAATCGTTATAAGGGGAACAAAATTGCAATTTTTTATGTATTTTTGACTTGCTCCCGCAACCTTAAAGCAGCAAAACACCTAAAACACTGCAACTTTTATCACTTTTTTTTGGGGAAAAGCTGCTGCAAAATCAGTCATTGCAGGCGCAACAATCTCAAAAAAGGCCCATGAAATCCTGGAGGAACTGCTTGATCAACCCAAATCTGTCGATCATTCGTTCGTTTGTTTTTCAAATTACAACTAAAAACCAAACCCAAAAAAACGTTTTTTGTATGTTTCCAAAAGCAAGTAACTCGCTGTTTCCAATTTCCCATTTTTCATACAGATTAAAGAAACGGAAACCATACTTATATTCTATTTTGTTATTTTTATTAAACAAAAGTGGCATGACCTTGATTAGAAGTGTCTATTACCAACACAAGGCTGTGCAGTTTATTTAAAAAGCATGAAAATCACGAGATGATGAAGGCTTCCCCGCATTCCCAGAAAAAAAGTTTCTGTACAGAGCACCAGCTTTGGTGAAAAATATGTCAGATAATACAGATCCGGAAACAGCAAATATCTCCTCATTACGTGAGATTAACCAAAATGGAATGTGTGTTTTCCTTTTTTTTCCCCAATTTTTATTCGAGGGCAAAATGGAAAACTGGGAAACAACATTTTTACTTGTTACTTTTGAAAATAAAAAGTTGTTTTCCACTTTTCCCCTTTTTTGGTTGTTTTTTTATGTTACTTTTGGAAGTGCGAGTGGCGTGGTGGTTAGCACTGTCTCCTCACAGCAAGAAGCTCCTGGGTTCGATGCTTGGGTCAGTCTTGGGGTCTTTCTTTGTGGTGTCTCCCCATGTTTTCACCAGGTCTCCTTCCCCAATCCAAAAGCATGCAGTTCAGGTTGATTGGAGACTCTAAATTGTCCCGTAGGTGTGTATGTGAGTGTGTTGGTGTGCACTGCAGTGTGCTTGTTGGTCCCCGCCTTGCGCCCCTAGTCCCGGGTTAGACCCACGACCCCGGTATGGATTAAGCGGTTCAGATAACCAATGAATTTTGAAAATGAATATTGGAATTTTGATTTGGTTTAAATTTTAAAAGCGAGTGAACGAATGGTACGCAGATTCCACCGCTAGCCCACCTCTTCTTTTCTCTGGTGTGGATAAAGCCAGCGGCCGTGCCGAATGAAATCCGTCCCCGCAGCTGCTTCGCTGTGAAAGAAAGACGTCTTTTTTTTTCTTTCCTCCGAGTTGCTGCCACCCACCCGGCCTGGCACATCACTGCTGCGTCGAGCTCAGCTTTGTCCCCACCGCCCCCCATCCCGCCTCCCTGTAATCTCGTGTCGTAGTGGGCGGACGTTTGTGTTTGCACGCGGTCGCTGCTATCGGAGGAAAGTCAGCCGGGCCGACGCTAGATTAGCAAGGCTGATTAGAAACACGGCGGCGACTCGCAGGAAGTGCTCCGTGCTGCAGACAGGAAGATGAATGAATGGCCATGATTTGGTATTCACGAACGCGCACGTCTTCCAGATGGGTCTTAAAATTACATGTACCGTTCAGCCATTCCTTTTTCAATTTGAAACCAAAAACCTCCTAAAAAAAATGTTTTCTGCTATATTTGTTTCCAAAACCAGAAAAAAATGAATTTTTGCACTCAAATAAAAATGAAAACACACGCTTTTCTTTTTATGGTTTTAATTGAGCTATAACGGCACACCCTGGGAGTTAGCCGTACGGCCAACAGACTGTAAAAAGGCATGAAAGTCTCAGACGAAGACATTTTTCACCAGTTTTTGGGTCTGAGTGCAGCACAGGCTCAGTAATGTCAGTGAGAAAAACAAAAATAGAACGATTTTTTCTTTTTGAAATGCATCAAATGGACTTAGAACTTAGAGAATGACATTTGCTTTTTCCATTTTGAAGAAATACGGCAATAAAAGCGTGGTCTTTTTGGGTTCCCGTTTTTTGGCTTTGATTTGAAGGTCCCGTATTATAAATGTAAAAGTTAAAGCAGGTCTGTGAGCTCCACTAAACATGTCTTTGAAGTAGTTTGCAGTAAATACCTCTCAGATCAGGCATTTTCTGCTGCTTTTTACTCCTCTATTTCAGTCCCTTTCAGAACAGGCTGTTTCTCATTAGTATTCCTAAATGCAAATGAGCCACCGCTGCCCACACACACGTCCCACTCCGGAACTGGGTGTAGTGTAGACAGCACGGCGAGAGTTTACCTCATGTGAAAATAATCAACATGGCTGCTGCTAACAGACCATCCATACAGCCGTACATGTTCAACACAACACTGCGCCGGTAGACGTCTTCATTGAGATTCCTACACTAGCGCTTGTGAGAAAACATGGCGGATCAGGAAGCGCTAGCAGTTCTACCTGGTGGGCGGAGCTTCTCAGATAAGAGGGTGGAGTTATTCAAATGTCCCCTAATGTGACGTAGAAGTAGGAGAGAGATCTAAACGGCTTGTTTAAGCACACGATTTCTGACATTCGTTAATTAATACTAACAAAATTCACCATTTTTATCAAACTTAGTGTGTTTAGAGGCAGTCCAGACCCAAATAGAGCTCCAAAGAAAAGTGAATTTTTCATAATATGGGACTTTAAAAAAAAACCTAATCATCCATCGATTTTTAAGGCTGTTGGAAGATGCTGCAGTAACCGCAGAAACGCCTTGCGTTATTGCATGTTATTAAGACGCTCAGTTTAGTTCTGTGCTAAATCTGGAAGGCTCAGCGCTTCTTGGAAGTTATTTACGGCGTCGCCACGTTTGTTCAGTCAGTTCCAAAATGCTTCAAGTGTTTTCTCAGATGTGTGGGGTTTTTTTTGTTGTTTTTCTTGGTTTTTTAAACATCTCTCCTATCGCCACACAGAGTACTTCTTCGAGCGGGACGATTACGAGGACGATGACGATGAAGACTTTGTGCGTGAGCTGGACGAGAGCGACGGCTTGTGTTCCTCCTCGCTGGAGGAGAGCGGACTTGGCCTTTTGGCTCGCTTCGCCGCCAGCGCCATCCCCAGCCCCGTCGCCTCGGCCGGGCCACTGTCCCTCGTCCAGCTGGAAGCCAAGCAGAAAGCCAAGAAGAAGGAGGAGAGGCAGAGTCTGCTGGGTGAGTCTCGCTCGGCTCCAGCCGCTTTTCTGGGTGCGCTTCATATCTGTAATCTCCCGACTGCGAGATCAACAGTATTTTTAAACCCCTGGGACATGAATACCCTGGTGTGAGGAGGCGCACAGTTATTGCCTCTCTTTTTCGTATGTGTGTGTGTGTGTGTGTGTGTGTGATGAAATTGAAAAGGTGCCAGCAGATGAAAACACATTGTGCTCGGAGCAGTCACTCAGTAGGGGTGTTATTGAATATAGACACATTGGTTTTGTGTCACCTGGAGTCTACCGAACCATTATCCTGTGTGTGTGTGTGTCTGTGTGTGTGTGTGTGTGTGTGTCTCTCAGAGCGCACTGAGAGAGCGAGGCACTGACAGCGCTGTGCTTTGATGAGACATTGGTGTCAGGCTGTGATGATGAGAAGACTCCCAGCTGAGCCCATATCAGGCTTTCCTGCACATGACCCCGCCCCCTCTCTAGAAGCCCCGCCCTGCCCCCTTTTCACCAAGCCACGCCCCCCACGCCCACGTGCGTGACCGAGGCACCAAACGGACGCAAGATATGCATGGCTGCCATGATGCGTTTATGTCGTTAACAACAAGTATATTCCAGCGCTTAGTGCACTCTGTATGATGGTGTAGTGCAGGCGTAAGCAACTCCGGTCCTGGAGGTTTTCCAGCCAACTGGGTTTCAGAACATCCACACCTGGTCTCAGGTAGATAACCACCAGGTAGGATGGAAAACCTGCTGGACTCTGGAGCTCCAGGACCGGAGTTGCTCACCGCTGGTGTAGTGGATATTTATTAGGGATGCATGATAATATCGGAATCATATCGGAAACGGCATTGGAACGACGTTTAGTTTTGCACGATATTTTCGCACGGTATTTGATGACGTACGGCAGAAAGGTAGCGCATGTGCCTGGCATGTCTAGAGTCCGAGCTGAGATTTTATATGGCCTGTGCCTTCTGTCGTAGAATGTATGGCCTTATTTTGTGGCACAATTCTGAGCACGCAGCGGAACGTTTGTTAATAAAATCACGTCTTCACACGCTCAACTCTGCCTTCCTCATTTATCGCCATCAGTATCGGCATCGGCAGATAAAGACATGAAATATATCGGAATCGGCCAGATATTCCCATATGGTGCATCCCTAATATTAATGATTGACTATACCCCTAGGGCTGATTTCCCAGGCGAGGATTAAGCCTAGTCCTGGACTAGTTTTGAGTTTGAATGGTAAATCTCCATTGACACTACAAATTAGTCCAAGACTAAGCTTAATCCATGAATGAGAAACCAGCCCATAAAGTTTGGGAACCGCTGGTGTCGTGCAAACAAGATATAACCAAGTCTGTTGATTCTGACTCGCTTTCTTTTTCTTTTCTTGTCGTCTCTAGGCCCCGAGTTCGAGTTCCCCGATTCCGATGGCGACATCAAGTTCCGCAAGTTTCCCTCCCTGCTCTACGGCAAAAGGTCGGCCCCGGAGCTGCCCCTGCTTCCTCCGGCCAGCGTGCTGCGCGAAGACTCCAGCCCCGGCAGCAAGCGCGGACGCAAGCCCAAAAAGCCCCGGCCCTCTTCCTCAGAGCTGAGCCCGGAGCCGACGGCCGACGGCAGCGACGAGGAGCCCTGGATCCGGCGCAGGAGCGAGCGCATCTTCCTGCACGACGCCGCCCAGGCCAACACGTCCACCTCCCCATCCAAACCCGCCGCGGTCCCCAAGCCGGCCCGCGGCCCCAAGAGCTCGCCGTCGGGGCCCAAGGAGCTGCTGAAGGGCAAGGAGGCCAAGGCGCTGGGGAAGGTGTGTGTTGATGCGTGGCAAGGTGCCAGTTAGGTCTGGGCAATTCATCTAAAATGAATCAAAACCAACATTTACAACCTTTATTCTACACAATCTGGCCCGTGACGATTATTTTCACTTTGCCCAGTGTGTGTTCATGTACTATCCCCTTAAAAGCGTATTCCCTTGTGAGTGTGTGTGTGTGTGTGTGTGTGTTGTCCCATGATTCGTAATTGATGTAAATGTCTCAGTGATATTGATTTGAGGTCATATCGGCCAGCCCTGGCGGCAGGTGTCCCGTCGCATTTGTAGGACAAGGAAACTTCCCGCTGCGTGTGTCGGGTTGTTAGACGCAAGAAAAAGGACGACTGGAGCTCGCTAGGCTGCAATTTACCAGCCATTGCCGCTGCTCCTGCTTGTCCTCCTTCGCCTATTTTTAGTTCGGTGAACAGGGCGGCCCCTTAATGTTTATTTCCCGTCCGGCGCTCGGTAATGGGCTCCGATGGCTGGGTCTAGTTCTGCCTGCGTGTGTTTGTGTCCTCCCTCTCTCTCTGTCTCGCTCTGTCTCTCGATCTGACTGTGTGTGAGGTTGTGTATAAGCTAGAACTGGGCAGTAAAGCAAGTTTCTGGAGACATAAAGACAGCAACGGATTCCTGGATTTATGCTGCGTTCCCTTTGCCGTTGGATCCGAAATTAGGTTGACGGGATTACGTCACATCCGCAAAAAATACAGCGAAAACAGAATTGGAAGTGTTCCGTTTGCCACAGGAGAGTTGAACTCAGGTTTTTAAGGTTTTTAATAACTTTATCAGAATTTTCCTTCTCAAGTCGCTGATCCTGTTCGCTTTTCTCTTCGGCTAACTAGGCTAGTCATTTGTTTTTAGCAACATCGACCAGCCAATTTAACATCGCCACTTGATAAATGACACGTAACACGGTATTTCACATATAACGTGACCGTAGCAACACGTCTATCGACTACAACAACACTATTATGTATACAGCTGATCAAGTTAGACACAAACAACACTAAAGTGCTGACCAAATGTAAAAAATAACAGCATTTACTACAGTCTTTACATTGGTCAGCCATCTTGGATTCTGAACTCGCGAGCCTGCGTGCTGCTCCGAGATATTTGGTCAGGTGTCCGAGAAACGGGGACGCGCATGTCGTCACTTCCGACTTCAGCTCTCAGAAAACGACTCGGAAACCGAGCGCCAACGGCAAATGGAGCGCACCATCGCTAGTGCCAATTAGTGTCGATAATGTTAATTAGGCTCGTATAGGCCAATATAACATTGGATTCTCATAAATGTGATTTTGTAATGGGCCTCTGTCGGTGAAGCATATTTTATTCTCTTGCTCGGTCCTGAAAAATGAGGTCTCGTCTTTGAAAATTTTAGAATTTTTAGCTAGTATTGATTTTCAAAAACTTGTTTCGATTATTTGGCTGTTCATTTTATTTGCGTTTCTGTTTTTACTTTAGTTTGATTATACCTGCCTTGGCCATAAAATAGCTTTAGCTGCTGATATGATATTAAAACCTAACTAAACAACTAACAGAAGTCTATTTTTTTAGATTTGTCTTAAACAAAGCATAGGAGTTTGTCATGATAATTAGGAGTTGACCGATCATTGGCGCCAGTCTCTTTATGATTATTGATAGCAATCATTTTTACAAAAGATCTTCTTCTTTCTCTTTCGGCTTTTCCCTTCAGGGGTCGCCACAGCGAATCATCTGTCTCCATTTAGTCCTATCTTCTGCATCCTCTACCCTCACACCAACTAACTTCATGTCCTCTTTCACCGCATCCATAAATCTCCTTTTTGGTCTTCCTCTCAGCCTCCTGCCTGGTGGCTCCAACCTCAGCATCCTTCTACCTATGTAATCATTGTCTCTCCTCTGGACATGTCCAAACCATCTCAGTCTGGCCTCTCTGACTTTATCTCCAAAACATCTAACATGAGCTGTCCCTCTGATGAACTCATTCCTGATCCTATCCATCCTCGTCACTCCCAAAGAGAACCTCAACATCTTGAGCTCTGCAACCTCCAGTTCTGCCTCCTGTCTTTTCCTCATTGGCACTGTCTCCAAACCATACGACATGGCTGGTCTCACTACTGTCTTGTACAGCTTTCTTTTCATTCCTGCTGAAACCCTTTCATCACACATCACACCTGACACTTTTCTCCATCCATTCCAACCTGCTTGCACACGCTTCTTCACCTCTTTTCCACTCTCTCCGTTGCTTTGGACCGTAGGCCCTATGTACTTAAAGTCCTCTTAAAAGATCTCTTTACAAAAGATAGACAGATAAAATACATGTAAAATAAAATATGTGCTGCTTTGGCTCAGATGCAGTCGTCTCACTGTGTCTGCACCATGGCAAGCTCTGCTTTCTGCACTCCAACGTGACGCTGCTAAGTTGGGACTATTAATTTTCTAATGTACCTTTTTAGCTTGCTTTATTGCTTTATAAAACTTGGAGGGAGCCGGTTTATTTATTCATTACAAAATGAACACCGGGAGGTCCCTGAACTTTTTGTGTTAGAAACATTATGAAAAGCATCAAACACGTGCTGATGACATGAATATTGTTCTGAATATTGACACCATTTTTCGTTTGCCAAAGACAGCGCGAAACACACAGCACGGCACAGTTTGTGTAGTGAGGCTGCGCCGCTGGGTGACCTGCATATGCGAGTAATCGTAATGTTATGGCATGTATATGTTTGGTATATAATGGTTCAAACGATCAGCTACATTTTATAGGGTTGCATGATATGGGAGTTGACCGATGCTGATATTTTTCATGCTTATGTATGCCACAGCTGATAAATGAGGAAGTCGAGTGCGAGTTGAGGACGTTCCACTGCATGCTTAGAATTTTGGCACAAAGTAACGCCATACATTTTAAGACAGAAGGCACGGGGCGTACAAAACCCCACCTCAGGCTCTGGTTATGCCTAGCACAAGCGCTACCTTTATACCGGCTGGAAATATCAGACAAATCTAAGCATCGGTCCGATTCTGACAACTTTTAACAAAATGATCAACTGATTCCGATATGATTCTGATGTCACTGGCTACGTTCACACTGCCGTGCTGAAGTGACTCAAATCGGATTTTTTGCCTTAATGTGACACAGATCTGATCTTTTCAAATCGGATTTGTGTCACTTTCATATGTGGTGCTAAATCGCATACGTATCCGATTCGCGGCCATGCGACCTGAATGTGAACGCTCAGATCGGAATTCATGGGGCTTTTTGCTTATACGCATGCGCTGACATCATCAGCCTGCACCGGCAGCGCGGGAAGGTAAAAATGGAGGAGAGCTGCGATAACAGAAAAAGCTAGCCGCCTGACTTTTTTTTCTACCTTTTCGACCTGCTCATGTACAGCTGATTCACTGTTTGTCGTTCTCCAGAGCAAAGTGCGATACATGCGTGAGCTACTAACGCCTCCATTTTTAATGCCATGAGTCGTCCCACAGATATGACGTTTTTTGTTGTTGGTGACCCAGTTGACCTGTGTAAAAACGTATCAATGTGCGCATGCGTGACGTTTCGGAGGACCGATGCGTTCACATTACAGTCAGATACAGGTCACTTGTAGTTATGAATGTGAACCATCAAGATAGACAAATCCGATCTGGGCAAAAAATCGGAATTGAACGATGTGGCTGGCAGTGTGAACGTAGCCACAATGCATCCCTATATAGAGGTATTGGCAAGGGCTGGGCAATATGACCCCAAATCAATATCACAATAAATTGAGCGTTTTTACATTGATTACAGATTAAAACACAGTTATTTTCGTTTGGGTTTTTTGCCATCATGGTTCACTAACAAGGTTTGCAGTGTAAATTTGCTCAACTGTTAATGCTGGAATATTTTTTACTCATGGAGGAGTTCGTATCTTTGTGCTTTTAAAATAACCGAAGGAAGCACACACACATGTAAAGACCGGACGGTGCAGCGTCACATGACGACAACACATCAGAATGTTTTTGAAGTTACAGTACATGAACACACACTGGGGAAAGTATTACCATAATTCTTTGTAAAAGGTATTAGCCAATTTTAAACCTCATGGTCAGCATGATGTTGATTCGAGATTGCGGATGTTGATTTCGTTTAATTTTTCAGTTAATCGCCCAGCCCCGGTATCACCCCTGAATAAATGGCTTTACCCCTAGTGGTAACACACATCTCTAGTGTGTATATTTATGTTTCATGTCTTTTCCTCTCCTCGATGTGTGTTACAGAAGAAGCGTGTGAAAGACAGCCCCCTGCACCTGCCCCCTCCCCAGCTGACCAGCACCCCCTCCGAGGCCAGCGCCGCGCCCCCCGTCAGCCCCGGCCGCAAGAGCAAGGTCAAGCCCAAAGCCAGAGAGGTGAGCTCCACCTGCTGCACTTATCCCTCCACATCTCCCACTGGCGTCCTGCCCCAACAACCCCCACCGTTAAAATCTGAAAGCCCTTAATGCAACTGCGCCACTTGCATTAGCTCATAAAATATATGATTCATGCAGCATTAGCCGTCATTTTTTACAGCGCAAAGACAAGAAGCCAGACGATAAATATTTAAAAGCTGGTGGAGGAGGAGCGAAGGACGGCCATGTTGTCAGGCGCACATACTCATGGAGATGGGAGAGTGAGTGTGTGTGAGGGAGAAGGAGGAAAATGAAAGAGAGAGTAAGATGGAGCGAGAGTGAGAGAGATAGGAAGATGGGGAAAGGGGACAGAAAGAGAGGAAGACGGTGGGAGAGAAAGAGAATAAGATGGAGGAAGGAAAGGTGGAAGATGGAGAAAGAGAAAGAGAAGAAGACAGGCAAAGAAAGAAAAAAAAAGAATGAGAGAGAGAGAAGGATGGAAGAAAGGAAGATGGAGAAAGAGAGGCTGGAAAATGGGAAGAGAGAGTGAAAGAGTAAGACAGGAATGAAGGAGAGAGAGGTGGGGAGATAAAGAGAGGAAGATGGAGGGAGAGAATAAAAAAGATGGGTAGGGAGAGAAGACAGAGATGGAGGGAGGGAGACAAAAAGAGGAAGACGGCTGGGGGGAAAGAAATGAGTAAAGAAGAAAAGAAAAGAAAGAAAGGCAGAAAAATTGAGAGAGGGAAGAAAGAGAGTGCAGAAAGAGAGCGAGAGAAGGGAAGATGGAGAAGGAAGAAAGATGGAAAGGGGAAAAAAATGGAGAGATAGAATGAGAAAGGAAGATGTGGAGAGAGAGAGAGAGAGACAGGTGGAGAGAGAGTGAGAGGAAAGAATACAGAGAGAGAGAGACAGTGGGATACTGAGGGACTGAGTGACGGAAAAGGACACGGTGAGCAAGACACAGAAAAAGAGGAAAAAGGAGGGGGGATGGAGAGAAAGAGAGAGATGGAGGGGAACACACAGAGTGGGAGTGGGTGCTGGTAGAGGGGGGGAAGTGAAGGGGATTAGAGTAATTGTAGCTGGCAGGCTGGAGGCTCCTCCTGTGTCCCGCTGGGAAAAAGCCATGCATTAGAATGAGCTGGGTCAGGTCCGGCCCCCTGTTCTACACCCGAAAACCCACAATGCACTGGGGCCACCCTAAAAAAAACCCTGGCACACTGGCCCATCGGAGAGCGCAGTCCTAATTAGAGCACACACTCAGTGGGAGTGGAGCTGGGGAAGTAAAGGACGTCTTCCTCCATCCGTCTCCTGTAGACACGTTCGGGTCCCTGCGTAATTCACGCGTCCCAGCGCAGAGTGCGGAGCGTCTGTAGTGTGTTTTACATGATGAGTCCCACCTTGGTTAAATGAGCTGTACCACATCAGTTCGATGGGTCAGCGGCGTGAGCCTCGGAGCGTGTTCTAAGGTCCGAATAGTTAGCAACTTGGCAACTAGCAGAAAATATTAACCGACTGACTTGCGGATTCTCTAATCAAGATAATCTTGCCCATGACGATTATTTACATTTTTTTTAAAGTATTATCGGAATTTTTAAAACATGCTACCTACGGGTGGGCGATGTATCGAATATACTTTATCGTGGATTGTGTAGTAAATGAATATAGATAAAATCCTCATATAAATATTAATGTTAAACAGACAGCATGTACGTCACTTTTGCCTTTCGCTTCTCTGCCCTCTCAAAGCAGAGCGCTCTCTCCTCCACCCATCCGGAACGTTCCGATTAAAAAATGAAGATTGACAGTGGCATCGGCAAATCAGCTGTCGGACTGGGGGCGGGACTTAGCATTTATCCACGTACTGGAGCTGCTCATTCGGGTAGCAGGCCAGCGCCAATCCTTGTACGTTTTAAGGGACATTTAGTATAGCCTGCCCGTCATTCTAGTGATATTACAGCAGACTAGTTGCAGGGTGAGTACGTTTTATCAAGTTCTTTGCTTTAGCTGCGTCTTTTATTGGCATTAAGTTCATCATTCATAAAGATGCCCAAATCATCTGGAAATATTTAGAAAAAGAAATAAAATGAAATACATTTAAAGTGATTTCAGTAGTGAAACTGGATTGCGTATCACCGCCAGTGCCGCCGCGGACCACTAGGGGGTAGCGGTCCACCGGTTGAAAACGTCTAATCGATTATGGTCTGCCACTGCATCGATGCAGAATCGTCCACATCTCCATCGCAAATAATTTCAGCACCCTTGGTTTATAGTACAGACGTTTTTAGGGAGCTATGAGCGCAAAACGCAAACAATTTGAAAACACAATTAATTGTAATTCCGGTAAAATGTTCAGTTAATCATGATGTTGATTTGAAGTCGTATCGCCCAGCCCTGCTGGACAGTGAGTGTGGTGTTAGATTCACATATAGGCCAAGACGTCTGAGCTTTAAATGCGGTCAGCGTTGGGGAGCGATGCTACTAACATAACTCCTATAGCAGTAGCTTATCATGCTGAAGTGAAATTTTAAATTTTAATTTAATGTTTAATTTAATTTTTAGGGTTTTTTTTGTTTGTTTTTTTGTTTTTGTTTTTACAAATAGTGACGTATCATTACAAAAATAGTTTTATTTTTCTCTGTTAACAAAGAGGAGTATTTTTTATTTTTTGTATTGTTTATGATTGGTGTTGATTTGGCAGAAGTGACGCCTGATTACGTTCATTACATCACAGCTCACTTTTTTCAGCTGCGAGTTGGTCAGTTAGTTGGGCAGTTAGTCAGAGCATGGAGTCCAGCTTTGCCAAGATGGAAGTAATTATCTGTGCTTTATGTAGTTAACTACTTTTTCATTGTAGTTTGTAGTGTAGCTGAGTGGGCCACTGAGCAAGACCCTTAACACCAAGTTGCTCCAGCGAGCCTGTCCTTGTCATTTGGAAGTGGCAAACGCTCAGGATAAGAGGGTCTTCTTAATGCCAGGAATGTAGAAATGTAAGGGTAAAACGTGCTTTTTCTTTCCTGCAGCAGGCCCGTGGTAAGGGAGGAGCGGTCAGCAAACTCTTGGAGAGCATGGCGGGTGATGAGGACTTCGAGCACAACCAGGACAGCAGCTTCTCTGAGGACGAGAACCCGCCTCAAAACGCCCAGCCGGAACGACCCTGCACACCCGGTGAGAACGCACACACACAGAGGCAGAAATTTATCTCTAAACTTAGACTGATTATTGATGCAAATAATTTTTATGATTACCGGTATCAATGTGCCTATAAAATAAATCTGTTAAAAATGTTCTATTAAAAATGCTCTGGTGCAGCCGCCTCTATCTGTCTGAAGTCAGAACTCTGTGGTCTAGACCAGCGCTTCTCAATCCCAGTCCTCGCGGACCACCGCTCTGCACAGATTCGGTATTTCCTGCACCGCCACGCACTGATCCTACGTTGCTAATTAGCTAATCAGTAGCATCAGCTGTGCTGTGGGTCGGGAAACTGGAATCTGTGCAGAGCAGTGGTCTGCTGGTCGAGAGGAATGTCCCGCCCACCGCGTCTGATTGGTTAGATGTTCCGAGTTTGGCCTATCAACACTGAACGCTGACGCTGCTAAAAGTTTTGGGCATTCTGACCCAGAACCTGGGAGCTAATTAAACTTTTTGGGCTGGTTTCTTGCTCGTGGATTAAGCCTAGTCTAGGACTAAGTCGTAGTAAGAGTGAAGATTTACCATTCAAGCTCAAAGACAGTGTAGGACTAGGCCTAATTCTCAACTGGGAAATTAGCCGTTAAGCGTTAAGAGCGTTTGGGAAAGATAACAGAATTAAATATCTGGTTAAAGGCATTTTAACTTTTAATTTTAAGTGTTTGTTATTCTAAATTTTGACAAATATATTGTTTGTCGATCTCCTTAATTAGTAATAATCACTGTTGGGTGATTCCTACATGCATGCTTATTTCTGCTCGTATGTGACAATTGTAATGGTATAATGGCTTCAGAAAGTAGCTAAAATAGCATTTAACACTAAAAGTAAGAAATTTAAAGCAAAAATTAGTACCATCAGTCCAACCGAATGGACGGTGATATTCTAAGTCTAAAAATATTGGATATCAAACTCATTGATTAGTAATAATCGGTATCGGTCTTGAAAACGGCAAATCGGCCGACCCTCTTCTTACTGTCTTTGTGAGAAATTTCCTTTAACTCCCTTATGACTATGTTTGTATTTTACTACAATATCCTCAATATCGCTAACACCTGCAGGCACACACACACAAACACACTCGCTCTCTCTCTCACACACAAACACACTCACGCTCACACCTTCGTTCTGCCAGAAGTGCTGCTGATCTTTTTTTCATCGATGTTCTCCCGTTTTTAATTGCTCTTTTATAGCTAAATCACTCTTCCTTGTCCTCGCCTCGCGAACGCCGTTAAAAGCCAAACGACCTTGAGTGACAGGAGCTGGGAGTCATTTCACGCCCTCGCTTGTCTTAATGCAGCATTAAAAAGCTGACAATCGATTTTGCTTGATTGCGTTCATATGGTGATGCGTGCAGAGCGATGTCGCGGTTACCTCACACTCTCAGCTGGTGCCGGAGCGCTCAGAGTCGGTCTGTAAAACCACTGCGTTCGGTGGTGTTATTCTTAGTACGGCACATGTGGTGAAACCTGTTGTGTTTGCTCTCTTTCTATACGTCTGCTGAATGAATACTTCTCTACAATATTCCTAGAAAGGACCTAGACATTTTACTGGCAGGTTACTAATAAGGACAAAAACAACGGACCTCATTCACCAGTAAATTTGCTCAGAAGATAGTAAATAGTATAAAATAGTATAATACTGTACAGCTGTAGACTTTAGGAAAAGCACAGTAATGTACAACAAATATGCATGCAGTAAAATCAGCACTTTTTTAATAAGAAAGCATTGATGAATGTCAGAATCTTTGGGAATTTCCTTTAGTGGGTGAATTAAGCCCAGTTTTTAAAAAATCAGTCATTTATTATCCGAACCGCTTTATCCCAACCGGGGGTCGTGGGGGGACCGGAGCCTATCCCAGGAACTTGCGGGCACAAGGTGGGGACCAACTCTGGGCAGGCACCAACACACCGCAGAGCACACACACACACACTCCCATTCACACCTTGCAGGGCCAATTTAGAGTCGCTCATCAACCTATATTGCATGCTTTTGGACTGTGGAAGGAGCATCCGGAGGAGACCCACGTAAACACAGGGACAGCATGCAAACTCCACACAGAAAGGCGTGAGGTGAACAGAATGGTGTGAGGACCGGAGCATGTACCGGGACCACGGGGACCAACCTTGGGTGGGCGCCAACTAGGGATGCACCGATCGAACTTTTTCAGTTCCGATAGCGATGCTTGGTCTTTGGGTATGGGACAATCCTGAGTAGTAATGTGAAACCAGTTTTTAATTAATATGAATATTCTGTTTTGCTTAAGGAAATACTTGACTTAACTAAAACAATGTAATAATTACACACCCATATGTATATGCTAAATGATTTATTATTATATAACATCTCAAAAATGATTCGTTTAAGCACAGTTCTGTAATTTTGCGACGGCCCCTAATGCTGCGGCGCTAAAACCATCAGGAACACAGAGACCGTGAGTGAGAGCTGGTGTTGTTAAGGAAATTAAACAGTATAATCATGTGATTTGTTTTTGGGGTTGTGGTGTGTTGCGTTGCTTGTTCTCCTCATTGTCATATCAATATGTAGGAATTAGCGCGAATGTCGAACAATAGACCAGCTTTACCGCAGTAACATTTCAAGCAATAAGGAATTGAGAGTACTCGCACCGATACCCGATCCAGCTATTTGAGTCGATAACGGACCCATATCCCATCCACGTATCAGATCGGAGCGCATCCCTAGCGCCAACACAGCGCCGCTCACACATACTCACACAAACACGCTCACAGTCACACCTTATGGAGCCAATTTTGAGCGACTAGTCAAACTAGTGCATGTGATTTTGAACTGTGAAAGGAAACTGGAGCACCTGGCGAAAACGGGGATCAAACCCAGGACCTTCTCGCTGTGAGGCGACGGCACTAACCACCTCACCGCCATGCCACCCTTTTTAAAAACTCTGTAATGCAAATGAGTTGTGTTTGAATCCAACAAGCCGTATTGCATCTTGTGCTGAGAAACATTTTGGTGATTACACTCATCATTGCAAACAGGAGAACGATGAACATTTTGTGCTGAAATGTAATTTTTATTCATTTTTATCCTGTGCAGCCCCTCGCAACTGTGTGATAGATAAAGATGAGCTGCAGGACGGACTGCGCGTCCTCATCCCCATGGATGACAAGCTGCTGTACGCTGGCCACGTCAACACTGTCCACTCGCCCGACATGTAAGAGCTCATCCTGCTCCACACACACACACACACACACCTGCCAGGCTCTTCTTCATCATCTTATCTATTCACCTCCTTCCCCTCAGTCTTCCTCGGGGCTGCCACTAATGAGCTTTTTTTCTAGTGAATAATCCATTAAATATTTGATTGATTAGTCGGTTAATCTAAACGATTGATTTTCATATAGAGATATTATTAATCACTGTGTTTTTTTTTAACTTAACACCTTTAATTATACACAGTTCAATGTTGTATTTATGGCTTTAGCTGCTGGAAAAATGTTCTCAAAATAATTGGAGAAATATTTGCAAGAACACACGCAACGTGCAAGAAAACAGACACTGGTACAGTCCGTCATTCAGTCTATGCATAAATAAATGTGTTGAACGTAATGGAGAGTTAGCTAAGGTTTTGTGAAGACTGAACATTCTCTTAAATACGTATTTGATATTGAAATTGACGTAGCAGGTAAACAATATATGTTGTTGATAATTAGTGTTTTAAGCAGCTACTGTTAAAATATTTCATATATTTAAAAGCTCTCCTGCAACTGAGAATGTATTTACATTTAATTCATATAGTTACCAAGTCTTCATGTAGAATAGCGCTCGTGTGCTCTCTCGTCAGGAGCTTGTATACAGCGCTGCTGCTGCCGTGGCCTTTGAAACTGTGCACAGTGAACAAAACACCTTTTAGTTTTTATTTTTACCATCTAAAGTTTTGCTTTTGAAACACTGGGTCTTCCAAATCCTTTACACTGAACCTTTTTTGCACCCGAGACAGTCACATGAACCATGATATTTTTTTAAACTGGCAACTAGCTGACTTGAAATGAGAAGACGGGCTAATATCATTCACATAGCGTTCATGTGAAGATTGTGTTTTAAAAATCAAAATGTTACATTAAAATGAGTGATTTAGGGCTGCTTTCATGCTCAAGGACTGAACTTAGTCTTGGACTAAGTTGCATTACCAATGGAGATTTACCATTCCAACTCAAAGCTAGTCAAGGACTTAATCCTCGACTGGGAAATTAGCCCTCAAAGTATTGGTTAGGACTAAATCTTATATCCCTATGTAAGTCAATTCATGTCCTCATAACGTTACATATTACAACATAGTACCTTCTCTGTAAACTCAGCGGAGCTTCCGCAAGCAAAATCTTGTGTCTGTTTGCGCTCGACTCTGCCCACATGCACGCTTGAAAAACTCCGTGCTTGCTTATATGGAACGCCAAAGGTGCCACAATTCACCTATATTTTTATGCAATTGACAGTGAAAATATTTTTATGCTGTTTTTTTGCAGTGCTCTAATATACTGGCACTTTATACACCATTTTTACACCATTTCAAATGCTGCTTTTATGCCGTAAAATAGCTGTAGATGGCAGTGCTTTTTACGCCGCTCTAGTAAGGTGCCTTTAAGGCAAATTGTGGCACCTTTGGCGTTGCATAGACTGGAGCGCGAGGACGAGGGTCATTTCCAGCATGCGTGTAGACAGTTCCACTTTGCGCTCAGAATTTAGGCGCAAATATAACGCCAGAGTATTCTCTGTGCCTACATCCACGTGGTGCTGCGGTGACGACTGCAAACCCTCATCCAAACCGTGAGCAGCTATTGCCGAAACAGTGTATTTTACGACGCCACGAAATAAACAATAGAGGATAATATGAAATGATAGACGTTTTTAATTTTCATCGTCCGATATATTTTGTCATATGGCACAGTCCTAGTATTGGTGTGAACAAATTTTATCATGGTCGGCTTGTGGCATCAGCCCAAGTCTTCCCTCTTTTACTCTCTAAGCAACAGCTCACTTTTACGTCACTTCTAAATTGTGAAGAAATGAGTCGATGTGAACTGTTTACTGAAACCTTATCTGTGAGATGACTGAGTAAACAGTGCTAATAGCATGTGGTATTCAAACCTTTCCTCATAATGGAACTCGGCTTGTATCGGGCGCCTACAGATACTAAAAAGTCAATTTATTTTATCTTTGGAAAAATGTGCTTTTGTGTGTTTTTGTTGCTTCGCCCTAATGGGCCCTAATCCTGGCCTCTTATTGCACATGGATAGGCAAGACGGAGCCGGCTGAAGAGTGAGAGACTTCCTCTCAAAGTCATCTCAGGACTAATCACATTTAGTGGGAAAAAACCCCAGTGTTGAAGCATGTGGTGGAGAGAGCTCTAATGAGAGCAGCACAGTTGAGCTCCTGACCTCTCCTCAAATGCGGCGTCCTCCATTTTAGCTTCATTATGGATCTCTGATAACTCCTCAAATTATGCATCTATTATTTTTATTATTGGAACACTGAGACTTTTATTATGACACAATTTGGAACGCTCTGATATGGCTAATGTATCTACTTTTTCAGCCATTTTCATGCATTCTTATTTTTTATTCAGGATTCATTGTGTGAGCAGGAACTGGTTTTTGTTTTGCCAAAATTCTTCCTTGTTCCAGATGAAGCAAAGGCATCACTGATAGTTTTGACACATCCAACAAGGAATGAGTTAAAACGGCCTTGGCAGAGTGACAACCATCAGTTATGCTCAGTCCCACGGTGTATTTTGTCTAGTTTAACCTTGCTCTAGTGGATACAATGGAGTACATTAAACTGATCTAAGCCAGGCCCAGAATGTCATTCCATCAGTTGAGCGTTATTCCACTTCTGTTCAGAAATCTGTGCTCCAGAGCTTCTCTCTGTTCAGGGACATTGTAATATAGCAGTAAATATTTCAACATGAACTTACAGACGTCCATATGAACTGAAATGGCAAATACTCCAGATCTCATGGCAAATCAGACAAAACGCTTTACTGGATGTTGATCAAATGGTGAAATTTAGGGCCTGTTTACATGAGTGCATATATTTTTATAAACACATTTTTTAATATGTTTGTTTTTAAAAAATTGTGTTTATATGACATTCGGTTATAAAGAAAATAGCAGTTTACACGTATGTAGATATTTTTATAAATGCATATTGGTTTGTATATCTGGACATTTTGTTTGCACGTATCCACAGAACCCCAAGTTCAGTCAGATCTTCGTCGCATGCCGGGGAATTTTGGGAAATGTAGTTTTAAACAATACAAGTAAGTATTTGAAGTAAGTTTCACATTTGTAGATTATGGCTCCCAAAAAAAAGCGTTTGGCTCCTTAATATTTTCGGTTTAGGAGCAAATATCTCCAAATTTTTCTTTTGTCTGGAGCCCCGAGAGACGATAAACATCTTAAATATCAGAGCCGTCATAATATAATGATCTATAAGTTTGCACTTTAAAGAGTCTTGTAAAGTGAAGGCTAATACCTTAAGATACCAGTTTGCCTGTTTGAATGACGGTCTCCGTTTGTATAATATTGCTGTTGTATAATATTGCTAATATATATAATATTTGTATAATGTTGCTGCATGTCAGGAACATGTCAGCCCAACTCAAGAGCCTGAGTGAAATCTCCAAAATCGTTCTCAGACTGGGCTTTAATCCTCCTGCACGGTTGTGCTGAGCTTGAAAAGGTTCTGCTCTTATGATCCAAGCGGCCGTGTTCATGACCAATAACAATTAAGCATCTAGGCACCCAGTCACACAACCGCTTCAAGGCAGTCGTTTGGCTAAAAGGCCATTGTGTCTTTCCTTAATGAACAATGCGTCTATAATGACAGTTCTCATCGATTAATTTTTCGCGCCAGTGACATCGACTAATTGTGGCCGCCCCCGGTTAGCATGCGACGAGGCACTTCTGCACTGATCAGCCTGGGAATGCGGAATGGCTTTAATTGGAGACTGCATCACTCTGTTCCTCACCTTCCCCCTCCTCCCTTCTTCATAGAGAGGTAGCGAGTTAGAATTTTCTGTTGACATTCCACTTGAGTCCCAGGTATGAGTTTGTTCACAGTTGAAGAGATATTGTAATGAACAGATGGCTTATCAGCGTTATTCAGATCTGTAGAGACTTTGATTAGTTCATTTAGCTGCAGTAAAGATAATGAGATGTAGTGCTTGTTCTCCCTCCCTCCCTCTCTCTCTCTCTCTCTCTCTCTCTGACTTGGACTCTCTTGTTCTCTCTGGGCACTGCGCTAAAAATATTCTCCTCCCGTGGAAGGTGCCTTTGTGCAGGGCTCACATTAGAATTGCAAGCCTCCAGTTCCACTCCTCGAGCAGCGTGTTTAGTACGACGGTGATAACTGGTTGTGAGGAGATTCAGTATCTTGACAGTAGAGAATAAACACGGGCCGGTTTCGAGGGATGTGATTTGACAGTGTGGCATCGTACCGTTCCTGCAGGTATGAGCTGCTTTTAATGACTCATCTATGACAGGAAGTGCAGGAATCCCTCAGCTCGTAGGCAGCATAGAGTAAAGTAGAGATGCACGATAATATCAGAATCATATCGGAATCGACTGAAAATTGCTTTCGATGATTGCTGTCATCGGCATCGGACCGATGCTTAGATTCGTCTGATATATTCAGCCCATATTTTTGGTATTGTATGTCGGAAAGGTAGCGCTTGTGCCAGGCATGTCTAAAGCCCGAGGTGGGATTTTATACAGCCTGTGCCTTCTGCCCTAAAAATTCTGAGCAAGCAGTGGAACGTTCATGGGCAAAATCTCTTGTCTTTACGTGCTCCACTCAGCCTTCATGCACATTTTTTAAAACTACCTAAATTGCGTGTTTGCCTCACTGAGCTCGGATGTGAGCTGTTTGTTTCTCAAGCCGCGTAACTGCCACACTTAATAATATGGTAGGTACGGTCCATTTTTGAGTTTTGTGTGAAATGTCTGAAATTAGCTTTTTATTAGCTTTTTTTTTTTTTTGCAAACCAATGAAATAAGCGTGATTTCTGAAAAAGTGAGTGATTATTTGTCATTGTGAACACACCACAGCACAGCACACAGTGCACCACAACAAAATCTAACCTCTGCATTTAACTCATCCACGAAGGAGCAGTGGGCAGCTAACAAGCGCCCGGGGAGCAGTGCTTGGGGACGGTGCCTTGGCTCATGAGTCCTGGATTTTAACCTGCAACCTTCTGATCACAGGGCGAACACCCTACCGTTACGCCATCGCCATTTACTGCCCCAAAAAAGCCCCCCCAAAATTTAAAAGCAGGGGTGCCAATATTTTGAACTGAGTTAGTGACAATGATTGGCTAAGAAAGAGTAAAATTTCATGGTAACCCAATCAGAGGCAGAGTTGGACGGGCGTTCATGCAAATACACACGCGCAAAGTCCACCAAGGGACACGCAGCAATGACGAGACCAGATAATTCAAAGACAGCACTGAACGACAGACATTACTGTTCCCCTCACAGAGATAACAGGCGAGAATGTATATGTGAATTGTTCATTATGCCCAGGAAGAAAGTGTTTCTCCACCTCTAATCTCATGACGCACCTCTCAACGTCACACGCTTCCATTTAAGGAGGGGGGTCCAAATTCTTTGACATATTTGATCATTTTAAAAAATGTAATGCAACAATTACTTTTCCTGGTTACTAGTTACTTTTATAATGCTGTTACCAACTCAGTTACTTTTTGGGAGAAGTTACTTACTTTAGTTACTTTATAACTTTTTTAAAGTAACGTCCCCAACACTGCTCTTCAGCAGTTACAGCAGATTCTTTTCTCACCTGTAAACAAATCTTTTATAAGAAAACATTGGTGAATGTCAGAACATTTGTGAAAAGTGTCAGTGATTTTGAAGAACAAATTTCTTTTTAATAACGGTTGGTGAATGAGGCCCATTGATTATTTTTGCTTTGTGTTTGTGAGTCTGAATGTGGTGCAGTGTGAATAGTGCAGTCGCCCCACTGCATTCAGAGTTGCGTAGTATGAACAAGGCGTTAAGTGCACCCAGAGATTTAAGAATAATGTGCCTCCTCTACTCCACTCCATCTCTTCTGTAGAGACACAGTGTGAGTGTGTGTGTCTGCATGTGTGCGGTGAGGACCGTATTCGTAACTGCATGCTGTTAAATTGCGGGGTCAGTAATTAAAGCGATCGGCGTTGAATTAGGACCGGAATCCAAGGAGAAGGACGAGAAGTGTTCCTGTCTCTCCGAGCCGCCGTTTCCGCCCGAACCTGCACATTAAGCGCTGAAAAGGCTGCTGCCGGCGAGGCCATTGTCCTGCGCGTGACATGTCGGCATGCTAATGGCTCCGGGTCATTATTTATGGCTAATGGGAATTTAATTTGAAGCTTTCCCTGCACCCCTCAACCACTTCCCCCTTTACTTTATTTATGTGCCGAGTTCCTGAGCTCTGGGTCGTGTGAAAAGGGGACTTATAGCCTTCTGAAAGAAAACGGTTCATTCTCACCTCTTCTTGTAATTAAGTGTTTGAGAATATGGACACTTCGTTCTCCATGTACAATTTTATGACCTCTAAAAGGGCATTTTGATTTTAAATGCTCTTCACTGTCATATCGTAAGATCCGTCCGTCAGTTTATACTCTGACTTGACTAAATGTATCTTTTACTAATATGTAATAATATAAGTGTTCCTTTAACTTTCACCTTTTATTATCCTGAGCAAAATTATTCATTTAAGGGCTATCTTTTGTATTCATTAGGAGCGTTGCTATTAACCGCATAATCGATGCATCGCGATGCAAACGTGGACGATTCTGTATCGATGCCGTGGCAGACCATGAACGATCATAGGTTTTTTTTAACCGACTGTCCACCGGTTCCCGGCAAAATTGCAGGTGGTCCATGCATTCCACTTTCACTACTGAAATCACTTTTAAAAATGTATTCCTTTTTTCATTTGTCAGTGCATTTCCAGTTGCTTTAGGCATCTTTATGAATAATTCATTTAATACAAACATCTAAAAAGTAATACAAAAAAATACTCCCCCACGCTTGTTCAGAATCAGACAGAATCAGTTGAAAACCCTGGGATTATATCATAATGACATTGGTTTGGTGATTTTCTGGCTATGACATTAAAATTCATGTTATAAAGAACATCCCAGTAGTAACTATGGCGGCCCAATCTGTGTGCAATGTGAAGTTGCGTAGAAAAATCGTCAGGCTGCATTGTGATATCGAATCGTTGACTTAATAATCGTATTAGAATCATGAGACCAGTGAAGGTTCACACCTGTCTTATTTATGCCTTTAACTACAAAAGTGATGTTTCTCGTATTATTCAAATATGTAAATTATTAAAGAATTAAAATAATTAGATGCAAGAACACACTCTGTCACTGTCAATTTGATAATCCCCAGATTTTCTCAAATTTAATACAGCAGATAAACATAATTTGCCTTCAATAATAAGTGTATTTATTAGCTACAGAGCCAGTTGATTTTAAGAAATCTCTTCTTCTAATGGTAATTTTGGGAGGTGCCCCGTCTTCCAAAACAGTGCCTGGGTGTTTTCTCTTCAAGAGCTTGTATATATTGCTCCTGTGGCCTTTAGAACTTTTCACAATCAACAAAAATCCCTTTTTGCTGACAATTTGAAATACTCTCACACTTCGTCATTTAAAACTTTTACACTGAACATC